>JAJPUD010001022.1:457325-510029 GCA_023553655.1 Myrmecobius fasciatus | reverse complement strand
TTTTTTTTTTTTTTTAACAAATTGCTGAACACTTGGTACTCATGGATTTATGTGTTTATTTTTATTTGCATTTATTCAGATGTTTTGGGGGAGGATCACTGATATGGTGGGAAGAGTATTAGATTTGGGGTTAAAAATCCCAATGCTGGGGCAGTTAGGTGGCTCAGTGGATAGAGCACCAGCCCTGAAGTCAGGAGGATCTGAGTTCAAATCTGTTCTCAGACATTTAGCTCTTGGCTGTGTGACCCTGGGCAAGTCACTTAACTCAAATTGCCTCAGGGAAAAAAAAAAGAAATTCCAATGCTAGCCATAAAGCTTGCAGATATTTCATAAACATTTGTTAAATTTGCAGGTTAACTCTCCAATCGATAAATGGTCAAAGGATATGAACAGACAATTTTCAGATGATGAAATTAAAACTATTTTTAGTCATATAAAAAGTGCTCCAAATCACTGTTGATCAGAGATATGCAAATTAAGACAACTCTGAGGTACCACTACACACCTGTCAGATTGGCTAAAATGACAGGAAAAGATAACGATGAATGTTGGAGGGGATGTGGGAAAACTGGGACAGTGATGCATTGTTGGTGGAACTGTGAACGGATCCAACCATTCTGGAGAGCAATTTGGAGCTATGCTCAAAAACTTATCAAACTGTGCATACCATTTGACCCAGCAGCGTTTCTATTGGGCTTATATCCCAAAGAGATCTTGAAGGAAAGGGCCCCACATGAGCAAGAATGTTTGTGGCAGCCCTTTTTGTAGTGGCTAGGAACAGGAAACTGAATGAATGCCCATCAATTGGAGAATGGCTGAATAAATTATGATATATGAATGTTATGGAATATTATTATTCTGTAAGAAATGACCAGCAGGATGATTTCAGAGAGGCCTGGAGGGACTTGCATGAACTGATGCTGAATGAAATGAGCAGAACCAGGAGATCATTATACATGGCAACAACAATACTATATGATGATCAGTTCTGATGGACATGGATCTCTGCAACAATGAAATGTTTCAAACCAGTTCCAATTGTTCAGTGAAGAAAGCCATATACACCCAGAGAGAGGGATGTGAAATGTGGACCAAAACATAACATTTTCATGCTCTCTATTGATGTTTGCTTACATTGTGTTTCCTTTCTTAGATTTTTTTTCTTGTAGATACGATTTATCTTGCACAAAAATGGTAAGTGTGGAAATATGTATACATATATTCGACTTGTCAAGTATTTTAACATAATTAACATGTAGTGGATTTCCTGCCATCTAGGGGAGGGGTGGGTACTAGGGGGGGAAATTTGTAATGGAAAGCTTTGTAAGGGACAGTGTTGAAGAACTACTCATACATATGTTTTGCAAATAAAAATCTTTAAAAAAAAATTGCAGGTTAAACTTCTGGCACAGCTTCAAGAACCCAGGATTACATTTCTGTAACAATTAAACATTGAAATAATACCAACAGCAACTAGCATTTATATAGTGCTTAAATATTTATTTGTGTAATTTATATAGGGCTTGAGTGCTGGACATGGTACTATCTACAGTCATATGACCTCCAAGATCAAGTTTCCTCATCTGCAAAATTAGCAGGTTACCCAATAACATTCTTCTAACTCAAAAATCTCCTGATTCTAGTAATTTTAGAATAAATAGCAAAATAAAAGGGTTGAACAACATAATTTCTAAGGCCTTCTCTAGCACTGACATTCTATAACATGCTATCTCTATCAGTTTCATTTTAATCATATAAACAAATGCATGTGGCAGCTAGCAAACAAAAGAGGGAATAACTGAGAAGAAAGGGAATACCAGCACTGGTGAGGTGACATATAATCTGACCATCAGTTTGTTCATTGGCAATCCCCTCATTTTCTGTGGGTGTCACTGCCAATTCACTCCTCATTAATAACAAAAAGATGAAGAAATGAAGTAAAACTTAAATCCATTCATTTAACAACTTATTTTCAAGAGGAGACTTCTATTACCAAGTTTTGTGTGGTGTTTTTGGATGCTTGTAATAACCAATTCTTATCTAGGAGTGGAAAAAACCTCCACCTGATGTCAGTGACTAGAGGATTGTTTTTTGAGGAGGATCATTGATATTGTGGAAAGAGTATTAGAGTTGAGGTTAGAAATCCCAATGCTGGGGCAGTTAGGTGACCCAGTGGATAGAGCACCAGCCCTGAAGTCAGGAGAATCTGAGTTCAAATCTGGTCTCAGACACTTAACACTTCCTGGCTGGGTATTCTTCCTAGGGCTGGGAGGTATTAGTATTCCCCACCTAGAGGAAAGTAGGAGAAAGAGGTGAGAGATGTAAGGAAAATACAGTAGTTGGCAAATGCAAGCTTCTGCTCCTAAATAATATCTGTCTCTGCTAATTAATTTTCCACCCACAAAGTGATAAGTAAAATACTCATTTTCATTAGGCATCATTTTGTAGCTGATGTTTTAAATTTTTATTTATTTTATTCCAAATTTAAGAATGAAATAAGTATTTCTATAACAGTAGAATAGGAAAAAAAAGATGATTATAGATGAAAATTCATTAAATACAACTTGTTATACTTTTCCAATATATAATAAAATTATAGTGTCATTTTCTCTTTTTTTCTTTTCTTTTCCTTTTTCTTCCCTCTCCCCCCAACTTGTTAAACTAACAACTGGTAACCTGTGGACTGAATTAGTCCATATTAACAGCCTGCACAAAGATATGGCAACCCATGGCCAAATGGTATTTGGTCCAGTCTCCAAAATCTTGGTCTTCAAGGTAATAATTGAAACAGAATAATACTTAAAGGCTATAATTTAAAAATCCTTGGAACCTATGATCGTTTTATACTTGTTTAATATTCTTTTTAACACCATTTTTTTCTTGTAGACATTAGTGAGTCCAAAATACTTGTTGTGAATTATACCCTGCCATGAATTTCATTGAAATTGAATTCTTAAGACTGGAAGGTTAAACAAATTAAAATTACTTAATGTTCAATCTGAATAAGAGTAAATCAGTAGGAAGTGTGCTAAAGATGATCTCATTCCAGTTTTCCATACACATTATGAGAACATGGCATGATTCAGCCAACTGTAATTCAGCCTTTATAGTAAATTATTATTTAGAGATGATTATTGCTATTACTAACAACAGTAATCAATATCTCATACTTATATGACTTTTAGATTTTCAAAGCACACCACTCTTATCAAAGTTGGAAATGTATATTTTTCCAGAATTTTTAGGCAGCATAGCTTAATCTATCCCAGGACATTGACTAGTTGTATTACTGTGGATACATCACTTAATCTCTTTCTACCTCTTTTTCTTATCTGTAAAATGGGAATAATAATATTGCTTCCTAAGGAAGAGTATATGGTATATTTAAGGAAGACTAGCACCTATCTCTTAGCTCTTACCTGTGGCTCTAAGAAATTGTAGAAGGCACATTATCCACATTTTTTGTTAAATTGTCTCAGCAGACAGACTAACCCAGGTCTAGGGTAGCTGACCAGCCTCAAAACTATAAGTGACTTAGGAGAATGTTTCTCCCAAGCTTGTGAAAACCTCCCCCGGCAAAATTGCCAGATGAGGACAACCTGAAGGCAATTGAAAAAGGTGCTATGGACACTTATACCTTGGTTAGACATTGAAGATGCCACGATCATCTACTGCATACTGGGTCATCATCAGTAATCCTGATTTTCATCCTGCCATTGGACTTTGATGATTGGAAAAGAGTGTGAGACTGATAACTGTACAACTCTGTTTCACTGAAATCCAATTCATATGCAAGTCAAAACACTACCTATATTGTCACTGGTCCACTTTGAAAATGAAGGACAATTTCTTAGGATTGCTGGGAGGATCAAATTAGATAATATTTGTAAAATGCTCTGCAAACCTTAAAGAACTATATAAATGCTAGCTATTATTATTGTTCCTCCACCAAAATCCTAATCTGATGCTTCATCATGGTAGAAATGGAATCCTGCATTCTTAAAAGCTTTGCCAGAAGGTTAACCTTCAAAGTCTGCAAATGTTTATTAATAATTTGCAAACACTTTGCTTAACTTTAGGGAAGATGCAAAAATATATATATATGACCTGATATTATACTTTGAATTTAAAACATTTCAATTGGTGTCCTCCTAAATTTGATATTTAGGGGCTCTGGTTTTTATTTTTACTTAATTTTATTATTTCCAAAAGATTTGGAGAATATGGTGAAGTTTATCCTCAATAAGAGGGTTAACTAAGAACCATTAATTTTTTTTGGCCACAGCAACTCATAAAGATCATTTACAAAGTGTGAAGGGGATTGTAAACTGTGTCAGTGTGGAGAATATAGATGCAATTAACACCATAATCTCTACAATGCTTAAATAAATGAGCTAAGTATTATTAAGCATTTGCTCTCATTTTCTGGGCTCATATTTCCACTGATTTCCCAGACCCTGCATTTTTGAGAAAGCTCCCATAAAAGCCATCTCTGGATTATATCACCAGGCCTCTTTTGCCTCCTGCCTCCATTCCTGAAGCCCTTTTCTTCCACTGATGAATTGTTCCCAGAACCTTTATTGTGAGGAAGTGCTCCACAACAATCATCCTACATTTTTGTTACCTAGCTACCATGTCTCTAAGTCCACTGTCTCTCCCTTTTTAGTTTGCCTTTTTTGTGTCTTCCCCCATTAGAATGTAAGCTCCTTGAGAGAAGGAGCTGTCTTCCTATTAATTTACATTTATATCCCTTTGCACTTAGCCCAGTGTCCAGAATACAGCAGGAGCTTAATAAATACTTATTAACTGAATGGCTATTATATAATTTATTATACTATTCAGTGTTGTTACTAAGTAGAAACAAACTTAACTTATCTGTGGAGCAATAGGAAACACAAAGAATTATCATCATCTGGGATTTGAGTCCTAGTTTGGACACTTTTTAAGTTGTAGGCAAATCCTTAATATCCTTAAATCTCAATTTTTTTCATCTGTAAACTAAAGAGAATACTATGCTTCACTAAGTCCCTCCCAGAGTTGTAATGAAGATTAAATGAGGAAAATATCAATGAAAACACTCTGTAAAACTTAAATAACCAATGTACATATAAGTAGATGTTTTCATCATAAATTATTTCAAAACCTGGCTCAAAGTTCAACTCCTCCCGGTGATCACAACTCAGTCTATTATTCCTTTATTGTTTCTTATTATTTTGCATGAAAATATCATTAATTCTTTTCTGTGTTGCTCTGAACCACCAAGTTCTTCAGCATGATTAGTGTACACAGAACAGGTGAGCTTTTTTTCTTTTTTGTCTATTTAGTCATGTGTCCAACTCTTCATTATACCATTTGGGGTTTTTCTAGCAAAAGACTAGAGTGGTTTGCCATTTCCTTTTCCAGCTCATTTTACAGATGAGGAAATTGAGGCAAAGAGGGTTAAGTGACTTGGTTAGGGTCATATAGTGTCTAAGGCTGAATTTGAACTCAGATCTTCTGATTCCAGGCATGATGCTGTACAGTTAGGCTACAAGTATGCTAAGAGAACACTTGTACTCATTAGTCCTAAAATCAACATCTTCCACACTGGCAATAATTCATCAATTATATTAATATATTACTACATAAATTATATTAATAAATACTATCATATATGTATATATACATCCACACACATTTTTTATCTCCCCTCTTCTTCCTCCTCTGTCCCTGTCCAATCCCTCTTTTCTGAGTTTTGACCTCTTAAGAAAAGGGTTGGACTAAGTAGCAGAAAAAACTTAAGAGCTTAGCAAAGTGATTTTTCTGTTAATTGAATATTCATAAAAGTAGATAGAGAAAAGTGCTCTGGTTGCTACACAACTTTTTTTCCCTGATCAAAAGGAAATTATTATGGCTTTGGAAGAAAATGTTATTCAGACCAAGGGGAAACAGAGTGTGACCTTTTACTCTGTTTTCTATTTCTGATCTAGAAAGGAAAAAACAAGGAAGAAGGTATCATATAAGGAAAAAGTGGTTTAGAACTAGAGAGTGAAAAGTAAGTACTACTCTGGGGAGAAAACTGATCCTAGTATGAAACAAATTTCTTATCAACCCAGTAAAATGAGTTCTTTATATATAATAACTGTCTCCATCAATGCTTAGCACTGGACATGGGAAATGGAAGGTATTTAATAAATAGTTCAGGAATTATTAAATCAATATCTTGGAATTAATACAAGCAACAGAAGGAAACACCAGGTATTAATAATCAAGTTACAATTTATGTTTTGGTCAGGCCACAAAGAGATTTCATAATATATAAATTGTTTGCAAAAATAAAAAATGAGGAATACCTATTCCTTTTTTGAGACCATTATAATCCTAAAGGAGTGAAAAGTAAGATGAAAATGCTGTGACCCAATATCTCTAATGAATATAAATGCAGAATTATAAAATAAAATATTAGCAAACATTCTATAAAAACATTTGACCAGGCTGCACTTATACTAGGGATGAAGCACTGGTATAGTATTGTAATATAATTGATAATATAATGATAATATTATGATGATAAATATAAAATAAAAATGATAAACATAATAGAACATATTAATAACAAAAATAAAAATCAGGATTATATCAATAGATACCTAGAAAAACTTTTGACAAATTGCAATACTCTTTAACATTAAAAAATTAAAAAGCAATGGAAAAAAAGGAATAGTCTTAATATAGTTTTCTTTAAATAAATAGTACATAACTTAAACCAAGAACATGCATAATTTGTAATGGAGATCCCAGAGGCTTTTCGAGGAGGACTAAGGATAAAGTCAGGATAGTCACAATAATTGCGTGGTAGATATAGTTCTAGAAGTACAAGTTACAGTAATAAGAAAAGAAAAAGAAATTAAAGATACCCATAGACAAAGAAAAAATTATTACATTTTACAGAAGACACAAGAGTTTTCTTGGAGAATCCTAGTGTCAAAAAATGTTAATTACAGTAAAATAACAGGATATAGAATAAATACATAAATCATCATTATTCCAGAATATTATCAGGAAAACTGAGTAGGAAGATGTTGAAAAATAAATGCATTCCAGCATCACTGTAAAATGTATAAAAATTTGCCAAGAAAAACAAAGGGATTAAATACAAGAAAGAGCTTGACAGAAACTGTACTTACAGCAACATCCCACACCATATACATAAACAACCTTCGCTCAATACAGGACCTAAATATAAATTTATTTCATAGACAAATTAGATTATTAAGGATAGCTTCCATAACCAGAGATAAAGAATTTTAGTACCACCAGAGGATGTAAAAGATTAGAGGAAATGATATGAAAAATATTGATTATGTAAAATTGAAAAAAATGCATCAAATATCTTCAATAGGGGTCTAACAGTTGATATGTGTAGAACATAAATACATAACACCAAAAACCATACCCTCAAGAGACAAAGTCAAAGGATATAAACAAAATCATCAAAAGAATAATTTTCATCTATAAGCAACCATATAAAGAATGATCCAAAATACTAGAATAAAAGACATGTAAATCAAAGCAACTCTAATCTTTCATTAAATACTTAGCTAACTGGCAAAAAAAAGAAATAAGGTAGAAATAATATTAATAACATTAATGCATTCTTGATAAAGATCTGAATTCTGAAGATCAATTTGCGATTATATAAAAAAGTGTCTAAAATGCCCATACTCTTTGATCCAGAGATCTCACTGCTAGGGTTATATCCCAAAGGAGGTTGATGATAAAAAGAAAGGTTCCATACAATACACACAAAGATATTTTTGCATTTTTATTTCTTGTAATAAATTGGAATCATCAAAGTCAATGCTCATTAGTCAAGGAATAGCTAAACAGAGAACAGTGTATGAAAGTTAAATAATGTTACTTGTAATAAATGATGAATGCTATGAACACTGATAAGTATAAGGAAAAAAAATATATATATATATAGCTCCAGGGAGAAAAGAGAAACAGAATGAAATAGATATATATGTACAGATATGCACGTGCACATACTTGTGCAGACACAGGGTGACTACAATATGAAATACAAATAACGACAATACAATCAAAACTGAATACTAGTGAAAAAAATTTCCCATTTAATTAAAAATTATTTTTCTAGCTACATGTAAAATAATTTTTAACATTTGTTTTTAAACTTTAAGTTCCAGATTCTCTCCCTTCCTCCCTCTCCACTACCCCTCATTGGGAAAGCACATGTGAAGTTAGGCAAAACATTTCTATGAAAGTCATTCTATAAAATAAAACATAGATCTTCTCCAATCCCCCCCAAAAAATACTCTTAAGAAAAAAAAAATATATATATATATATATAAAATTCAATCTGTAAATAATGACCAAACTTGATCTACCCGAAAGAAAATAAGACAGTGAATAGAGGTAGAGATCTTTGGGTATAGAATATGAAATATAATTTCAAACTTTGTTGATGGATTGGTTTGTTTTACTGAACTTTTTTCCCCCTTCTTTGTTATAAGAGATGGTTTTCAGAGAGAGGAGAAGGGGGAATAAAAGGCCTTAACATGAAATAAAAAGATATTAATAAATTTATGTAAATAAAATATATTAATAAATATTTAAAATAAGAGATTAAAATAAACAATAAAACTAATATTTTTTCTTTTAAAGAAAAATTATTGCCATTAGTTAAGTTCAATCTGTTGAACATGTGTTCACATTTCTCCCTGCATTGGAAGCTTTACTCCCCCAAGTTTCCTCTTGCACTGCATTTCTCTGTAATGCACTTTCATGTAAGTTTTCAATGACACAGTGGCTATTACATGAGTGTGCTTGTCCAGACCTCTCACAAACCATGTCCTGACTCCATTAGTGATACTGTCATTGGAAGTACCCCTGCAAAACAAAAAGATTCCTACATTGAAAGAATACAACAAATTCCATAACTTTTTCTTCTTACACAGGGATTGCCAATTGGATTTTATCTTTGACTCCGTTGTTCTCTTTCAAATAAACACATGCACACACACTTTCAACCTTTAAATCACTAAAGTAAGAAATATTTTATTAAATATTAGCCTGATAAGAGGCTGATACTAATAATAAAATTTTCTGTTTATAGCACAGACAGAGACTGGCACAACTGAGCCTTCTACTTCCTGATGCTTTCATTTAAGGGCTGTCAGAAGAAGCAGTATCTAATTAACTCCTCTGAGTCACTGAATTTTATAACTGAAAGAGAACTTAGAAATTCTCTACGACAGCTCCTTCATTTTACAGAGCCAAGGAGACTGGGGCCAGTGCTCACAAATGAAGTGACTTTCCCATTCATCTGACTAAAAATAGTGGCAGAGTTTAAGCCAAAATCCTGATTCTTATTCTTTGCTCACAATAGATCTAAGTTTGCCCAGACACTTATTACTTTCTGAGTACACAGAGCATCTATGTCAGTATTTTTTTTAATTTAGAATATTTTTTGGAGTTGGGTATGTATTATTTTAACTCAACTATTCACTTTTTGTTAAGCAATATGATGAAGTCAATTCCATTAACATTAAGATTAAGTAAGAATCTACTCTATTTCTGCTTTTCCAAATGAAAGGACAAGCAATATTTCAATATCTTTCACTTTAAAAGAAATTATCATGTGTACTGAAGACTGAAGCATGGAAAGATTTACATGAACTGAGGCAGTGAAGTTAGCGGACATGAAGAAACTATGCATAGTAAATAACATCCCACCCAAATCAAATGTAAATGTAACAAAATTATAAAAATCAAGTAGAACTTGAAAGATAATTTATGAGAGAACACCCCAAAATGACCCCTTCATGGAGGTGGATGGTACACAAATGTTACACATTGTACATAGTTGCAGACTTTTTCAATGTATTAATAAGTTGCATTAAATTAATTTCCTCTCTAAAAAAAAGATGTTTCTTGATGGTAATGTAATAGAAAATATCAATAAAAACTTATTTTTTAAAAAAATGCATCCATATTATTAACCAAGTGCTAATTGAAATGATACCACAATATTAACATCTATTTGCCATCTAGGCAAAAAATCTTTGAAAATGAAGTTAAGTTTTAAAAATGGGTTCATTTTTTGAAAAAGTAAGCTTCAATGTTTTGCAAAATTAACTACATTGATTTTTAATTCACTTTTTAACCTTGTAAGATTGCATTTCATTTTAAGAGTGTTTAAATTGCAGTGTGTATACAATTTACACTTCCAATGTTTGTTTTTTAAAATTGATTTAATATTGATTACAATGTTTGATTTTTAAAGTTGATTTTCCATGATAGGAGTAATATACCTCCCTCCCCTCAAGTTAGATTAATTTTTCCTTAAAAGTCATTGAGACCCTAGTATAACTTCCTAAAGACTCAGACTGTTGGCTGTTGATGTCTCAGTTCAAAACAACTATTAGAATATCCAGGTTCTCTCTGATGTTTAAATGGGCATGATGGGCAACTCTGATAAAGAAGCCTCTTCCTTCCTTGAATTAACTCACAATGGCCTCAATGCCAACCCTTATTATTAACCTCTTTGCTCATCAAGTCCCTTGTGTTAACCAATTTCTGGCTGTTGGATTTTGTTCCAATAATGAACCTAATCTACCAGGAGATTGTCCTGAGTTGGGCGCAGCCTAAAATAACTGCTTTTGAATTGAATTTTTAAAAAATGAACTAAAATTTTTCATAAATTTTATTTTTTTAATACAAACTTCAAAATTTCCCTTCATTTTGTATAGCTAAATGCATTTGTCACTATTTTTGTTGTGTGTGACAATGTATAGCTATGTATGTGTCTCAGTGTGACATACCATGGCATACATACATATAGCATATATCCATGTATATGCACAAAAACATTATCTCTCTGTCTTTTTTGTAATGAGAGATACTTAAATAATATCTGTTTTGGAATGAGAGATACATAAATTCTTAAATCTTTACTTCATAAATTTATTTCCTCCCATTTGTGAACGGCTCTGGATATAAAGATATTATATTTTTGCTTCATTTAATTAAAATTGTCATCTAGGGTCACCCAGGTTGACATGTGCTCTGGAATACACACATACACACATATCTCAAACACATTTTTTTAAATTCCCAAAATATATCAAGATGAGAAGGATTGCTGACATGAGGCTGTAAAATCAGATTTTCTCCTTGTGACAAATCTCCCTACTGAAAACAAACACAAGAGAAGCAAAGATTTGAACAGACAAGATTACTATGTTTAGTAGAAGCTCAGGAGCCTGACATGGGCATCCAGGCATGAGATGAAACTACCTAAGACATAATAAAGCAAAAGGATTTTATTATGAAGTTTAGGGATCAGTGATTAGCTTTAGATGAAAGAAGAAGAAAGAATAAGGACAAGGTATCATTTGACTAGGACACATGACTTCATTTGTATTGGTAAAAGCAGATGATTTTTCAAATCAGTAGTTGATTTTCAGAAGATGATTTTTCTCTATTGTGATAGTTGTGATAATAGTAAGGTCAAACAAAATGTTTGATTCCATATTGTACTATGTGATGTCATGCCATGTTGCATTTATTGTTGTTGAGCTGTTTTCAATTATGATCGACTTTTCGTGATCTCCTAAGGAGCTTTCTTGCCACAGGAATGGTTTATCATTTCCTTCTCCAGCTTATTTTACAAATCAGGAAACTGAGGCAAACAAGGTTAAGTGACTTACCCAAGGTCACACAGCTAGTAAGTGCCTGAAGCCAAATTTGAACTCAGGAAGTTGAATCTTTCTGATTTCAAGCCTAGCAGTCTATACACTGCAACACCTAACCACCATTATGCTATGCTATGTTATATTATGTTATGTTATGTTATGTTATGTTATGTTATGTTATGTTATGTTATGTTATATTATGTTATGTTATATTGTATTGTATTACGTTATGTTATGTTATGTTACATTACATTTGTATTGTTATATTATATTACATTACATTACATTATATTATATTATATTATATTATATTATATTATATTATATTATATTACTATCATATCATAAGTATGGCAGGTGAAAGATAAAATGACTGAAGGAACAAAGGTTCAAGCTTCTGAGCATATTAATTTATTAAGCAATGCATAGAAATTGCCTAACAAATTAGGACCAGACCCCTTTCTCAGCTTAGAGCTGGACCCGGAATACAGAGAGAAAGATATTTATACATTAAAAACAATCAAATAAGGCCAACTAATTAAAAGGAAATAATTAGTACAATTCAACATTAGGGAATCTGATTTCTAATTGGAGGAAAGAGTAGGGACTTTCAAAGTTTGGAAGGCGAAAATGAATAGGCACAATTCCCTGACTTCAGAAAAAAAGGAAATCCATTTTCCTTCAAGTGTTTGTAAATAGTTAAAGGAACAAAGAAACATTATACAAAATCTATCAGTACAGAGCCAGTTTTCAGATAAGACTTGTGTTGTTTGAGATGTAAAATGGAGAGAAAATTTTCCTCAATCTTAGGATCTCACTGGATTTCTAGACAATATAGCCTAAGTCCTTACTTAAGCATCTCTAAGCAATACATAAAGTTGGTCCAGCTTTCCAGCCATACAATTAGTTCAAACAATGCAACAAAAAGCCCTCTCACAATTCCTAGTCTATGGCCATATTGCAGTTTACTTACATTGAACTTGCAGAGGAGGATTCTCCAGATTCCCCCTTCCCCCATCAAAAAAAAAAAAAAAAAAGACTAATATAATCTTAGACTACATTAAAAGAAAAGTACCCAGAACAAGGAATTTTGTAGTCTCTCAATAATCTATTCAAGTCAGGGAACATCTAGAATAAAGAATCCATATTGAAGCACCACATTTCAGGAAGAATAATGAGAATATAGAGGATGTCCATGGGAGCATAAAATTATGCCTTATCAGAAGTACTTAAAGGAACCCTAGGTATTTAGTCTAGAGATGGAAAGATTTGGGGGGTGTGGAAGAGGTGGAATTATAGCCTTCAGATGAACTAATATAGAGAAAAGCATCCTGAATACCTTAGATAACTCAATTCATGTCATCTATTATAGTTTATTTTATCAGTTATTTGAAAATTTTTTGGGAGGAAGAGGGATTAAATTGATTCTAGAATTAATAATAGAACTAGGTTTGTTGAGATGTGGTGAAAAATTTACAGAGAATTTCACTTTAGTAAGAAGGCAAATTTCCTCATTTCTCACAAATGGCCTGTCCAAAAATGGTAGCAGCAAATTCCTTGTTACTGGAGGTCCTTACTGAAAGCAGATTGCTTGTTTTCTAGGAATGCTATAGAAAGAATTTGTGGATGATTCTAGAGCTTAACAGCTGCAGCAAGCATTTACAGGGCATAAATATTCCTATAAGAGGAAAGTGCAGAATTTGGTAATGATTTCATACAGGCTCACATTTGAGGGGTAAGAGACAAAAAGGGAAAGAGAAAATAGAAATCATAAATATTTGAAATAGAATACAAAGAAGAAATCTACTAAGGAAATCCTAAGATACCTTGAAATTTCTCATCTCAAAACAACAAAAATTGTAAATTAGACTTAAGAACATAAATTCAAATACTGAGAAATTAAAAGTTCTATGAGGTAAAATATGTATATTTAAATAACACCAAAACCCAAATCTTTGTGACTTACTCAGCATTGAAAGAGGGATTTATTTTGAATGCTTTGAATATGAGAAATTTCTAAAAGTTAATTAAAATAACCTAGAAAATAAAATTTGAGACATGTATGATTACAAAGCTATTACAAATAGCTTAATTTTAACAAATTACGAATTTCAGTCAGGAGCGTGTAGTAAACACTTAGTGTTTGTTGATTGACTGATTTGATTGACAGAATGTATAAAAAAGCCAACAGAATAAAAGTTATTTAACTCTTGTCTTCCCTCTTAACTACTTAGGTAGGCAAATGGGCAAGACCTAATCAGAGCTCTAAAACTGAGTACGTACTTATGAATTCATTTATAATTTATAAAACACATTTTCAAAACTATGTAAGATAGGTAATGAAACCAATATTATACCCACTTCACAAATTATGAAAGGGACCAAAAGAGAAAAATTTAACAAGGCTAAAGTGAACAGCTTGGGACATAAATATTGCTATCAGAGGAAAATGACAAAAGACACAAAGGGGAAAAGGAAGCAAGAAATCATGAACATTTGAAAGAAAATATAAAGAATAAATCTATTGGAGAAATCCTCTGATACCACTAAGATAGTCAAGTTGAGAGTCAACCCCAATGCTTCTGATTTAAGATACTGAAGCTTTTCCATAATACATTACTTGCTGAAATCACAGAATCTAAAAATAAACTGAGCAAGTATTTTCTTCAAATATTAATTCATAAAGGGGAAAGCAGAGTTTAGAAGAGGACTAGAAAGTCAGGAGACCAAACAGGAGACCAGCTCTATTACTAGGGTTTTGACTTTGAACAAATAAAATCTACTTGTGCCTTAATTTTTTGAACTGCAAGATGCAAATGATATAATATTTATCCTTTTGCCATCATAAAGAATTATAGGACATATAAGAGCATAATATATGTGACAATAAGGTTGGGATTGAACCTTTCATTTCATTGGTGCAGGAAAGTCACAAGTGAGGAGATTTCTCTATCAGTGTTAAAGTGAACAGATTCACTCAGTATCACAAACACAATCTGTTTCAGAGGCACCAAATTTGAATCCAGTTCTTCCTGACTTGAAGGTAGCTTCTACTGGATTTAAGGGTGAAAGGAATCTTAGAATCATCTAGTCTAATATTCTTTATTTGCCTCCTAAATTCTTATAGTAATACCACCCACAATTTAAAAATCACAATTGTAAATCTTACTGAACAAAGACAAATTTCATACTACATCATTGCAGAAATTTATTCAAACTATAGGCTTCTCTGATTGCCAAGATATTTTCAGGGAGATATGAGAGTAGACAGATTGATATCAATTGGTGAGTGTCTCCAATTATATTTGAACTTGGGTCTTTCTGAGTTCTATCTACTCAGATGAGAATTCTAACTCTGTGTGTGTGTGTATTGAGAAGAATCTACAAGACATAGTAGAGTAAGAATAGGTTAAAAAAAACTTGGGGGTCTGGGATGAGAGATGATTATTATACTACTATATAAATAACCAAATTAAATTGGGATTCAGAATTTCTTCTCAATTTCTTCATTAAAGTCCAACTCTTGTTAAAACCAGTTTCTAAAGGACATGATCAATAGATGAGATAGCTTCCAGTCCTCAAGGAAAAGCTTTTCAATCTTGGATGGGACCTCATCACCTAGAAGATCTAATTTCTATGTGGAGTATAAACAAAATCTAATACTAGGTGAGTAACCTGGGGGAAGAAGCCTCTGTCCCAGTATCCCTTCTTTAGCATTTAGAGTGATCCAGTTCATGAAGGAGAAAACCAAATTCACTGGTCTAGATGGAAATGGATTCCCCTGTCCAGATTGCATCTTCTGATCAAGCCAGTTTCTCAGCAAGAGAAGGTGAAGACATTTAACCCACCTCGTATTAATTAGGCTAGTTAATAATCAACCAATCAATAGTCAGTGATAACCAAAGACACTCAATGGAGGTCCTAAAAGTTTTAAATAAACCTTGAATTCCCTTGACAACTGAAAATGAACCCTATATTGTTTTTTTTGTTTTTATTTTTATTTTTTATTAAAGCTTTTTATTTACAAAACATATACATCAATCATTTTCAATATTCATCCTTGCAAAATCTTACTGAACCTTAATTGCTAAGGGAATTCAAGGATTATCTAAAATTTTCAGCCTCCTAATTAATGAATTAATTATTAATTACCAAGAAACTGTCACTCAGGCTTTTTCATCCATTTCAGGGAAGGTAAATTAAGAACAAGCTGCTATCTTGTTAGGATAGTGTTAGGAAAATAACATATTTGCTTCACATTCTCACTGTTTCTAATCTAAATACTTAAATTTTGGCAGAATAGCATCAAAATAAATATTAAGGCAGCTTTGAACAACAAAAATATAAACATGGCAAACAGAGGGGATAAGTAGCTAAAACAAAAGTACTCTCATAATAGGAGTCTTAATAATAACAATAATAAAGCAGTTACTGTTATTATAGTTAACACTTATTTAGCTGCTATTGTTTGTCCTTCCTTCTCAAAGAGAACCATGACATCAGGAAGGTGATGCCATGACATGAAAGTGAATTGGATTTAAGTGAGGGAGGGCTATGCAAAATTATCTACCTCAATTTCCCCTCCAGAGTTATCTGGGTCCAGTGACCAGATATAGATCAGGACGAGTGGAGATGGCCCTGAATGAAATGGGAGACTTTGGCCTTTTTAAGCTGAAGTCTTCAACACGTCTTAGTTTGACTGAGGTTATACCCATTCAGTGATTAAGGCTAGGAAACAATTGAGGCAAGGAATCTCCTTTTTCATCTAATCCAAAAAAAATCTAAATAAATAAATAAATCTAGGAGGGGAAAAATCTCAGGGTTTCCAGCCAAAGAAGAAATTATTACTATTTACATTCAAATTGAATCAATCAAGATCCAAACAATGACCAAATGGGGATTAGCCTAGGTGGACTGGTGGCCAATGAGAATCAGATTGGTTTTGATTTAAGGCTTGGTCCTTAAGAGAGAAATCTATACAGTAAACTCCAACAAACTTGAGAGAGTTCAGAGGCACAAAATGGGGGAGGGGTGGGGAGAGATACTTTTAAGAGCATCTGTAGGTAAGGATATGATATTCTATGTGGACAGAGGGAGGAAAGGAAGGAAGGAAAGAAAGAAGATAGGAAGGGAGGGAGGGAAAAAGAAAGGGAGGAAGGGAGGGAGGGAGGAAGAGGTAGACACAACTGAGCAACAAATATACACATTTATATACTGCAAGATATGGTAGAAAGACAATTATACTTTTTAAGTTAATAAGACCTGGGATTCAAATCCCACCTGTGTGATTGTGGACTAATCAGTTAAACTCCCAGAATTTCTTCATCTGTAAAGTGGAATTAATGATACCTGTAGTAATTGCTTAATGGGGTTACTTCAGGGTTTAAATGAGACTATATTGTGTATGTATATGTATATATAAGCATATGTATATGTATATGTCTGTGTGTACTTGTGTTTTGTAAAACTAATCAATTAAATATCACGTTCATTTATTTAGGAATTAATAACTCCTTTTAAAAATTGCCTTACTGTTTTTAGAATATAACCCCCATTTTCCTTAGTGGGGTGGGGTGAATTAATGGGTATGGAAACTCCTTCTACCAATCTAGATGAACAACTTGCTTATAACCAACAGTTCTACAGAGTTGCCTCTGGCATCCAGCCCATGAGGATTTTGCCTAAGTTCATATACTCAGAATCTATCAAAGACTCAACTTAAATACACATCTGTGTCCAAATCCTGATCTGCTCTCCTTTAGATCACTATGCTTCTCTCTTTTATTGAATTAGCTAGAGAATATTATATATATATATGTACATATACATATATATTATTTATACTTATAAATATTTAGACATTTAGAAATATTATTAGAAAATAATTAGAAATATTATTTGTATGTAATATTTATTGAATATATTATTTGTATTTAATATTATATTGAATAGATTGTATATTGAATAGATTGTTTTGAATATTCTATTGGATACATTATATATTGAATATATTAAATATTATAAATGCTATATATACATACATATGTATGTATATATATGTACATATATATACACATACATAAACACACACATATCTGTTGTCATCAAATAATTATATGAAGAAAAGAAGGCCTATGAACTTGTTAGACAGGAAAAAGCAGAGATTGGACAGCTTCACTGGTATCCTCTTATTTGTCCTTCATTTTTGAAAAGGACCAGGACATCAGGGAGGTGATTCCTTGATATGCAAGTGAGCTGGATTTAAGTGAGGGAGGGCTGTGCAAAATCACCTGCCTCACTTTCCCCTCCAGAGCCATCTGGGGCCAGTGGACAACTGCAGACTTCTTTTTTTTTAAATTTTTTTTTATTTATTAATACTTTTTATTTGCAAAACATATGTCTGGGTAATTCCTAAACATTAACCCTTACAAAGCTTTCTGTTACAAATTTTCCCCCCTACTCCCCACCCCTCCCCTAGATGGCAGGATATCTACTACATGATAATTATGTTAGAATACTTAAGAAATCAAATATATGTATAGTTATTGCCACACATCATTTTTTGTGCAGGAGAAATCGTATCTACAAGAAAGAATAATCCGACAAAGGAAATATAATGCAAGCAAAACTCAATAGAGAACGTGAAAATGTTATGGACAACTGTAGACTTAATGTCAAGATAAAGAAAAGTGCTGCCTTCCTCTTCTCTCCCACTCCTCCCCATTTTCCTATCTCCTCCCTGACTCTGACTCCCACCTGGGGAGTGGGCCTTCCTATAGTGGTCTTCCTATAGTATGAGAAAGCATGGACAAAGTCTGATAGGGTAAAGACTTCTAATGAGTAAGCATGGATGTGCTGTGACCAATTGTTTAAGCTCATCATAGTCTCTGAGATTTTCCTCTGAATAATTTCAAAAGCTAATATTTATTCAGCACTTTAAGAGTTACACAGTACTGTGCATGTTACCTAATTTGATCTTCACAACAACACTGGAAAATAGGTACCATTATTATCCCTATATTCTCCGAGGAAAACTCAGGTTAAGTGATTTGCCCAGGCTCACATGGCTAGTAAGCATATGGGGCAGGAATTGAAATCAGTTATTCCCAATCCTATACTCTTCTGGCTTTTCCCCAAGTGACAGTTTCACAATTACTCCATGGATTTGAGGGGAGCCACCTAGGCATGTCTAAAAGCATAAAAATAATCTGGGGTAAGAAGGGGAGAAATGGGAACAATTGGTCAAAGATATACCTTTTGTCTTGTGTATGTGTGTGTGTCTTTTTTAGGGGACAAAATGTTTTTGGTTTTTTTTTTTTAATATGAAGCTAACATGTCTATAGTATAACTCTGAGCTATGACCTTGATCTCATTAGGGCTATACTCCAAACAGGTTAATCCATACAAGTACTTTCAATTTAACTTACACTTTCTGTCTGAATTATTTATTTCAATTTTGTGTTAGATTACATTCTAAATCAAAGTCTTAGAAAACCACTGGGAGGAAAAAGTGGATTTCAATAGGAAGCCTTTTATTTTCAAATAAAAAAAAAACATATCCAGGGCTCACTCAGATCAAACAATAAATCTCTTTCATTTTAATAAAACATTTTATTTAAAAGGCAGGAGGGAATCAAGACTAACATGCAAATAATCTAAATAAATATCACATAAGAATTATATTAGTGAGATGAAAGGCAAAACTTCATTCCAAATAAAGGGAAACTATCTCATATTTATTATTTTCATGGAAATATTGTCAGATTTTGCAGAATAAGATCACAAAATCATCATATGAAGATTTTGCATTCATTTATCTAAATTCAGTTTTCTTTTCTGTAGGAGGTAGTTAGGATTGCCTAAACTGATCTCTAAGGACAATCCGGCTCTTCATCTCTATGATTTTGTTCTATGAATTCTATGAATTCTAGAAGCAAAGAGTACAGGAAGCAACACACTGGGAATTTCATTCCTTTATTTGGAGTCTGGGAGTATGACTCATGATTGTTACATCTGTCTGCATTAACATCACTTAGCAGCTGTTGACAAGTTTGGACAAGGTCGACAGCAAGCAACAAGAGCAAGGAACTGAATAACCCAAGACAAAGGATTTGGTTGCAATTTTAGTGCTGATAACCTTGTTCCTTGAGTTGTAGCAGAAATGCTTGAGAAAAGACCACTTAGAGGTTTGTTCCAGGAGCAAGAGGGAGAGAGGGAGGGAAAGAAAGTGGGAGAAAGGGAAGAGAAGGGAAGAGAGAGAAAGAGAGATAGACAGAGAGACACAGAGATACAAAGAGACAGAGAGGTTAGAGAAGGGGGGTTAGAGAGTAAAAAGAGATTATGAACAGAGAAGAATATGTGGATTTAGCCTATATCAAATTGCTTGCTGTCTTGGGGGGTAGGGAGGAATTTGGAACACAAGATTTTGCAAAGGTGAATGTTGAAAACTATTTTTGCATGTATTTAGAAAAATACTATATAACCAACTTCCTGGTATTCAGCTCACTCTTGTTAAGATCTCCTTCATCTAGATTGAAGGCTGTTTCATAATCCTTCTGCATCCCCATTCAATGACAAATTCACTGGGTATATTCAGCAGGTTTTATAGCAAGCAAATGTGATCCTTGAAGCTTCAAAGCCATGTAATACAGCTTAATCCATGACCAGAAAGGTACAAAAAGTCATTTAATTTACATGTGAGTATTTAAAGTGGCTTAATCTTCTACTCTTGGACGGAGTTTATGCTTATAGCTTCTGTCCCTTAAGCTTACAAATAACCCAAACCCAGAAGGTTATAAAGACTCTTCAATGTGTAATTAGAGGATAATCTCCACTACTTGACTGAACCCAAAACAATAAAGGGCTTCTGAAGATTGGCCAAAGTAAACCAGAAGGGTTTCGTTAATCTTTAAAATACTTTATTTGAAGTAGCCTGCAAGGAGCATCATTCTTATTATGAGGAAATAATAACCTAAATATTAAGAGGTTTCTTTCTGTCATTAATGAATTTTCTATCATCCATTTCTTCTTTTTCTTTTAAATTTTTCTTTTTGCTTTTTCCAATTATAAGAAAAGATCATTTTTATTTTTTATTTTATTTTTTTAATTTTTAAAGCTTTTTATTTTCAAAACACATGCACAGATAATTTGACAATATTGACCCTTGCATAGCCTTGTGTTTCAGATTTTCTCCTCTTTCCCCTCCCCCTCCCCTAGATGGCAAGCAATCCAATATATGTTAAACATGTTAAAATAGATGTTAAATCCAATATGTATAAACATATTTATACAATTCTCTTGCTGCACAAGAAAAGAAAGCAAATGAGTAAGAAAACAAAATGCAAGTGAACAACAAAAAGAGTTAGAATGGGGGCAGCTAGGTGGCACAGTGGATAGAGTACCAGTCCTGAAGTCAGGAAGACCTGAGTTCAAATCTGCCCTCAGACACTTAACATTCCCTAGCTGTGTGACCCTGGGCAAGTCATTTAACCTCAATTGCCTCAGCAAAAAGAAAGAGTTAGAATGCTATGTTGTGATCTACATTCAATACCCACAGTCCTCTCTCTGGGTGTAGATGGCTCTCTTCATCACAAGATCACTGGAACTGGCATCCAATCATCTCATTGTTGGAAAGAATCATGTTCATTAGAATTGATTGTTATATAGTACTGATGTTGTCGTGTACAATGATCTGGTTCTGCTCATTTCAATTAGCATCAGTTCATGTAAGTCTCTCCAGCCCTTTCTAAAATCATCCTCCTGATCATTTATTATAGAACAATAATATTCCATAACATTCATATACCATAACTTATTCAGTCATTCTCCAACTGATGGACATCCACAATTTTCAGGTTCTTGCCACTACAAAAAGGGCTGCCACAAACATTTGTGCACATGTGGGTTCCTTTCCTTCCTTTAAGATCTCTTTTGAGGGCAGCTAGATGGTGAAGTGGATAGAGCACCAGCCCTTAAGTCAGGAGGACCTGAGTTCTAACCTAGCCTCCTATACTTAACACTTCTTATCTGTGTGAGCCTGGGCAAGTCACTTAACCCCAATTGCCTTAGGGGAAAAAAATCTTTGGGATATAGGATGAATCAAAGGGTATGCACAATTTGATAATTTTTTGAACATAGTTCCAAACTGCTCTCCAGAATGGCTGAATCTGCTCACAGTCCCACTAACAATGTATCAGTGTCCCAGTTTTCCCACATCCCTTCCAACATTCATCATTATCTTTTCCCGTCATCTTAATCAATCTGACAGGTGTGTAGTGGTATCTCAGAGTTGTCTTAATTTGCATTTCTCTGATCAATAGTGATTTAAAGCACCTTCTCATATGATTACAAATGGTTTTAATTTCTTCATCTGAAAATTGTTCATATTGTAATGCTCAGGAAGAAACTGAGATAGTATCACACATTGGAGATAAGATAATACTTTACTGATGTTAATTGAGAGTTCAGAATCCATAGCTATGGATCGGGACTGCTGGGACTCTTGTCTCAAAGCACACAGTCCATTGTGAGTTTAGACTGACAGACATGCCAGCTGACTGGATCTCAAGCAGGTCCAGCAAATAGTAAGTTTGGTCATAACATTTTTATATACCTCCTGCGCTCAAAAAGAACTCAGAAGGAGGGGTTGAGCACTTGGGGGGAGTGGGAGGTAGGAGGAGAATTGAGTTACAGGAAGGGCTATCAATTCAATTCTGACAGGTAGGGAGTAAAGGAAGTTTGAAACACGAACTGGGAAACAGTAAGTCTGAAGCCAAAAGATAAGGGGTACATTGGGGTGGACCATCTGGAGGTTTTACGACTTCATTGGAATGTGAGTCCAATTATTTAAGATGGTCAGAAGGAAGGAGGTTGCTATTTTAGGGCAGAACAATGAAGGGAAACTGAAACAGAGCAACTGAGGGAAACTGAGACATAGGAACTGTGGCACAACAATATCCTTTAACCATTTATCAATTGGAGAATGGTTTAAATTCTTATAAATTTGAGTCAATTTTCTATATATTTTTAGAAATGAGGCCTTTATCAGAAGCTTTGAATGTAAAAATGGTTTTTCGATTTATTGCTTCCTTTCTGATCTTGTCTGCATTAGTTTTGTTTGTACAAAAACTTTTTAATTTAATATAAACTGGTGTTCAAACTGTATAGATATGTATACATGTATTGTATTTGTCATATAATTTATCCTATTTAGCATGTATTAGATTACCTGTCATCTAGGGGTGGGGGTTGAGGGGAAGGAGGGGAAAAGCTTGGGAAAAAAAAAAGTTTTTGCAAAGGTCAATGTTGAAAAATCACTCATATGTTTTGTAAATAAAAAGTTTTATATATTAAAAAAATAAACTGGTGTTCAATTATAAGTTCTAGTTCTTCTTTGGACACAAGTTCCTTCCTTCACAGATCTAAGAGGTAAACATAAAGATCTATGTTCTTCTAATTTGCATATAATAATGCTTTTTATGTCTAAATCATGCGCCCATTTAAATCTTATCTTGGGGTCGGGGGTGGAGCCAAGATGGTGGAGTGAAAAGGTGACTTTCTGCCTCTCCTCCGATCTTCTCTCCAATCAACAATAAAATAAGCCTCTGAACTGATCTTCAAGTCAATGAACTCAGAAATATTTGGACACTGCTTTCTGGAGAACTTCATATCAGGTTTGTCTGACTCAGACAGAAAGATAAATAGACGACTCCTGTGTAGGCCGGAAGTGAGGGTGGGACTCAGCTCAGCTCATCGTGGCAGAAATTCCAAACTCCAAACTCCAAATTCCAAACTCCTGGAGTTTATCTGAGGCACTCGGACACTTTGCCCCGATTGGGGACAGGTGTTCTGGCAGACTTGCCTTGTTTAAGGAGTAATTCGGACTTAGTCCTAGCCCCCACGGCCCAGCACCTTAAGTTAATTCGCCAAAGTGCCCCAGGGAAAAGCTCTTTGGCCACCTTCCAGCCGCCGTTTTTTTTTTTTCCCTACCTTAAAGAGATATCCATGCTGTCTAAAAAAAAATGAAGAAGCAAAAGAGAGCTCTCACCATAGACAGCTTCTATCAAGGCAAAGAAGCGATGACCCCAGATCTTGAGATTCCTTTAGACAAAATACCAGAAGAAGGTATTAAAGACCATCACTGGTCACCTTTTCAAAAGGCCTTTCTGGAAGATTGCATAAAGAACCTCAAAAGAGAGCTGGAGGATAAATGGGAAAATAAACTGAAATCAGTGCAAGAAGGATACAATATCTTGCAAGAAGGATATGATGCCCTGCAAAAGAGATATGAAAAAGACACCAATTTATTGAAAAATAAAATTAGTGAAGTGAAAAAAGAGTGCAATGAACAAATTGGCCAGTTACAAAAGGAGCTTAAAAAGGTAACTGAAGAAAGCAACACTTTAAAAATAAGAATTGAACAAATGCAAGTGAATGACTCAATAAGACTTTAAGAATCAGTCAAACAAAAACAAAAAAAAATGAAAAATTAGAAGAAAATATGAAATATCTCCTAGGAAAAACAACTGACTTGGAAAATAGATCTAGGAGAGACAATCTAAGGATTACTGGACTTCCTGAAAGCCATGATGAAAAAAAGAATCTAAACACTATCTTCCAGGAAATCCTGAAAGAAAACTGCCCTGAGATTGTAGAATCAAAGGGCAAAATCACCATTGAAAGAATTCACCGATCACCTCCTGAAAGAGACCCCAAAATTAAATCTTATCTTGGTATGTGGTATTAGGTGTGGATCAAGCCCTGATTTCTTCCATACTAGTTTCTAATTTTCCCAGCAGTTTTTGTCAAATAGTGAATTCTTATCCCAAAGCTGGGGTTGGAAAGACCACTTTTAGCAATTTTTTTTAAAATAAAATTTTGAATTCTCAATTTTTTCTCCCTTTTTTCCCCTCCTCTCCAAGCTGATGAGTAATTTTAGATAGGTAGATAGTGTGTATTAGTGCATATATATATGTGTGTGTATGTGTGTGTGTATACATGCACACATATGCATAACACACACACACACATATTCCATTCTGAAGGAGAAGCCTGGGTAAACTAAGAGAAGAAAATCTGGAATATTAGTGAAATATAACCTCAATTTTTCTCCTTTATGATTGTCCAATGCTTCTCTTCCCAGTAACATTGAAATTCAAATTTCAAAGTTAATCCATTTTACAACACTAAATAACAAAACAAACAAAACAGACATTCAAATCCTGACTCAGCAAATTGTACCTTCTGATACATTCAGTAAATCACTTTGGTCTTCCTTTTCCCCATGCATAAAATGAGGGAGGTAAATGATCTCTCTAGAATCCCTTCTAAACTTAAATTGTATAATCCCACAGAAATTTCTGACCCACTCAACTTTTTATATGACAAGGTACAGTCATTTTTTAGCTTCTTTCTTTATGTTGCTTACTCCCTTACCTCTGTGACCTTGAACAAGTAATAATTTCTGTCAGGTGGACTTTTCTTATCTGGAAAGTATGAGATTGGCCTTGACACCTTTGAAGATTCCTTCCAACTCAAGTTAGGTGATTCTTACTTACATAGCTACTCTTTTCCCCCTGAAATAATTTAACGTTTAGAAGTTGTCAATATAATACTTTAAGGAACATCTCTGGCAGTTTAATGGATGTAATTTTATGTGATGAATAAAATGCTAACTTCACTTAATGAGATGTTGTTCCACATTGTAAATCTACTTCTTATTTTAAAGCTACTGAAATTACTTCAGCATGAGGGTTAAGACATAAGATTTTATTTGATTTTTTATTATGTTAGTCAAAAATTGGAAACTAAAGAGGTATTCTCCTACTAGGGAATGACTAAATAAATTGTGGCATATGAATGTAATGGAATATTATTGTGCTATTAGAAATCACTAAAAGGACAACTTCAGAGGAAAATGGGAAGACCTTTTTGAACTGATACAGAGTGAAACAAGCAGAATAATTTATACAATATTAAGGTTTTAGAGAAAAACAGCTTTGAAAGATTTCAGAACTCTGATCAATGCAGTAAGAAACTACTAATTCACAAGAATGAGGTTACTACAAGAAGATTATAAACTTAAAATGAAGAGAGAGATATTTTAAGACATAGCTAATACTGGAATTTGATTTTTTGGACTATGTTGCTATGTATTAAAAGACTCTACTGGCCTAATAGATAACTGGCCAGTCTCCTATTGAAATCCTATTTTCTGTTTGTCTCATGTGATATAAGTGAGATCTGGAATAAAGGTATGGGTAACTAAGGCCTTAGAATAAGGGTTCATAACATGATGTCCATGAATATTTGAATAGAAAAAAAATCTGTATTTTCATTTAATTTCTAATTGAAATTGAGCTTTTCCTTCAGTTATCTAAAAAATATTGACTGATTCTTATCAATATATTTTTGTGCTTAGCAATGTGAAAAAAGACTTCTGATTCTTCTAACATTCTGTGATTATCAGCCTAGCATACAGATCTTTGCTGTCTTATTTTCAATATACAATCAGCCAACTTCCTTTCATAGTCAAATATATTTAACCATATGTCACTAAGGCAAGGGTTCCTAACCTTTTTTTTATTTCACAGATTTTTTTGGCAGCCTCATGAAGCATAAGGACTCCTTTTCAGAATAATGTTTTTAAATTATTGCAAGAAATGCTAATTATCATTTAGACATTAGTGAAAATGAAGACAGATTTTTTTCCCCATCCAAGTATTTGTGAACTCCAAAAGCCTTTATACTAAGTCTTTACCCTTTTGACTCAGAGATTCCATTTCTATGGATATAAAGTTTGTGGTATGTATTCGTCACAATAGTCCAGTCAGGTAGGGTACAGAAGGATGAAGAAACTGAGACTCGGTGGCATTCCAACATTACAATACTTCATTGGACACTTGGTTCCTCTCCCTTGTAGTGTTTATAATGAGGTCAAACAAATAGGGCACTATGAAATCACCACAACTATTATGTCACCCACTGCAAAGTTCACAGTTATGAAGTTATTAAGTTTTTTGTGGGTTTTTTTCTGAATTTAAATCTAGTTCTCCCAACTCCACATTATGTTTTCTTTCCACTTTGCTATGGAAACATCATTTCATTGGGTTCCTCTGCTGTCTGGGACTTATAATGAGGGCAAACAAATAGGACACCATGAAATCACTGTAATATATATACTAACACCCACTACAGAGACAGAAATAGATCAATTATATGAAGAGCTTTCACAAGACCCTCCAAAGTTGGCTAACATATTCTTGGATAATTCCTGGAGACATTACTAGCTAATATCACCCCAACCTTCTGTTGAAGAAGTATGTCTCACACTTTCTTAGAACTGATTAAAAATATTCTAAGCACAGTGATGGTGATAAGTTAAAAACTCAATTTTAGACTTGAGTTTTTGTTTTTCTTTTTCACCACTGACACAACATCCCCACTGCTAGAATGTTTGACTTTCTTCTCTGTTGACATAAATCACCTTGTCTTTCAAACCAATATTTGGGGATGATAGATAGGTTAGGGGGATGGATGACATTATTTTAAAGTAAGCTACTATGTCTTATGAAAAAATGTTCTAAATCACTATTGCTCAGAATTGCAAATTAAGACAAATCCATGGTACTACTTCACTCCTCTTAAACTGGCTAAGATGACAGAAAAGATAATGATCAATGTTGGAGGGGGTGGAGGAAAACATACACTAATACATTTTTGGTGGAGTTGTAAACTGATCCAACCATTCTGGAGGACAATTTGGAACTATGCCCAAAGGGCTATAAAATTGTGTTTAAAAGAACAGCTTATTTTTAACTCTCCTCAGAAAAGTAAGCTATCATGTAATTTGTTATTGTTGTTATCCAATCATTTCAATAGTGTTGACTCTTCATGACCCCATCTGAGGTTTTCTTGGCAAAGATGCTAGAATAGTTCTCTATTTCCTTGTCCATGGAATTTTACAGATGAGAAAACTCAGGCAGACAGGGGTATTTACCCAAGGTCATACAGCTAAGTGTCTGGGGCTAGATTTGAACTCAAGAAAATGAGTCTTCCTGACTCCAGATTTAATGCTCTATTCACTGCACCACCTCACTGCCAAGCTACTAAGTAAAGCTTATTTTAAAATATGGTGTACTGTTCTGAGATATTTGCCCAGTCACATTAAAATATGAATCACTAAAGTAAAGCAGACTCGTGTACATGAATCATTATTTTGTCACAGAATCATTGATAAAAAGCAATAATAATTCAGGCCAGTGGTATAATATAGTGGGAATGTGGTGTAGGATTTGAAGCTAGAAAGACAGGTTTGAATCTTGCAACAGACACTCATTAGCAGGTGATCCTAAGGAAGTCACTTAACCTCTCTTTCAGTCTATTTCTCTATCTGTAAAATGAATATAAAAATTTATCTGCCTCCAGGAATATCAGAAGATTCAAATGAAATAACACATGGAAAGCATTTCAAAAATGCCAGTTCTTGTTATATTTGCATAACTCTAACCTTTAAAGGATAGATTTCTTTCTAGGTCACCTGAATGAAACTATATACAACAGTTGCCAACATTGGTTGATTCTACCTCCCCAACATCTATTCAATCAATTCTCCACATAACTACTACTATACTTCAGTTCAATCATTGCCTCTACCAGCTGGAACTGGTTTCCTTGCTTCCAATTTCCCCGCTCTCCAACTTATCCTCTATATAGATAGCTGTAGCATCAATAATTCTAGGATAGAGATCTGATGATGTCATTCACCTGAAAAAATCTTCAGTGACTCCCCAGTGTATCTAGAATAACATAAAGATTCTAGTATCAAACACCTTCATCTTTTCATAATGTGGTTTCCATCTACCTTTCTGGATATCTCTTATGCCTCTTCTTCATTCAATCTTTTTACCAGCCAAACTAGCATCTCAGCTGTTCTCCATACTCAGAATTCCAACTCTCAATTTCATGCATAGGCTATCTTGTGCCTGAAATATACTGTGTCCACACCTTGCCTCTTAGAATACCTTGTTATTGCTGATGTTCAGTATTTTCAGTTGTATCTAACTCTTTATGAAAAAGATTCAGTTTTTCTCTGCTACCCAGGACTTCCTCAGACTAGGACTTCAATGATTTATTTTAATTGACAAATATAATAGCCTCTTCTTAATGATATAGAAAATAATTTTGAGAGATAAAGTTTTGGGTAAATTATAATCAGTTTTATGAATCCCAATCAGCAAGTGATTGACAAAAAGGATTTCTTATCTTTATGACCCCCATTTGGAGTTCTCCACCTTATTTTGCAGATGAGGAAATGGGAAAAATGGGATAAAGTCACTTGCCCAGAGTCATACAGCAAGTAAGTGTCTGAAGCAAAATTTGAACTGAGCAAGAAAAGGAGTTTTCTTGACTCCATTCCCAGTGTTTTATCCACTGAACCACTCAGCTTCCCCTAAAATTCCTAAATTCCTTAAATTATTCTGATTGCTGAGAGGATGGAACCCTCTGGCATATATCACTCTTATGCCTTCTTGTTTGTCCTTAAATTATGGGGGAAAGTTAGTTTAAATAATTACATAGAGAAGAAAGTCAAACATTTTATCATGAAGAGAATTCTTGGTTGGAAGTGAGCCTGGAATAGGAAAATGGAATAATGAGCGACAGTCAGGGAGCCTTGATAAACACATCACCAAATCATTGGATATGGACAGAGTATGTTAGGTGAAATAAGCCAATTCTTCTCTGAGTCCCATGAAGGAGTGTTAACTTCTATTTTTTGACTTTTTATATATCCCAGTGGTTAGGACAATATATGACACATAAAAGGTGTTTAATAAATGCTAGTTGGCTAATTGACTATCATGGTCTATAGAAATCATGGTAAGTCAAGCTGGGTCCAGGTATCTGTACCTAGATAAAACTGTCTGGTAGAAAAAAAAAAACATTTTTTCCTTGACATTTCAAAAATTATTCATATGTGTTTCTGAATTTATATATTCTCTCTTTTTATAAATAAACTGTATAAAGTCTACTTTTGTCATTTGTATTAACAGATAAGATGGGAAAGAAGAAAGAAAGAAGTAAACATTAGGATTTAGTGGCATTGGCAGTAGAATGAGGAAAGGTAGTAATGGTTCTATGGGACTATATGCCAGGACTTTTTATTCCTGGAGGGAAGTAGCCAAGCGCTGTTTAGTACTGTACTGAATTCCATTTCCTGAGTTCATATACTTGCTTTTCTCTTCTCTTATTGTATCTGGACACAGAGAACTGATAAATCTTGGTGTCCCTGGACAAGAACTCTGTGGCTGGTGATTCAGTTTTTCTCTGCTACCCAGGACTTCCTCAGACTAGGACTTCAATGATTTTTTTTAATTGACAAATATAATAGCCTCTTCTTAATGATATAGAAAATAATTTTGAGAGATAAAGTTTTGGGTAAATTATAATCAGTTTTATGAATCCCAATCAGCAAGTGATTGACAAAAAGGATTTCTTATTCTCTCACTTAGTCAAAGAGAAAGCATGAAGACTTCTTGAGGTGTTCAAGCAGATGGTAATCAACTCTCAACTTTCATGGGTTAACAATTAATGAGAGACAGATTTTACAAAGAGAAGTGAGCTCACTTCAATGAGAGGCTGAGTGACATCATATCTCATCTCTTTACTGGTTTTCATACCTTCTTCTCTAGAATTGTGTGTGTGTGTGTGTGTGTGTGTGTGTGTGTGTGTGTGTGTAGTATAGGAATTAATGAAACAGTCCTTGACCTCATATACATACATATACACACATACAAACATATATAAACATGTTTATAGAAAAACAGATAGATATACATATTGTTCTCCCTCCCAGCCCCCAATAGAATGAAAGCACTTTGAGAACAAGGACAATTTAATATCTGGTTTTGCTGTTCAAAAACCTACAACAGTCTCTGGTACATAGTTGGTGTTTAATAAGTGCTTGTTTAATTGATTTCTATTAGTCTTGAAGCTTAATGAGGTTGTAAATTCCTTGAGGGTAAAGACTTTTTCTTCTTCTAATTCATATTCCTAGCACAATATTGAACACTCACTCAGTAGAAGATATTCAAAAAGTAATTGTTGAAAAGATAATTGAAGGAAGGATCATGTGATATTTACTAGGTCTACAAGAAATTAAAGTGTGCTGAGGTCATTATGAAACAGTGGCCTAAACAAATTCTACTATCTTTCCTCCTTGTGTTTATATGGGTGGTTGTTTTCAGGGAAGTTTCTGAGATCACTTCTAGTTCTAGATCATGTGTACTTCTCAATTTCAGAAACTGTAGAGAAACTGCAAGAATCTAAGATGATCTTCTAAAGAAAATATTTTATTAAGTGATAATTTTAAGTGGGCCTGATAATTCACTGGTGGCTTCATTTCACTATCTGGAAGGATAATATACTTCTTTTCAACAAGCATTATTTCAACTTTGCAAATAATTTATACAAATTGTCCAATACAGAGAAATTTGATTCAGACATCTAAAATCAAAATTGTTTTTACTCCCTCCCCAGCAATTTAGTAATGCATTTTCTTCCTCATTCAATAGTTGCCCCAAGAACTGTGGGAATTGAGGGAACCACACCGACTCTATCTTGTGACTTAATTCTGCAGCTAGCTCAGGTCCCTTTCTATTCCATTCCTCTCTTATTAGAAAACTTTATTGCATTGTTTGAACCTAGCCAAGAATGGCTGGGAAGCTGAATCAGCTCTCTCTGCTGCTCTTAATTTATGCTGACCAGAAACCCAATCAGATCTGAAGATTGATACAAGGAGTTTTCTCGAAATTATACATTTCTAGAGACCACTAATTATCTAATACAACTCCTTGTCCAATGGATAGAGAACCTAGGGGATTGTGGAACCAAGTTTGCAAATATTACTGAACAAAGTTTCTGAGGATAGAAGCTCATATACCATTCTTTTAAAAAGCTATCTTTTTGATGATCTTAGTATTTTCTGAGAGATTCAAAGTAGAATGTAATGCAATGTAGAAGTTCTCCACATAACCACTTTTTAAATGGGGAAGGTAGAGGGCTAGAGATTGGGTCTGTGGTTTCATTAGGAAAGGGAATGCTTAGGTAAGAAAATTCCTTGATCATTGAAAGTCTGCATTTTGTTTACCTTACCTTGGATGCTCAGGGATACACAATCAGTATATGCTAGGGGCAGTGAGAAGATGAAGCTCTTTGTGCTTGTTCAGTTCTTTGTACTATTTAAGTTTGCATCTTGTGATTAAAAAAAAAGAAATTCCAAAATGAGAAGAAATTAGTAAAGGAAATGATGTCAAAGAAAAAGAAAGAGAGAGCAGCTTAGTCTCTCTCAAACTTTCATTATTTAAAAGAATGGCAGTTCCTCAGTTGGTGAATATCTGAATAAGTTATGGTATATGAATGTAATGGAATATTATTGTTCTATAAAAATGATAAATAAAAAGCCTGGAAAGACTTACATGAACTGATGCTAAATGAAGTGAACAGAACCAAGAGAACACTATACACAGCAACAGGATTATATGATGATTAACTGGGATGGATTTGGCTCTTTTCAACAATGAGATGATTCAAGAAATTCCAATAGACTTGTGATGGAAAGTGCTATCCACAGTCAGAGAGAGAACTATTAAGACCAAATGTGGATCAAAGCATATTATTTTCACTTTTTGTTGTTGTTTCTTTACTTGTTTTTTTTTTTCCCTTTTTTGTGGGTTTTTCCCCTTTTGATCTGATTTTTTTTTTTTGCTCAGCAAGACAAATATGGAAATATCTCTAGAAAAATTGCACACAATTAACCTATATCAGATTGCTTGCTGTTTTGGGGAGGAAGAAAGAAGGGAGAAAAAATCTGAAATACAAAGTTTTGCGAAGGTGAATGTTTAAAATTATCTTTGCATGTATTTCAAAAAATAAAATTAAAAAAAAAGAATGGCAGTTCTACAGGAGACTTTCTTCCATAAGACATCTGTAAATGGGAATAGCATAGCTAGCTACAGTACCAATGCAAAAGCACTGACAAACACCCCTCTCTTTCTGTTATGAAAGATGACATTATAGGCAGGAAATGTTCTCACAACAGCTGGCCAGCCAAGAGCTTAGCAGCCAAAAGACAGATTTTAGGTTTTTATTATATTTGGCATTTAGATAGCTCATTGCAAATATAAAATGCTAACCAAATATTCATCATCCATATCTCACTGCCATATTCTAAGATTATATCATCTGGGCCATTTTTAAAAGGCAGAATACTGTGGTAAAAAGAACATGTTCTACCTCTGGAGTTCCTATGAACTTGTTTTTGTTGTAATTACTTAGTCATTTTCAGTCATGTCGGACCCTTTATAATTCCATTTTGGGGTTTTCTTGGCAAAGATAATATTTCCTTCTCCAGCTACTTTTATAGATGAGGAAACTGAGGCAAAGAGGGTTAAATGACTTGCCCTGGGTCAAACAGCTAGTAAGTATTTGAGGTTACGTTAGAACGCAGGCATTTCTGATTTTTATCCACTATGTCATTTAACTGTTGTCTGAACTAGTATGAGACCATATTATTCTGTCTGGACCTCAATTTATTTATTTATTGCTCTCAAATGATCTTTAAGGTCCTTTCAACATTAAAATTCTTTGATTCAGTTTCACTAGAATATAACTGTTAAAACTAGCAAAACCAAAACACTTATCCAAGAACATTAAAAGGCATTAACTACTGGGTTTAAGTATTCCAAAATTATTATCTTCAGGTTACCATGAAAAAGTTATTTTCTCTTTAAAAGTCTATATTCTTTGCATTTACAGACAATAATAAAGAAAAAAACCAATATTCCTCTGCTTCTTAAGAACCACATTCCATTTGTGATTGCCAGGATCTGTCCCATTTCATCCTCATAGATATAAAATATTGAAGCCCTTTCATTCTTTGGTCACAAAAATGGATAAGAATCAATTTAGAGAAGTGATAAACATTTCAAATAAATTCCTGTTACAATCTACTACTAATTAAATTATATTAGAAATATAAATTGAGGGGCAGTTAGGTGGCACAGTGGATAGAGCACCAGCCCTGAAGTCAGGACGACCTGAGTTCAAATCTGGTCTCAGACTCTTAACATTCCCTAGCTGTGTGACCCTGGGCAAGTCACAACCTCAATTGCCTCAGCAAAAAGCAAAAAAATATATATACATATACATATATATATATAAATTGAAGAAAGACCTTTAAATGTATTGTCCTATATAAATACAAATTCATTTTCTCATCCTGGAACACTTTGCCATTTGATGAACAATAGACATCTCTTATTAGTTGTTACAGAGTATTTTTTTTAAATTAAATTGTATGGCTCTTTGAGATATTAAGTACCATATGCCCATTTTAAGCCAGTATTTATTAAGCATTCTTGGTCAATGGCCCCCAAAATAGAGTTCCTCGAGGGACAGAAGGGAAAATGGACATTATGATGCACAAAGAAATATTCAATTTGGCTTGAGAATGAGTCATTCAAAAAATTATCTCTAAAAGATGAATTTAGATAGATAGATAGATAGATAGATAGATAGATAGATAGATATTACATATATATGAGTGGATAGATGATAGATGGATATAGATGGGGAGTGGGGGAATAAGGAAAAGAAAATGACAGAGATGACCAACCTCTAGAGTTGAATGGGACATTTAAGACCATTTAGTACAAACCTTTCATTTTATGATTAGGAAAACATAACCTAAAGGAAGTTAATTGACCACCAAGACAAATAAAAGATATCAGAGGACTGATATATAAAACAACGGACAAAGGTTTAAAATAGCTATTCATTTTGGTTTAAAATTAAGTTCCTAGATAGATTATAGATATAGTTATATACACATAAAAATATGTGAGTTATACATATATATATATATTATATACACATATGATGTGAATGCATATATAATAGATATTTGTTGATAAAGCTTACTGAATAGAAATTTTGAATATATACTTTTCTCAATTTTAATAAATCAGATATTTTAATGTATAAACTATATTTCAAAGGAATATTGTTCTTAATGTAACTGATCATTGTCATCAACTTTTTTATACTTCTGAAGCATTTTCTTTTTATGTTATCAACAGAAAATCTCAACCAATTTGAATGTTTTCCTCCTCAAGACAAAAACTATTAAATTATATTATATATAATTCAAAACCTTGAACTACTACAACTAAGACAGTTTTACTTTTAAATATTTCCAATCATTTGTGCCATCAGCATATATACCTTGGGAGTATAAGAAGACTTCATGAACTTATTGCACTTATTGCAGAGCTCAGAAAAAAAAAAGTAGAGTGGTATTTAACCCTCTCAGTGATTAACTAATTAGCAGATTTTTAAAAAAAATTCTTTAATAAATGGGGGAAATCAAGCAAACAAAGATGGCATGACCTTCCCTATGGGGCTCAATGGTTTGACTACTGTCATTTTTTTCTTCTCAAAACATAGAAAGTTATTATAATTAATACAATAAAAGAAATTAACTGTAACTATCAAAGTTCATAAATCAGTGGAATTAATAAACTTTTAAAAAGTTAAAGCCTTTTGCAAATACCAACAAAATATTCTGAATGTACAAAGTATTTTTTGCCTGCTCTCCACCGAGATCTATCATCAGGAAGGTGGTCAGCATTTTGGCAATTGGTCTCTTAAACTAAACTCACTAGCCCCACCCAGAATGAGTAATAGGAGAGCTGAGACTGCCAAGGGTTTGACCAAATGTCATTACTAAAATTTATCTTTTTCTTCCTTCACATAATCAGGAGTTCAAGTATCTTTCTAAGGAATTTTAATTAGTCTGCTCTTAAGTAATAATTAAAGCTGCAGCTACACTAGAGGTTTATGTCTTTATAAATGTCATCTCAAATCCAACTAATCTAAGATTTTCCTTTCAGCAGCACCTATGCTATGAAATTATGAAGTGTTTTTTTCTCATTTATACATTTATAAATCACAGGCTGAAGCATAAAGTGCATATATAATTAATTCCCAAATCAACAATTACTGACATTCTAACAGGAGAGACACTTCTGAATTTCTGAGAGTGAACTTTGCTGAAGCTTCATCAACACTTTCCCCTTAAATACTTCCAGGTTATTCATCTATAACTCTGTATATTTTATATATCATATTTGTTAGAATATTTGTCTTTTTTTCTAAGGCTTGTGGAAAGGAGATAAATTTTGTTAACTGAAAAATAAAACTATTTTATTCATCAAAATACATGATTTATTCGTAGAAAAATATATCCCAGCAAATATAATTGCTATGTTTTGAGAACTTCAAATGGTTAGATGATGGTGTTTTAAAAAGACACATATTTTAAAAAGGCACACTCCTTTAAAAAAAGACTAAAAAAATTTTTTTTCTTTTTGTTTAAATTTAGTTTTTCTTTTTCTTCAAAGGCAAAATGTGACTTTCTTTTTATGAGAAGTCTATAACTAGGGCTAAATTAAAATTCTCCACATTTATCTACTGTTAAAAATTTCCCAGACAAGTCATCTTATCTATTAGTCTCATGTAAATATTTTTTGGTGTCTCCTACAGCTGACAGTTTAACATTTAGAAAATTCATTTAAAACAGACTTGTCTGAGGCAAGTCACTTACCTCTTCATGGAGACAATATGGCTTAGAGGATAGAGCTGATTTTGAAGCCAGGTTCAATACCTATCTCTCACACATTCTGGTTTTATGACGCTGGGCAAATAATAAGGTTACTCAGTTTTCTCAGACTATGAATTTCAGCCTACTAAAGGGGATTCCCTCATTTGAGAATCCCTATACTAATGAAATCACAGGTCTAGTATCTACCTCAAGTCATTTATTCAATGTTCCATTAAAACAATATTCATATAGTGAACAGCCAATTATGTATAGAATTCTCTCTTACTTTTATGAAAATTAAGAAAGCATGATGCAATTGAAAATGAAATCAACTTTTCCATTTCCTCATTTTGTGTATGCCAGTGTCCTCATCTGCAAAAAAATGAAATAATAATCCTTGGCCCTAGCTGATCTCAAAGGGAGTTATGTAGATTAATTAAGTTTAAATAAAGAAACTTTCTGAACTTAGAAATCCTCAGAGACAGACACTATCATAAATATATGGTGTCATCATCATTATTGGGCTGCCTCCTATGTAAATTAAAATGTAACTAATCCTTTAGGGTTATAGCTCTGCTTAGCTATGAAAAATGGATATCCAGCAAGTTCTGCCCTCCCATTTGCCTAAGATGTTCTCAGTTTCAAGGCACTAATTTCTGGTTCTAGGAGAAATTAATTTAGTCATTCAAAAAAATATCTCTGAATGGATGAGAAACTCCTTAAGATGAAGTTCTACTTTTTCATCTTTGTACACACCCAATAGATCCTGGAGGGATTTGCACATATTAGGAATGATGAATTAATCTGAATAAACACATAATATCAGACAAGAAGAATGATAACAAGATTGCTCAGAAATTCATAGGAGATAAAAATCAAAAAAAAAAAAAAAGAAAGCATTAAGTGCCCTCAAATGTCTATATACAAATGTACTAAGAATGTTAATAAACAAAGTGAAATATAGATCATCTAAAACTCTAATGTAAGGAAGTAAATTTGGCCTTAAGGATATCACTAAGGTTTGGTGAATGGCAACCATACCTGGAATATGACTGAAGGAATAGAACTTTATTCAAAAGGAAGAGATGGGGGGGGGGGAAGAGAGAAAAGGAATGAAAGAAAAAAACTTTAGAGAAGGATGATTTTTTTAAGGAAAACTCAGATGAGGAAATTCAGGGCCCCCAGGGGAATGGACAGGTCAGAAGAATGAGATTCCAGAGACACAATGAGAAAAAAATTTGATTAGGAAGATGGGGGCAGTGGGAATTAGGTAAAGAGTCTGCTACATACATACACATATACATTTGGGGGGAATTTCTTTCTTAAAAGTTTTTAATTTTTCTGGAGCCCTGGATTTCCTCACAATTTGATCTTTCTACTTTCTCTCTCCCTCACCCTTTCTGTCTCTCTCATTTCTCTCTTTATATTATGTATTTCATATATATATATACACATACATATGTATGCATTTGTGTGTAATATATAAATTTTTATTAAAATTACATATAACATACATATAATGTAGAAATAAGTTTATATAAAATTTTGTGTGTATTATATAAATTTATATTGCTATGTGTACATTATATGAAATGTATAGACATAAATATGTATATTTATCTATTGCATGCATATAATATCTAACATATTACACACAAACACACACAGAAGAAAGTTATATCATTTTGAAGGGAAAAAATATGAAGATTCCAGGAAGGAAGAAGAAAAGAAAAAAGGAGGGAAGGAAAAAGGAAGGGAGCAAAGTGCCTATTATGTGCCAGGCACTGTGTTGACCTTTATAAATATAATCTCAATTGATCTTATAAAAACACTGAATGTTATTATTAACCCCACTTAATAGTTGAGGAAACTGAAACTGAGAGAGATTAAGTGACCTCCCCTGGGTCATTCAACTGTACCAGAGGCTAGATTTTTAATAAAAGAGCATCTGGTTTTCCCAAAAGAGTTCAATTTACCAAACCCAGGTAAACTACATCTCAGTAGAAGAGATCAAGGAGTCATTAACTATGATCCTTCAAAGACTATCAATTATATAGCAGCTTTTATAAGACAAGAGACAGGTAAATGCCTTGTTTTTTTTTTCTTTTTTCTTAAGGAAGCAAGTAGAACCTGCAAGTTAAAGATCAGCAAGTTTGATCTTTAAAATTCTAGAATATATTATTAAGAATTGATGACAGTGATGATAATGATAAGAATATGAAATAATAGCTGACATTTACATAGTGGTGAAGGTTTAAAGATGCTTTACAAGTATTATTTATTTATTTCATAATGCTCCCGCAGGGATATATGCTGTATACATTACATAAGTTCCCCATTATACAAATAGAGAAATAAATTTGGACAAGGAGGTGACTTGGCAATGTCACACAGTTAAGTGTCTGAAGGAAATTTCAAACTGAAGTTGACTAGACTCAAAGAACTATACTAACTTCCCATGATATCACCCCTACAGTTATTTCTCAAAGTTCAACAAATAACTAATTACAAGCCACACAACGCTTGCCAGTAAATAAGTTGTCACTTGTCCATCACATTTAACATTTACATGTAAATTTTCTGATCCAGTCATTAGACAATACATATCAATGACTTTCTCTCTCTGGAGATTCCATTTTATCACAAGTCATGTTTCCATTGGGAAACAACTCACACTCCATTTTGTACATTTGGGATTATGAGCCATAATTGGAATTTGATTTTAGTCAAATATGCTGCAAGGCAAGGCAGTTTTTCATTTTGGTAATACTAAATGCAACTGGAAAATTACTGTGTTTGAAACAAACAAAGCCAGACATTAAAGACTAATAATGGATGTTTTATTAATTAGTTAGAAAAATTATGGTACTAACTATTAGAGCCACCACCCAAACTCATCAATGTGTCACCATGGTGTTTCATGACTGTCCTTAAAAGAAGCCATCTGGTCTATTACGCTAATAATTAAAAATTGCATGGCACTTTTGAGCTGTTACTGAGACTGTGGAGGAGTGAATGCTAACTCCTGGGTCTAGGCAACAACATGGACTCTTAAATTAACATAGAATGGGGTGAACACTGGAAATGGAGCATCACATAGACTGTCAGACCCTAAACCTGGAGTCGGAAAGGTTATTGCATTCAAATCCCATCTCAGTCATTTACCAGCTGTTACCTTAGACAACTCAGTTAACTTCTACAGAGATCAGTTTCCTCATCTGTAAAATGGGGTTAATAACCTCCCAAGGTTGTTGTAAAAATCAAATGATATATTTGTAAAGTATTTGGTACCATACTTGTATGACTCAGTTTCCTCATCTGTAAAACAGAATTAATAACAACACCTACTTCCCAGAATTGTTATAAGGACCAAATGACATAATATTTTAAAGTGTTTATTTATTAGCACAGTGGTTGATACATATAGGCACTTAATAAATGCTTGAAGAAAGTCTCCTAAAATATACAGGGATTGTGGATTCCCAACTGACTTCTGGGTTTTAATAGATAATTGTTGACAATGGAAATCCAATAAATGGTGTTCTCAAGGAATTCTGTTCTGAGTTTGTTTAATATCTTGAAAAATGAAATGTATATAGATAATATTAACAATCTACATTTATATAGTACAGTATAGTTACAAATCACTTGATATACATATACTCTTTTCCTTAATACTTATAGCAACTTTCTGAGGTCAGCAGGACAGGTATTACTTTCACTACATAGATAAGAAAAGGAAATCTCAGAGTAGCTAAGTGACCTTCCCAATATTGTACAAAAGTAAGAAATATTCAACTAGAACTTAGGCTTATTGAGTCCAAATCTAATACTCATTGTTCTGCATGATGCTTTTTCAAGCTAGACCTAGCATGAATGCATATGCTAACATGGTTAATACAGAAATATGTTTTGCATGACTTCACACGTATAATCAATAACAAATTGCTTACCCTCTCAAAAGGAGATAAAAGGTGGCAGGGAGGGAGAGAATTTGAAACACAACATTTTAAAAAATAATTGTTAATTTTTTTAAAATGCAACTTGGAAACATTTAATGCAATAAAAATAATTTTTAAATGAATGCATATGCTAGCCAGATTTAGGTATTTGATAAACAATAAAATGATTCATTAATACGAAAAGACTACAGAGTTCGCTGAGTGATTATACAAGTAATGGAGAGGCATTATGAGTCTATAGATAGAGTGATGGCTAGCCTCAGATTCAGGATGAAATGGGATTCAGTCCCACCTCTAACAAAAAATGTTTGACTCTGAGAAAGTCATTTAACCTCTTACTGATCCAAAGGCTCTCTAAAGAGATAAGGTGCTAATCTTTTCTGCTAGAAAGAGTTTCCTTGACAATATAATCACTGATTGGAACTATCAGTTTGTTCTATGGACAAACTCACATGTACATTTTACTGTCAAACACAGGAAACCTTTGTCTAGTCTAGATAAAGGGAGGTAATTGTTCCTGAAAGACAGACTATATAGCTATAATCAAACCCAAATTGTTCTAAAGATCTCAGGGGGAATGTAGTTTTATACTGAGGCATATGGTACCTATGCTGGCCATATCATGTACTAAGTGATTGCTAATTCATTGATTTATTGATTGAAATAGATAAAGGAAACTAGAGCCTTTTACAAATTCATATCTCCTATCATTTCATACCTCTCAGATTGGCTAAAATGACATGAAGTGATAATGATAAATGTTGGAAGGAATGAAGGAAAACTGGGACACTAATGCATTGTTGGAGTTATAAAATGATCCAACCATTCTGGAAAGCAATATGGAAACTATGTCCTAAGGGCTATAAAATTGGGTCCTGAATCTTAAAAGAAGTCAAGCCTGTTTACTTGACAGATATATAAAATATCCACAATGATTGCTCTCAACATCCTGTGTCATGTCCTTGGTAGGTCTCAAATTCACTCTTCACTATTTAGAATAAAAAAAGGTCAGTGAGAAGGAAAGAGGAAAGATATTTTAAAAACATTTTGCCCATTTTTTTTCCTTTTTTTAAAAACAGTGATATCACTGATCAATTAATATCCATATCAATAGAACTTTCCTTTGTGAAAAGGAAATAAAACAAAAAAACTAATCAACAAGTAGACTGTCTAAAAACATTGGTTTCACCTTGTTCCTATGGTTAGCCATCTTTGGGACTCTTTCCAATTTGGGGATTCTGTGATTCTGTGAAATTGTATCAAAGTGTGAAGCTTGCTTTCTGCCTGTCTCTATTTTAGTGGGTGTAGTGACAGGAGATATGTTTACTTAGGAAATTTCATATCCAAGACCATGCTGCTAGGCCTCTGCCTTTCTACTGGTCTACTTTAATGTAACACACATAATTGGCTCTAGAAAAAAACCAAAGTTCAGATAAATTATATAAATAATTCTCTTCACTGTTTGATATTTTTGACTACTTTTTTCTTTTTTGACAATTTCTCCTCTACTGGCTTCTGTGAAATAATAAATTCATGGTTTTCTATCCCATCCCTTCTTTATTAGTTTCTCTTATTCCTCTTGTCACTTGAGTGCATTCATTCTCCAATATCTATCACTGTTGACTTTTCACTGATTTTTTCAACCTGGATTCTATTCTAACTCACGGTTTCAAGTATAACTTCTTTGGGAATGACTCCCAGATAGCTATCTCCAACCTTGACCTTTGTTCTGAGTTCAAGGCTTATATTTTTAATTGCCTATTGGACATCTCCAACTGGATATCTACCCATACTTCAAATTCAATGTATCCCAAACTGAACAGGATAATAGAATGGAGAGCACTGATCTTGGAAACTGGAAAACTCGGGTTTGGTTTCTTCATAGGACACAAAAAGTTAGCTATGTTACCCTGGACAGGTCATTTGAACCTTCTGGAACTCAATTTGTTGCTCTATAAAATAAGATGAACTTAAGGTCCCTTTTAACTCTTCATCTTTTTTGGGTGTGGTAGGATGGGGACTAGATGTGTTATCATATAGAGAATATTCAGTGAAGAAAATTGCCTCTACTACTGCAAACAGGATCTGTACCTTACAGTTCTATCTTACATTCACTATACATCAGATACCAAATTTGAACTCAGGTTTTCCTGACTCCAAGATCAGCTCTCTATCTACTATGTCATGTTGCTTCTCATCACTCCCCCCATCACAAAGAGCTGCTTTTCTCCTTATTACACAATTTCTGTTAGTAATACTACCAAGGTCCCAAATGAAACTTCAAGGTCATCTTTCATTCCTTTTTCTTCCTCCAAATTGAATCATTATCAAATCCTGTCACTTCTACTCCAATATCATCATTCCTTTTAGTCTTAGAATTACAGAAGGCATTGACCTAAAAGTTTTTATTTTAGTTCAAACTTGATTGCTATTTGATGAATGAAACTGAAATGGTTTGACTACATTTCTTTCTCACTTGGCCCCAGGTTTAACCTCTTTTAGAGAGGGCTTTTGATCGTACTTTCCCAAGACTGTACCATTCCCAAACTAGTCAATCATCCCATGCTATCTAGCTCTCTTCCTTCCCCTAGATCTTAGAGCCTGCACACAGATAGGTTTCAATTAGCTCTCTGCAATAAAATTTAATCTACATTCTTGTTTCCTATATTCAATGTACTTTTTAGCTAATTAGACAAAGAATTGGTCTCGCGATCCAAAAGACTTAAAATCAAGTCTTGGCTCTGACTAGCTATGTAATCCTGGGCAAGCACTTGATCTTTCAGTGTCCCAAGTAAGACTCTGAAACCAAATTATATGTTAACTTCTCAGCTGGAATGGAAAGTCAGTCAGTTAAGAAACATCTATTAAAACTGAGTGGATACCCATCAGTTAGGGAATGACTGAATAAGTGATGGTACATGAATGTAATGAAATATTATTGTGTTGTAAGAAATGATCAGCAGGATGATTTCAAAGAGGCCTGGAGAGACTTGCATGAACTGATACTAAGTGAAGTGAGTAGAACCAAGAGAACACTGTGTACAATGATAACAAGATTATGTGATCAGTTCTGATGGACTTGGCTCTTTTCAACAATAAGGTGATTCTGGTCAGTTTCAACAGACTTGTGATGGAGAGAGCCATCTTCATCCAAAAAGAGGACTATGGGGACTGAATGTGGATCACACCATAGTATTTTGATCTTTTTTTTGTTGTTGTTTGCTTGCTTGTTTTTTTTTTCTTTCTCATTTTTTTCTTTTTTGATCTGATTTTTCTTGTACAGAATGATAAATGTAGAAACATGTTTAGAAGAATTGCATATATTTAGCCTATATTGCTGTCTAGGAGAGAAGGGAGGAGGGAAGGGGAAAGGGAAGGAGAAAAATTCAGAACAAAAGGTTTTGCAAGGGTAAATATTGAAAATTATCTTTGCATGTATTTTGAAAAATAAAAGCTGTTATTATTTTTTAAAGAAATATCAATTAAGTGTCTCTTATGTGCAGGCACTATGGTAAGAAATGGAGATAGAAAGAAAGGCAAAGGCAATCCCTGCTATCAAGAAGTTCACAGATTAATAGGGAAGACATCATTCAAACAATTCTGTTCAACAAGCTATATGCAGGATATGCTGAGATAATTAACAGAGGGAAGAAACTAGAATTAAGAAGGATCAGGACAGGTTTTAACTAGAAGCCTGGATTTTAGTTGGAGTTTGAAGTACAGTGATTTCACATACTTCACACACACTGATGACATCATAGGTTTCTCTTGATTCTTTCAAAACCAATAAATCATCATTATCATCACCCCTACCTCTATCATCACTATCAATCACCATCAGCATCACCACCACCACAACCACCATCACCATCACCACCATCATCATCACCATCATTCTTCCTATCTTTGATCACAGAGTATTTCCTAAGGCTATTTTTCCAACGTATTTTCTGTAAATGGGTGTACCTCACTATATCACAATCTCCTTTGATTTGGGGATTCTCAGGATATTTTTTGAGGTTTTTCTGCCAGTCTACTTAGGGCCCTGTCTAAATGAATTCATCCTGAATTTCTTTTATAATTTTTCCTCCAATTCTTCAGAACTCTATGTCCATATTTTTATTGCTAACATATCATCATGGAACCTGTATTCCATAAAAATTAATCTCATTATAATATTATTTAAAATTTAAAATAGTAAAATACTAACAAAGGGGAAAACAAGAAATATTTTTGCAGCATTTACTTTTTTTTCCCCAATAGTATTTTGTTTTCCCAATTATATGTAAAAATAGCTTTTAACATTCATATTATTTCCTTCCACTCCCTTACCTTCTCCCTCCCCAAGATAGAAAGCAAGAAAGGTTACATATACAATCATTTAAAACATATTTCAATATTAATCATGTTGTGAAAGAAAAATCAGAACAAAAAGGAAAGACCACAAGAAGGAAAAAGCAAACAAAAATTTTTAAAGATAAAAATAGTATGCTTCAATCTATATTCAGTCTCTATAGTTCTCTCTCTGGATAGAGATGACATTTTCCTTCTCAAGTCTATTGGAATTGCTGAAAAGAGTTAAGTCCATCATAGTTTATCATCATATAATCTTGCTGTTATTATATTCCTGGTTCTACTCACTTCACTCAGCATCAGTTCATATAAGTCTTTTCAGGCTTTTCTAAAATTAGCTTGCTCATCATTTCTTATAGAATAATAATATTCTATTACATTCATATAACATAACTTATCCAACTATTCCTCAATTGATCTGGCATCTGCTCAATTTTCAATTCTTTGCCACCACAAAAAGACTACAGTGTTTACTCTTTGGAGTGAGGTTTGCAACTCGATGAAGGGAATGAAGGAGCTCTATTCTCCAGATTTCAATATGCATTTGGATGTACATTCTATCAAACAAAGGTTCTTAACCTAAAATAATGTGTTTTTAAAAATATTTTAATAATTGCATTTCAATATGATAGGTTTCCTTTATTATCCTTTGAATTCATTTTACACATTTAAAATATAATTCTGGAAAGAGATCAATAGGCTGGTTTCACAAAAAGATTCAGTACACAAAAAAAGTAAATGACTCCTGTCTTAAAGCTTGTCCAATTTTCTTGTCCAATTTTCATATATATATAAAACATAACAGACATACTGCATGCAGTTATACAGTAAGCTGGACCTAGAGTTGAACATGAAAAGAGTGGGTTGGACTGCTTTTGTGGAAACTGCAAAGTTTTTTCTTTTTTTTTTTTTTGGTACGAAGGCAATTGGGCTTAAGTGACTTGCCCAGGGTCACACAGCTAGGAAGTGTTATGTGTCTGAGACCAGATTTGAACTCAGATCCTCCTGACTTCAGGGCTGGTGCTCTATCTACTGTGCCACCTAGCTGCCCCCAGAGTTTTTTCATTAATCACCAAGTGTCTGGCACATAGTAGGTACTTAAGAAATACTTGCTGATTAATTGAAAAATCTTCCTTAATGGCTAACAAGGTCCATCTTTATTTATAAAGCAAAGTACTGTATTTTTCAGTGATGTCATTTGTTTAATGTTACCATTTGACTGTGAGATTTGTCAAACTAAAAGACACTATGAAACTCAAAATGAGTATTTTTCTGGCAACAGAGAAATAGAGAACAGGTGTGAACAGGCTACAATATAAACTAACATGGCACTGTGGACATAGCATCAAAAATGAGACATCAATCTCTGCCATCAGGGAGTTCATGTGTTATTAGGGGAATGGAGGAGGGAACAGAATTAATGTCTGGAGGTAACCCAGGAAGGCTTTACAAAGGAAGCACCTTTCTTAAGCCTTGGAGGAAGACAAGGATTCTGACAAAAGACACTGCATTTTTGGTCCTGATTATGTTTTGCACAAATGGGTACAGACAGGACACAGAATCCTGAGTTCTATGAATGACTAGTCCAATATTGACAGAAATAACATAAAATAAATGAGAAATGAAGACTTAATATTAGAGTGAGACCAGGGTATATAAGAGAAAAACAGAAAGTACTTTTTAGAATTATTAGGATCTTATAGAGATGACTTAAAATACTTCATATTTCATAATCCTGTTTTAGCTTAGAAGTTAGTACACAAAAAACATGAAATGTTAGATCATATAACCAGATTTTTTCCAAAGGAAATTTAATCATTTAGTTACAACTTACTGCCATCTACTGTATAGTTGTTGATGTACACCTCACCAAAAAATAAAAATTTCCACAAAAAGTAAGGCAATGCAAATTTCTATAGCTTTTTAAAGACATTTAAATAAAGTAAAAAAAACTTATGATTTGAAAGCCTGGTCACCATTATTTTATACAAGACAAAATTCTGTACCTTATACTATTCTTCAAAGAAAAAAGAGATGACGTCAAATGAATAATGTCTGAATAATGATACTATCCATAAAGCTTTTCTTCAAAGAAAAAAAAGATTTTTCTGATCACAACTGGAGTTTCATGAGTCATCTTAAATAAAATACTAGCATTCACCATTTTTAAGCATTGCCTAACTAGAAGCTATAATTTTCTAATCCAGGTGTCTCATGAAGTCACTCAATCAACAAGTATTTATTAAGCATATACCATGTATTGAGCACCATGCAAAGTTCTATGGACACAAATAAAATCAAGAAATAAGCCCTAGCCCCAAGAAGATTACATTCAAATGGAACAGTAGCTCTTCCCAAGAAAAAAAAGACTATTCAATATTTTGGAACACAGAAGAACAAAAAGTCAAGGTGGGAGTTATATTTTCTCCAATATGACAAGGGCTCTGAGACCTCATCCATATGTTCATTCTCTCCAACTATGTAAATCACAACCTAGCCATGGTCTGCCCATCCTATAATATTCATGTCTTTCCATAGGAGCGATAGCCAAAGGAGACATTAACATGTGATGAGCTACCTTGTGCTGTATGTACATTGGTAGGCATATTTAAGCTTGTAATAATGCCTCAATGACACAATATTTTCAGTGCCATCATGCTAAGATGACCTTCTATTGACACTATAAGTAGGATGTCCCCAAAATCTTAATTCTCGCCTTCAAGTATTTTACACATTTCAATTCATACTATCTATATGATATAAGAACTTTCTACTCAGGAAGACAATATGTAGACAGCATATTTAAATATATTTAAGACAATAACTCTTGATCTGGGAAGCAAGTAATTTAGTGAATAGACCATTAGACATAAAGTAAAGAAGATCAAAGTTACAATTCCACTTCAGACTAGCTGTGTGACTTTGGACAACTAATGTCTGTTTGCCTCAGTATCCTCATCTATAAAATGGGAATAATAATAGCACTTATTTCCCAGGGTTGTTGTAAGGATTAAATGAGATATTTATTTAAAAAAAAAAAGATTTGCAAACCTTAAAATACCATATAAATGTTAGTTATAATTATTATTATTATTAGGTTTATTATAGTTAGATACTATGATCCTAAATATAAAATAAATATTTACATAGCAATTTTAGAGATAAAATTCTTATAGCAGTTGGGAAGATCAGAAAAGTTCATGCATCGAAGGTGATATTTGAGGAGGCAACTAAAAAGATTCTAAGAGAATAAGAGGAAAATATAGAAAGGGATTTGAAAGGCAGGAATTCTGGTGTTTTTTGAGTACCCACACTTCTTCAATTTCTCAAATGTTTAATGGCAAAGTCTAAACACTGTTCTACCTAGATTTCTTAATTAGCATTTCACTGTATTTATGAAAGCTGATCAATCATATAAGTGCTGAGGTTGATTTAATTAAAAAGATTTAATCAAATTAAGGCACTTAGCAGTAAACATCAAAAATAATACTATTATGTTACAAAACTACCTCCATGATTAGAAAGATGATTTGGGCAGATGATTCAAGATGTATCTAAAGTAATATTCATGGAAGGCTCTCCAAAAGCTTATATTCAGTTTTCATTAGGTTCTTATTAGAGCTATCAGGTTTAAGGGAGGGTAAATTATGAATAATAGATAGATCAATAAAGTATCTTATCTTATAGATAAGATTAAGCAAGTGGCCTTGAGTACTTTGACTCCAGGTTAAGACATCTGAAGCACTTCCTCATATGGAAATGCTCCTTCAGGGGCCAATCCCATAATTAATTTAGACAGTTTTCTGGGCCACATTAATTATGTAAGCTGGTTGAACATGAGGCCACACTAAAAGGAGAAACATTTTTCCTGCTGCACATGAAGTGAAGATCTTTGCAGCTCCACAGAACCAGGATTGTGTAAACATTTTTTGCCTTAGGAAAAATCAGAAGTACAATGAAGTCTGAGAACACATGTACTAATAAAAAGGCAGAGAATCTCAGTTCAGTTGGAAAGGAATTCAGTAGCCTTCTGGTTCAACCAGTACTTAAAACAGGTATTTTTTCCACAGTATTCCTGACTACAGATTATCCACCCTACTTGGAGACTCCTTCAACTTCTATGAATCTTTAAGAGCAGAAAATGAAGATAGAACTCATTAAGACTCATTGAGTTGTGAAGGAAATTATTTTTCTATTATATTTATAACCAATTATTAATTAGGATCCAGGATTTCATTTCCTTATTTAAGACCCAGGCCCTGTAGAAAGTCAGTCTCTGAAAGACATGGTTAATGGATCAGATTGGCCTATGGGATCACATTCCTTGATTTTCAGTAGGACCCAACCAAAATAGGAGATTTCCTTCTGTTTAGAGTATAAAGATATTCCTCCCCTCAAAGTATGGGCCAATACTTTTGCACCTTTGCACTGGAATTTAGGGTGACCTAGTTTATGAAGGTATTGGAGGAAGAAAAGGAGGGAGGAAGGAAAGAAGTAGTGAAAAAAGGGAGAAAAGGAGGGAAGGAAGGGAGGGAGGAAGAAAGAAAGCAAGAAAAAAAGCAAGAATGGAAGGAGGGAAGAAGGGAAGAAAGAAAGGAGGAAGGAAGGAAGGAAAGAAGGAAGGAAAGAAAAGAAAGGAAAAGAAAGAAAAGAGAGAGGGAGGGAGTGAGGAAGGAAGGAAACTCATAATACAATGAAAAAATACAGTGGGCTAGGGAGAATTCCAAGATAAAAGCCCAAAAGAACCAAAAATTACTCTGCAATTAGTTACAAGTAGAAATTTTGTGGGGGGAAAAAATGGATAGGTAATAAAGACTTCAGATATGTTGGAAAAACTGATACTATCATTGTCTAATGGATATAGCCAAGAACCCTGAACTAAAGAATCTTTGGAATAACTATTCTTCCAGCTAAGCATCAATGCTTTAATGTTAGAAATTGGTTATGATTTTACCAATGGAAATGGCATTAATGAAGAGACATTGCCAACAGGCTTGCTGAGGCACATTAAGGATAAAGGACTTTCCATCCTACTTGTAACTGAAACCATCCATATGTGCTGTCTCCTTCATTAGATTGTGAAGTGCTAGAGAGCAGGGGCTATCTTGTTTTTACATTTGTTTTTCCATTGATTAGCACAGTATTTGCCCATGATAAATGGGCAACTAGGTAGAGCAGTGAATAGACTGTCAGGCCTGCAGTCAGGAAGATTGATGTTTCAGAGTTCAAATCTAGTCTCAAACATTTACTAGCTGTGTGATCCTGAGCAAATCACTTAATCCTGTTTGCCTTGGTTTACTCATCTGTTTGAGATGGAGCAGGAAATGGCAAACCATTCTAGTACCTTTGCCAAGAAAATCCTAAATAGGGTCACAAAGAGTTGGACATGACAGAAAAATAATTGAACAAGTGCTTAATAAATGCTTCATTTGTTCTTTCATTCAAATTCAGTAATACTGAAGAGACTAAGCATCAAGGAATAAGAGTTAAGATCAAACAAAATTATGTAACAATTACCATACAGAAAAAGAGAACTTTGAATACAATATTAAAAAGAAAAAAAAAAGACTAAAAAAGATGTATAATTTATCATGAAAAACCAAGTATAATAATCTTTAGAGGGGGTGGGAAGAGGAGGAACTTTTACTAAAGTTCCCATATTAATGGGGCAACTACCTGGCACACTACCTAGAACACTGGCCCAATAGTCAGGAGGATCTGAGTTCAAATGCACAGACACTTAACACTTACTAGCTGTGTGACTCTGGGCAAGTCACTTAACCCCAAATGCATCATCAAAAAACAAAACAAAACAAAACTTCATATTGATAAAAACACTTGGGTGGAATCCCTGAAATATATACATGAGACAAGAACTTAGAAAGGTATAGACTATGTGAAATGGCATAAAAAATTCATAAATATATAAATGCAGAATTATTTGAAACATATCCTTTACTGACTATAACACATAAAGAAGGTATTATAAGGGGAATGTGAAGAAAGGATCCAAATCTTAATAGATTTACTTTTATCTTTAAAGCCAAGAATGTAATCATGTACTTATATAAATAAAAAAAATTTTTGTTGGAGAAGGAAATAAGCTTTTATTAAGCACCTAATATATGCTAGTCACTGTGCTCAGTGCTTTACAAATATCTCATTTGATAAGCACGAAAACTGTGGGACAAAGGTGCTATCATTCTCCCTATTTTATAGTTGAGGAGACTGGTAGGGAGAGGTTGTCCAGGATCACACAGCTAATAAATGTCTGTGGAGAGATCTAAACTTGGTTTAGGGTCTCCCTGAGACTAGAATCAGTGCTCTATACATTCTGCCATCTAGCTTCTTTTGTTGATAGAATTATGATAATGCCCATGTATTTTCTCTTATTTAGTAGGTAAAGATTGTATTAATATATTTATATGAAAACATGCTTAGTAATGATTTGTTTATTCAATATCTAATGTCTGTGCCTTAAGTTCCATACTTCTTGACTTCTTTATAATTTTTGAAAACATCCATCTTATCCTAGTGGATGCTTCCTTCACTGTAGGTTTTTATAATGCTCCTTTCTTTGTTCTCCTCCTCCCTAATGGCTCCTTCCTTGTCTTCTTTGGTGAATCTTCATTCACATTAGTGAAGGTCCCCAAAATTTTTGTCCTGGGTTCTTTGCTTTATTCCTTCTGTACCAGGGTTACTTAAACTTTTTCTACTTGCAACCCCTTTTTGTCCAAGAAATTTTTATGAGACCTCAGATATAGAGGTATATAAAATAGGCATACAAATCAAACATTTTCTGATAGCACATTATAATTTTCTGACACACACATTCTGACCCTCATACAGGGTCATGACCTACAATTTAAGAAGCTTTGTGCTTTTTTATATATAATAGCTTTTTAATTTTCAAAATACATGCAAAGATAGTTTTTAACATTCACCTTTGCAAAACCTTATGTTTCAAATTTTTCTCCCTCCCTTATCCCACCTCCCTCCTCTAGAAAGCAAGTAATCTAATATAGGTTAAACATATGCAATTAGAAGCTTTGTTCTATACTATATCACATGATGATCTCATCAACTTCCATAGTTTCCATTATCATTGATATAGTACATACCTCAGGAGTAGTAGGAACCCCAAATGCTTGTCTTTTTGTTTTTATTTCTGTTTTGAGGCAATTGGGACTAAGTGATTTGCCCGGGGCCATAAAGTTGGGAAATATTAATTGGCTGAGGCTGGCTTTGAACTCATATTCTCCTGAAGTCAGGGCCCATGTGCTATCTACTTCACTATCTAGCTGCCCCCCCTCCAATATTTTTCAAGAAGCCCCTGGTCACCTGGCCTTGGGAATGATGTAGTCACCTTAGGAATGTAGCTATTGGGAATAATGCTGCACAGTCTTGGAAAATGTGTGTGAAAAAAACAGAGTTGAACCTGATATCTTTATTCCCTTAAACTATTCTTCAAGGATGACTGGTTTGTCATCCAAAAGTTTGGGCTTCTATCTTGCACCTGAACTTAATTTTCATGAGAGAAAATGAGGGGTGATCATTGTTAGCCCCCATTATCAAACTTCCCATGTTAACTCCAATCCCCATGGTATCATTTACTCTGTTCTGTTCTTTGTTCTGTACTCTCCAAATCCCTAAACATTTACTGCTTGCTCCCTGCTCTCTGCTATCTTCCTCTCAGGGACTTTAGCCTCCTTTAATTAACAACACAATTATAATAAAAATCAGCTTCTTGATCTGGAGATGGTCTAAGCCTTCAAATTCTTCTGAAACAGCCCCAGTCTAGAATCCCAAGATTCTTGAGTCCTTCTGAACCCCAACATCATTTCTTTGCAAATACATCTCTAGAGACAGCTAGATAGATGGCAGAGTGGATAAAGCACTTACCCTGGTAAGTATAGGTCAGGAGGACCTAAATTCAAATATGCTCTTAAGATACTAGCTGGGTGTCCCTATCTCTCCCATCTGCCAAAAGAAAAGAAAAGAAAAGAAAAGAAAAGAAAAGAAAAGAAAAGAA
>JAJPUD010001022.1:350128-457315 GCA_023553655.1 Myrmecobius fasciatus | reverse complement strand
AAAAGAAAAGAAAAGAAAAGAAAAGAAAAGAAAAGAAAAGAAAAGAAGAGAAAAGAAGAAAAGGAAAAAAAAGAAAAGAAAAAAAACTGCCTACAAAAAAAAAGCAAACATCTCTAAACAAATCTGAGTTCTGCTTGTCCAGCCCTAATCTCTCTCCTGACCTTTAATCTCTCATCTCCATCTGCCTACCTATTGGACACATCAAACTGGATGTCCTGTAGACATCTTAAATTCAACATATCCAAAACTGAATTTTAATCTGCTACCCAAGCTGCCTCTCTTCTGAATTTGCCTATTACTATCAGTCACTCTCCCACTGTGACTAGATGTCAATCTCAATTCTTCATTCTGTCTCACCCTCCATATCCAATCAATGGTCAAATTCTGTCATTTTTCTGACAACTCTAGTATTTGTCCTTTGACACTGCCATCACCCTGGCACTGGACCTCATCACCACAAATCAGCTAGAGTGAACTAAGTATATCTGCCAATATCTCCAATTCTAGAATATTATCTGTAAACTTGGAGAAGTTCATGAGATTTCCTTTCAAGTGCCTTCTCCTAGTGCTTTGTACTAAAGAGCTTCAATAAAGCCCTCGATACAAAACTTAATGGCCTTCTAAATGTCATTAGGGATATGGACAAAACATTCTATACAGTTCTTTTTTCATTAAATATTTTTATTTTTCAAAACATATGCATGAATAATTCTTCAATATTAGCTCTTTTGCAAAGCCTTGTGTTCCAATTTCTCTCCCTCCCTTCACTCTCTCCCCTAGAGGGCAAATAGTCCAATATATGTTAAACATGTCTACACAGTTCTTAGACAATTCCCAAATGATTCTCAGGTGTCTTGTCTGAAAATTTCTCCACGAGTCCTTCAAACACTCCACAGAATGCATTCTTTTCTCCCAAACTCTCCTCTCAGTGCACAGGATAATCCAAATGGTGGTCCATGAAAATTTCTTCCTTGCAACACAGCAAGCACATCACTTTTCTTCAAAGGAGAAAAAAACCTCACTCTGTACTGACTGTTGTCTCAGAATTTCAGAGGATACTTAGGGTCTACCCAGGGACACAGTAAAAGAAACAGCAGTTCAGTGTTAGCTGTTGCCTCCTAAACTGACTAGCCAGAAAATAACCTTTTTATAATTAAAATTTGGGTTTATTTTGGGGGGCAAAGGGGAGAAGGCAATCAGGGTTAAGTGATTTGTCCAGGGTCACCCAGCTAGTAAGTGTCAAGTGTCTGAAGCCCAATTTGAATTGAGGTCCTCTAGGAACAGGTGGTGATCAATCATGATCAATTAGAGATCTGTTTGACTAATTTAGGGGAGGGAGTTGCAAAACCATTGAGCATTCCAACTGGAGATGTGAACTAACCTGAGGATAGGACAAACTGGCTAGTTCAAAGAAAAAGCAAACAAATTTGGATATTAGCTGAAGACATTCCCCCAAAAGGGATGAAGTTCATAGGAACTGATGGAGAATCAACTCCTCAGGTTCTACATGATCATTCACATGTGGCAACCATAGCCCCTCTCCAACTAAGGAGCTTTAGCTATGAGTTCCAATTCTGGGAGAATTGCCAAAGAGGAAAGTAAGATTCATGTTGAATTTTTTGGCTCGTTTATGAACCAAGACAGAACTTCAGGAATACTCTCTTAATGATTAGTGTAGCTAATATTTCCCCAAAAGGAATTGACAGTCCCTCCTAGAAAGGTAAATAAATAGATCAGGTACAGAACAGTATTTATTTCCTTCACCATAAAAAACAATATTCTTAGAACATAAAATAAAGAATTATGCACTGACAAGTATTTAGCACATGACATAATGCAACATAATGAAAATAACCCACAACTCTTATTATATTCTTATAAGAAATTAATCTTTTAAACCCTGGAACATAGATAGCTTTGTGAATCTGCTGAACAAGCACATCACTAGGCTCCACACCAGCAAAAAATAAATAAATAACACTCAATCAAGGATGTTAGCTTCTGGAAAACCAGGGAATCACTTGGCAGGAAACATCTAGGAAACCTGCACTCAGACTTAGGAACTATCCATCTAAGGAAAGGTCCTCTCAAGATTGCTACAGATTGGACAGAAGGGAAGAAAAAGGATAAATCAACTTATATTTCTTTACTGACGAGACAGTTCTTGCTACTCAAGGGTCAATTCTTTTTGATGCAGCTTCCCAGTAAAACCAGGGAACCAGCCCAAAACCTCTGGTTACATAAAAAGGGCAAAATACATGAATTACCAGAACTGGCGAGGGCTCAGATTACCAAGATACAGGTCCCAATCAAATCCCATCACTGTATTTGGTACAAATGTGACCACTGATAAAGTATTTAATCTCTCCAAGCTTCAGTTTGTTCTCCCCTAAAATGAGGTTGATATCTATATTATCTGCCACCTTATGGAATTGACCTAAACAATGCAGCTTATACCAAGTTATTATGGAATAGACCAATGTCCAGCATTGCTTGCTTTCAAGGGCATTTCAGTTTGGTATCCAATACAAACATAATCCACCATTCCTGATTTTAGAGTAGTCTACTTGGTGACACCAAAAATCTAATATTCCTAATGTTGTTGGTTAGATTGAGGTCTTCTACTGAGATAAAAAAGATATGCAGATAAAGGTAGATTTAGAGGGTCTAGTGAATATGTATGAGTGCAGTACCTAACTCTATAGAAAATCTATGAATGTAATTGAATATTATTGTATGAGAAATTATGAGCAAGCTGATTTCAGAAAAAAAAACTGGAAAATTTACATAAACTGATGCAATGGGCAAAACCAGGAGAATATTATACATAGTAATAATAGCTTTGTGTAATGATTAAATAATGCTGAAGACATTCAGCAATACAATGATCCAAGACAATTCCAAAGGATTCATGATGGAAAAGGCTATCCATATCCAGAGAAAAAACTGATGGAACCTGAATGCAGATTGAGGCATACTAATTTCACTTTATTTTTTTTAGTGTTTTATTTTCCCTTCAGATCAATTTATTTTTTATCAACATGGCCAATAAGGATATTTATTTTACATAATTGCGCAGATAAAACTGCCTTAGGGAGGAGGAAGGTGAGGGAGAGGAGAAAATTCAGAAGTCAAATTTTTAAAAAATGTAATATTAAAGTTTATCTTTATACGTAATTGGAAAAAATAAAATATTATTAAGAAAAAAAAGGCGGGGCAGCTAGGTAGCACAGTGGATAGAGCACCAGCCCTGAAGTCAGGAGGACCTGAGTTCAAATTTGACCTTAGACACTTAATACTTCCTGGCTGTGTGACCCTGGGAAAGTCACTTGATAACCCCAATTGCCTCAGCAAAAAAAAAAAAAAAAAAAAGACCTGTACAGAAAGGTCCCAGCTTATGTTCGAGCCTTTTCCTGTTTTCTTTAGTTCAGCCAAATTGGTCTATTTTTTTGTTCTTTCTATATCTCCACTTTAAATTCCTTTTTTATTTTCCATACCTCATACCTGAAATATACTAATATAATGACTGGGATATACACACATATATGTGTATATACATACTCACATATATATTATGTGTACATATATGTGAATATACTTATTATACATGCATAGACACATTTTTATGTGTGTATGTGCACACATATGCACACACTAAAATATACTGGAATACTGGTGGGCCCTTACTTCATAGAGTTTTGTCCTCCTTCAGAACACGTTCAAGCATCATTGTCTGCATGAAGTTTTTCCTAATTCACTCAACTGCTAATGCCTTCCTTTCTAAACTATTGGGTATTTAAATAATTTGAATATAACTGTATTTATTAACCTTATATGTATGCTGTACATATTTATATGACTGCTAGGTGGTACGGTGAGTAGAGTGCTGGGTCTCATCTTGCTGAGTTCTGATTTGGTCTCAAACCCATGTGACCCTGAGCAACTCATTAAACAGTTTCCTCCTTTCTAAAATGAGCTAGAGAAGGAAATGGCAAACCAGTCCTGTATCTTTGACAAGAAAATCCCAAATGGGGTCATGAAGAATTGGACATGACTGAAAACAACTGAATAATACAATAAAACATATTTATAAATGTACTTGTATATCTTCCCCAGTAGAAAGTAAAATCTTTGTGTCTGTATTTTATTCTTTATCTCTATATCCCCAATACCATCTCCATAACGTCATGTTGATCATGTAATTGTTTATTATTGTGAATATTAGGAATCCAAAGACAAAAATGAAAACTCCACCCCTTAGGAACTTATATTTCCATTAGGGGAAACAGAAATTATAAAAATGCATGCAAGTGATTGACTGGTCAATCTCAAGGTGTTATTTGTTACCAAAGAGCATGCAGGGGACAGCTAAGTGGCTCAATGGATAGAGCACTAGCCTTGAATTCAGGAGGACCTGAGTTCAAATGTGATCTCAGACACTTAACCCTTCCTACCTGTGTGACCCTGGGCAAGTCACTTAACCCCAATTGCCTCAGCAAAAAAAGCAAAGAGCATGCAATCCTCTTCTCTAAAGGCAAGTAGATGGCTCAATGGATAGCACTAGCATTGGAATGAGGAAAACACGAGTTCAAATCTAGACTCATTCATTTTTATTTATAGCTGTGTGACCCTTCATAAGTCACTTCTCTCTCCCAGTTTTGTCAAATATCAAATGGATATAATGATAGCCCTTACATCCTATTTATCTAGGGATAAAATTAAATTAAATATTTGTTAAGCATGTAGCCAGACACATAGTAGGAACTTAATACACATGTTTCCTTCTTTCTCAGACCGAGGCCTTACCTATTTCATATACTGTTGCTACAAAAGCACTCCCTTCAATGGCACAAATCACAGGGATTTTTACCACTATCAGTGCTTATGAATTCTGTACACACTGAATAGAAAGACCTTCCCTTGAAGGTAGCTTGAGATAGAGGTCATCTTTACAGTAGTTTGGAGATAGTGGGAGGCTTCGTTGCTAAAAGCAGACTCTGTCATTATCCCTTCACTTTGCTGTTTTATTGAGATAAACCATCTATCATATTATGGTGTTTCACTGGTTACCAATTGAAGAGGAAAAGTAATGGAAAAGAAAAAAAATATTTTGTCCTACTTCACCCTAATCCTACAAACCATAGAAATAAATTCAGCTTTAAAAGTTGCTAAGAAATGATACAGAATTTGTGAGTGGCTAAATAAATCTGGTACTATATACAAAAAAAAAAAAAAAAAAACATGCTAAATAAGGAGGGATTATGTTATTTGCTAGAATGAGATAGTGTTAGGTAATTGGAAAAATTGGGCAGCTAGGGGGCGCAGTGGATAGTACTAGGCTTTGAAGTTGAGAATATCCAAATTTTAAGATGTAACCTCAAACACTCATTAACCTTAGACAAGTCACTTCACCCTGTTTGCTTCAGTTCCTCATCTATAAAATATGCCGGAGAAGGAAATGGAAAACTGCTACATCTTTGCCAAGAAAACCCCAGAGTCATGAAAAATTGATGACCTATTTGACTAAAAAAACAACAAAATTTGAAAATTAATTTTACCAAAAGGAAAAAGCATGATCATTTTTACTGAAAACTACAATGGACAAGAGTAATAATAAAGTCAGATTTGGGGGGAGAATTGGCTGAATTATTGCCCCCCTCCAATAAAATTGAAATTTTTCCAATTTTATGAAATGAAAATTTAAGACAAATAGTAACTATTGTCTCAAACATAAGAAATATTAAAATGCTTTCTAATTTAACTAGGAAGAAAATTCAAGACAAAAAATTAGGATTGTTGTCTCAAAAATAATTAAAAATAATTATCATCTGTCTTTGAAAATGACAAGAATGAGTATTCAATAAATGTTGTTCCCTTTTCCTCTAGTCTTCTTCTGTGGCTAACACTTTAAAGTTTACCAGGTCCCATTAAAAGAATCTGGGGACTTTCTGGAGAGTCCACACAATAAACGTATTGGCAGCTGGCTTGCTAAGGAGCCATAAACTAGTTAATGTCTGGTTGAATTCCAGCTGCTTAATGGGGTGCCCATGGAGACAGACTAAAGCTAGAGTAAGCATCCCTAAGGAAATACAAGGGAGCAGGATGAATAGATTAGATCAGCAATTCTGAAAATGTGGTCTAAAGAAATGCCCAAAAGGGGTCCTCAAGGTCAAAACTAGTTTCATAATTATATTAAGACATGATTTGCCTATTAAAATATTCCTCCTTTTTCCAACTACATATAACTGTGTGAGAATGGATTTTCTTCATATACTTCAATCAAAACGTATTGACAGCTTTTTTTAGTAGCAAGTAAGAATCCATTTGTATTTTCTTAAACTAAACACTACATTTGCAAAAATAAGAAAAACAATGCTTCTTACTAAATGTTTTGCATCTTGGATAAAAATAATTTTAAAACTTCTTTATATCACTGTTATAGGTTTGTTTATTACTACTTCTAATGAACTAATAAACATTTTAAAAAATATATGTTTTATTTCTAATGTGACAAATATAGACAGGTATTACCCATATAAGTAAAAGCTCTTTGGGACTCTCCATATTTATTAAGAACATAAAGGTAAGACCCAAAAGTTTGAAAATCACTGGATTAAATTAAAGGCTTTTATGAAGATTGGGCAAGTTTTCTTGATGCATTGATCACTGACCGCAAGAAACAAGGGTGAAAACTTCATAGCCATGAACATATCTGAAAGAACAAAGAAGTGAGAAATTGAAATGTGGAGAAGGAAGGAGAATTATAAATTCCTCCTAGAAAACAAAAAAGAAAAGACAAGAGAATTTATAAAAATTCGATCAAACATGGTCTCCACAATCCAGGAAAAATGAAAGGGTGAGAATACTTTGCTCAGTCATTTCCTATCTTTTACTTCCCTTTAGTCACATCACAAAATGTTAACCTTTGGTGTGCCATAAATACAGAACAACACATAGTTACAAGTTGTAACTTAATTTGAAGCCAGGGAGGTCAGAAAGGTAATAACCAATTCCTGCCTTCATGGACTTACTTTCCAAAGGTGGCTACATCCCACACAACCAGACTCCCATAGAAACTTTTGCAACACGAAGAATTATATTTGTTTTTATAAAATTGGAAGCAGCCCAGTAGCAGACCATGCTACTTTCAATGAAGCCCTAGAGAGGTCTCACTATGAATGTGAACTCCAGATTCTCAATTATCTAGCTGTCGATTCTAACATTCAAGTCTTTTAGATTATTTTCCACGTTAGAGCAACAGAATCTTGATCTATAAGTCAATTATCTCAAAGAGAAAGCTATTCAAAGGGAAAAGTGGAGCTATTCTTTGGGAACAAAAAGAGACCTAATGGAGGGGGAGTTAGTACAACAAAAGCTTGACATAGTAAGATGTGGGTATAGACTACACTCATTTTAAACATTTTTATTGTTCAGTTCTTTCTGTCCAACTGACTCTCTATGACTCCATTTCTCGACAAAGATACTAAGGTACATTATCATTTCCTTCTCTAGCTCATTTTACAGATGAGGAAACTGAGGCAAGCAGGATTAAGTGACTTGGACTTGCCCAGCGTCACATAGCCAATATATGTCTGAGACCAGATGTGAACTCCAGCAGATGAGTCTTTCTGATACCAACTCCAGTGCTCCATCCAATGTCACCTAGCTGCCCCCACTTAAAGCAACAGACAAAAGGAAATTTTAAAGGTGGATCAATGGCCATTTAGCATAGAAAATTGCCCTCTTACCCACTCCAGAGTGTGCACAGAATAGTTCACCGGGGTATGAAGAAAATAATACACCTTTGATTTTTTTTTATGTATTCATATCTTTTAAAAAAAGGAAATAAATTAAGATGTGTTACTATTTAATACACAGGTAAACAATGTATTTCACTTGGCCTGTATATCACATGGATCCTGATTCTAAGGGAATAACAACAGAAGCTACTTTTATAGCAAGGAGGTTGACTGATGCTCTTTCCTTTTTCATCTCACAGGAGTTTACACAATCCAGATTAAGTGGGTTTACAAACTATATCATTTTTAAACTAAACCAGATTGTACAAAATGGATGAGCACCTTAAAAAGATTTCATCAAAGGATGTTGAAATTTGTGAACAAACAAAATTTGTTTTCCATGACTATACATATTTGTACTTCTTTTGTAAACTTCTCAATGGGTGAGAGAAGGGAAAGGAAAAGAGAATTTGAAACTACAATAAAAAAATTAAAAAGTGCTTTAAAAATCATTTTTTAAAATGAAAATATTTTAAATTACACATAGCACAGTGGAGAGGGTGTAGGCTCTGCAATCTAGAAGAATAAAGTTCAAATGTGACTTTGAACACTTTCTGGCTACATAACTTTGACCAAGTCACTTACTCTCTGTTTCCTCAGTTCTAAATAGAGATACAACACCCCTTCCAAGCTTATAGTGAGGAACAAATGAGACTTTTGTAAAGCGCTTAGCACAGTGCTTGGCACATAGTCTATGCTTCATAAATGTTTGTTCCCTACTAAATTGATTGAAAAATGAGTATCATGATCTTAGTAAGCACAATAAATCCATTTGGATTTATATATGTTCATGAGATGTGATTTAAAATTTTAAATACTATAAGCCATTAAAACCTAGTATCAGAACAAACTGAAATTAGAACCAAATTCTCAGACTGCTGTATCACAAAGTATTAAATCAAGACTTGCAAAAAAAATAATGAATTCTTTTCCATCACACTGCTTTTGATAAATACATTAATATTTAATGAGAACAAAGAATTTTGTACCATTAATAAAAACATATTAATATCATTTATTTCATGCTTTGTTCATCCTCCTAAAATTCTATTTTTGTGTGCATAGAATATAACTATTCATATGCATGAAATATAAATATATTCATATATATTATGTAGAGAAGTATATAACACAGCATGGTGTTATTTATATATGTTAGGATTGTTGTAGAGTCATTTCAATCATGACAGGCTCTACGACCCCATTTGGGATTTTCTTGATAAAGATACTGGAGTTGTTTGCCATTTCCTTCTCTAGTTTATTTTACAAATTAGGAAACTGAGGCACACAGGGTTAAATGACTTCCTCAAAGTCAGTCACAAAGATGGCAATTGTTTGAGAATAGATTTCTGAATTTAGGTTCTCCTGACTGCAGGGCTAGCACTTTATTCTCAGTGTCACCTAGCTGCCCACATATATTGGAGATATGTACATAAAACTATTTTACTGCTAGACATAAACATTCAAAAAAGTTTGAAGGAAAATACTCTACAAATGTGATTAATAGTTATCCTCAGTCAGGCATTAGATACATTAGATTATAAGAACCTTCAAGGCTAAGCCTGAATTTTGCTTTTCTTTGTATCCCCAGATTTTACTATAATCTCTGGTACCCAGTAAGAGCTTAATAAAGATTTACCAACTTTACTTCGTGTATATATATATGAAACATACAAGAAAACTCAAAGTACAGTTCAACTATGGTGCTCTAAATTTACTGAGATAGGCAAAATTCCTAGATTATTTGCAATAAAGAGATTATCTCCTCGGCGATGAATTGCTAACTTCCAAATAATAGGTGTATTACTTCAACATTAAATGTAGTGGAGGATGAGTCTCAGTGAGCCAAAGCAAGGGGAGCAAAAAAGGTCTGAAGGTCTGGATGGATGGTTCCAACAGTTAAAATTCCTTTCAAAATTTTCGCAATGGGGATGGGTAATTTTGATTGGGTATTATTTTAATTAAATCATGAACTTTAAAAAAAAGTAATTTTATTTCAGATGGAAGTTTGTTACAAAGTGTGCTGATCTTGAAGTCAGAAAGTTCTGTGGGTTGTATCCTATTTCAGGAGCACATTAGCTGTGTAATGTTAGGCAGATCACAAATTTTGAACCTCAATTTTCTCCACAGTAAAATGCACATAATATCAGTACCTACCATAAAGGAATTCTATAAAGAACAAGTGAGGTGTTTTTATGTAAACTGTTTTTGTAAACTTTAAAGCATTATAAAGTCAGTGATAGTGATGATAATGATGATTTGCAATGAAAATATCCATATTTAGAGCACAGTTGGATACATAAGTTGTCAATCAGAATCCATCCAAGCAGTGAGCATTTTAATTGGTTGTTAATACCATGCTGGCTGGCCTGATGCTGATTGACAGGAGATACAAGATTCCCGGAGGATGCTAGATTTAGCACCTTCTCCCATGTCCCCTCAGACAATTCAACCAAAGAAAGTCCTAGACAACAATTTGAAAATTAATACTGATAGTATAAAATCAATACTCTTTTAGTCTCTCACTGCTTTATAAGTAACTAGCAAGTGTTAGTATCCAGGAGAAGGACAGGTCTTTCACTTTCCTTTTCCTTTTGGTCTATCACCCAAATGGGCAAGACTCCCCAAATTATTATCCTTATAAAGTGAAAAAGGAATGTGATCAGCTGGTTTAATAAGAAACTATTGTCAACATGCACTATGCTAGTATAGAAAAATAAAAATTAAACACTGTCTGCCCTCCAGTTGTTTATGTTCTATTGAAAATATGTGGGTATATATACATAAAAATAAAGGGGAAAGAAGGGAAGCATTGGCAACTGGGGGAGCAAGAAAAGCATTATTTTGAAGCTAGTGTTTAAGTTGGAAAGAAATCTAAGAAAAGAAAGGATGTTCATTCCAAGTATGAAGACACAACCAGTTCAAAGGCATAGACAGAAACAGAAAGAAAGGAACAATAAGTAAGCAAGTCTATATGGACCTAGACTAATCAAGGGGAGTAGTGTATAATAAGACTTGAAAGATAAGACAGGATATGGTTGTGCATTATTTGAAATGAATTTCTACTTTATCCTAGAGAAAGCAATCACCAGAGACAGAGAGACAAAGAGACAGAGGCAGAGAGAGACAGAGAAAGATAGAGACACAGAAAGACAGAGATAGAGAAAGACAGACAGAGATAAAGACAGAAAGACAGACACAGAGAGAAAGTCAGATACAACGATACAGAGAGACAGGAGGACAGATAGAAAAATAGAGACAAAAAGATAGAGTGAAAGAGCCAGAAAAATCCAGGGTCTTTAATGAGCGTCTTCTAAAGTGGTAACTACAGAATAAGCCTTTAAATAGCATTTACTCTGTGCCAGGAACTGTGCTAAGTGCTTTCCAAATATTATTTCATTTGATAAAGAATAAGAATGGATATAAGAGAAGTCAGGAAGGAAAAATGAGAAGATTAGGTAACTAAGTGGATATATGGTACAAAATAAGTGTACAGTCAAGGTTAAGTCTACCTCAAAGCCTGTAAATGGCAGTACATGACTCAATCTTAGACTCAGGTTTGGGGGCCAGGAGACTGGTATGTGATGAAAGAGCACAGTCACCATCTTGGGTCACTTGGCATCCCAGATCAAATGACATGGCAAGCAGAGATCCAGCATTCTCTGGTATTGTACACCAGACTTCTGTTTCTAGAAGACAGTCAATGAGAACTGGTCCTTCCCTTGCAGAATGGAATCACTGAGCTTCACAGGTAAGCCTACAGATTTTGGATAGTTGAGAAATAGAGATGCAGAGAAGAGTGAAAGCTAGTGAATGTCATAGAAACAGAGGTATTTAAAGTAGTCTGAAACATTAATGACCTACTTTGGACACTGATGTCCTCTCCTGGGAAAATTCTCTGTTGCTAAGCAATCATCAATATATTAACACTAATGCTGGATAGTGCTAGAACCCTAGTTTTCCCTTAGAAAATTTCTATTAAGAAAAAACATAAAAACTTTATGTGTGTATTTCCTATTAGTGAGTTTTTAAATTATTAACTAGTAGAGATATATGCGCTGTCTGATTTCTTCTTTCAATATTCAAAACAGACCCCTGATTGGGGGGGGGGAAGCTTTACTTTTTCCTGAAAAAATAGTTTTTCTTTTTTTTATTTTTCCCAATTCATGCAATTCTGATCTCTTCATTTAATACAGATTAAAACAACAAGAAGGAGGAAAAAGTGCTTTTCCCAGGGAAAAATAGTGTGGTAGGCAACGAGGAAAGGCTATAAGGTAGACAGTTAAATAACTGGACAAATGCTGAAATGAGATTTTAAAAACCCATTACAATATACTCTTGTTAATTTGCATTTAATGGTTGGGAAATTCACTGTAGATTACTAAGCTATGCAAATCAACAACCAAAAAAGCATTAAAAAAAATTAAGAGCAGTGCACCACAATCCAGAGTTATCATTTATTTTGACAACTATAGTTCCGTTTTAATTATTCATTGTAATACTTTACAGCAGAATGTAAATGTACAGCAGTATATCTCTTTAAAGCAATAAAATTTTATTAGGGCAAGACCTCACAAGTGGGGGGGGTTCCCCTATTAAATATTTGCTATTGGGGGGAAAACACTTTTTATGAAAATTGTCACGTTTGTTGAGCAGTAAAAGCAAGAATAAAATACTCCCTGTTTAACAGCAAACCATTTCTGTTTGCATATAAATTTTAAAGAGGAACAACAAAAAGATTCTCAAATGTGGTCTCTAAGAGGGAAGGAAGGGAGGGTAAGAAAGGAATAGTTTCTTGTGAGCTACTCAGGTTAAATTTTCAAATTTTTATTTTTAAAAATCAAGTCATGTTATTATGTACACAAACAACATTGCAAATTTAACAATCTCCCTACAAAGAATTTGGTCATTTTTCAGTAGTATCCAAATCTTCGTGACTCCATTTGGGATTTTCTTGGCAGATGGCATTTCCTTCTCCTGCTCATTTTACAGATGAGGAAACTGAGGCAAACAGTGACTTGCCTGGGATCACACAGGTAGTGTCTGAAGCCAGGTTTGAACTCAGGAAGATGAGTTTTCCTGACTCCAAGCCCAACACTCTATGCATTATGCACCACCTAGTGGCCAAAAAGAATTAATGCAACTATAATCTTTGAAGGCAGAGTGGTGAAAGGAGTTAAATCTGTATTCTTTTCTTCCCTTATCCTGAAAATGTATGAGAAATTGGGAAATGAGAAAAGAATCACAGCATAACATTCTCACTCTTTTTGTTGTTCACTTGCATTTTGTTTTCTAACTCATTTTCTTTCCTTTTTGATCTGGTTTTTCTTATACAGCAAGAGAACTGTATAAATGCTTACCTATATTTGATTTAATGTATATTTTAACATGTATAGCATATAGTAGATTACTTGCCATCTGGGAGAAGGTAGGAGGAAGGAGGGGAAAATTTGGAACACAAGGCTATGCAAGGGTCAATGTTGAAAACTTATTCGTCCATATGTTTTGAAAATAAAAATCTTTAATATAAAAAAAAGAAAAATTATTCAGCTCAGTGGTCTACTATGTGACAGACATGCTAAAAACTAGGGATACATACATATTATACTCTCATATATAAATGCATGTGTACATGTCTACATGTATATTATATACACACACACATATGAAAAACAAAAAAGACATTAAGAACTAAAATCCAAGATGCTTTGACTTCTGGTTATAGCAAAAGTCAAAACTTTCTGTTTATCATTCTCCAGTAATTTTTTTTAAATCATCCATTTTATTTATTTTCACAAGACAATTGGGGTTAAGTGATTTGCCCAGAGTCACACAGCTAGTAAGTGTTAAATGTCTCAGGCTGCATTTGAATTCACAGATCCCCCTGATTTCAGGGCCAGTGCTCTATCCATCTAGCTATTCTTTAGTACTTTTTGATAGGGAAAGAAGGGCGAAGATACAGGGAGTTGAAAAATGGCATTCACCCACTTAACTTACAGAGCACTTATGTTCACACAGTTGGATCTCAGTACAAATAAGTTACATCTGTGTTACGCATGGGGAAACTGAGGCTGAGTGATTAAGTGACTTGCCAATTGTCAGAGAATCAAATTTGCACTCACGTCCTCCAACCCTAAGACAAGCTTTGGAATATTTGCACACTCAATATCTTTCTATGTTAGATTGTGAACAACTTAAGAGCAAAGAATCTTTTCCCTCATTTTGTGTCTTTAATAACTAAGACACTTCCTGGCATATAGTAGGCATTTAATATTGATTATTGATCGATTATTTGACTTAGAATCAAAATAGGCAGCATCTAAGCACAGGAACCTTTCTGAAGGTTTAACATGGCACTTGGACATCCTAATTTTTTTTTGTTTTTCATTTGACCAGAAAACCAAATAAATGAGTGTGTCACTAGTTGAAATTTTTGATCATTTAATCATATGTAGAAGCCACAAAAAGAACCTGTTTTTCTTCTCATGGATGGATGTTTGTTTTTAGCCTAATGGATTGGAGGACCTATATATATTCAGAGATAATAGATAGTAAAAAACAAACAAACAAACAAACAAAAAATAAAAACAGAGGTAGATATGCAAAGCAGAAAACCCCAAGGGATGAAGAGAAAGCAAAATGGACTTTCTACTGCTAAATCAGCCCTGGCTGTTAGCATTTGACTTATAAAAATTAATGAGTGACTTTTCAATCATGAAAAAGAAAAGGATTTCTTTTCCCTTTCTCACATGACAAAAAAAATTAAAAAGGCACATTAAGTCGAAAATTGTTATTCAATATCCACAAAATCCATTCTCTAATGCGTTTTCCCTAGTGGATTAGCAGTTCCTATTATTTGTACCTCTACAGGGTGTCCCAAAAATCTTATCACAATTTTAAACCATATAGTATGGGGACACATTGTATTATGGTACCACTGCAAAAGCCTTCTGGAATCAGCTTATTGAAAATGAACATATTCTAGTTGTTAAGGTAAATTAGAGAACATTCTAATCTCACTCTGGGTGATCCCTTGAAGGATTTTATGAGATAAATACACTATTATGGTCATCTTATCTATTCCCTATCAAGAGGAAGCAAAATGCAGGGAAGGCATTTATACAAATCAGGAAAAGTTTCAAATTTTCACACACAGTTCACACATATTCTAAATCAGAGAGGATTTTAGCCTTCATTGTAAAACATATTTTTTTATTAATTACAGAATACTTAAGAGACATATAGTATAGTATTGAAATTGTATTCATTTTAAAATAGTATGAAAAAATGTTCCTCTTCTAGACTTTTACAAATGATCCCTAGGTGGCTGCCTAATTCAGTTATACTTCAGTCTTTCATACTAGCTCACTGTGAGAAAGCAACTGAACTAAACAACTACACAATAACATGCAGAAAGGGAGAAAACATGCCTTGGTTTTCTTACATGTAAAATAGGTATTACACTTGTAGATTTGTAGATCAAGATAGTATATGTAAAAGGCTCAGCAAAGTGGCATATAAATGTCAGCCAATGTATTTGTCATCACCAAATATCATCCTTAGTCCCAGCAATAGAAATTGCAGGCATCTCTTCTCACTCTCAATCCTGTTCCCTGCACAGTATCAGAGCACAGGAGTTAGTGTTCTTCAAAGAGCAAAGGCATACATAGCCTCTCAGACATATTCCCTCTGGGATATGCCCTGAAGGAACGAAGACAAGTTGCTAGGAAAGGAAGGTAGAGAATTTAGACTGAGTGAATTATGTCAGCCAGATTAAGCCTACTACCTGCAGGAAAATCTGAGAAGTCCCAGAAAGGCTTCCGTACAGACTAATTCACTTCTAATAACTGACTTAAAAATTGTTTCTAAACTCAAAAATAGATTCAACAGATGAGAACTTTTGGTCCCTAAAAAGCATTCCATCATGTATGACTCCAGAATCTCTTCTAGAGTGAATTTTTGATTCCTAATCTTTCACTTTTCATTATTATTATAGAACTTAATCAATTTACAATTGGAAGGGGATTGTAGAAATCTTCTATTTTGAGAAGAGAAAGAATCCCAAAAAAGTTAAATGAAATCAACAACTTCATTATCTTTGGCTATTTAAAGATATTCTAGACTTGTCACTATAGCTTTTGCTTTTAGCTTAATTCAGTAAAGACATATTGATCACCTAAGGGCAGGATGCTTCCTCCTCTAAGACTTTTTTTGAATAGATACCTTCTGTCTTTGGGCTAAAATTGGTACTTCAAGTTATTTGTTTGAAAATACTAAAATGGCTTTACTATTTTCCACCACAATAATATCAAAATCCCTGAAAATAGACATTAAGGAAATTTTGTTTGAGTTTACTTGTTAAATTAAAGGAAGGATTTTATTTGGGAGGAATATATGGGTTGTGATCATGCTTAAAGAAAATCAGGGAAAACACTTTAAAATGCAAAGAAAAGAGGACATGTTCAGAAAGGAATACAGACAAGCAGGAGGGATTCAATGTGAAATTTAATATACATTTTTATTTTTAAAAAACTTATGTAATAGAGCATCATGATTTCAGACAATCTTGTTATTTGTAAATTTAAATGTTTCTATTAGATGATTCCTTTGCAAAGGTGAATGCTGAAAATTATCCTTGTATGTATCTGGAAATATAAAATATTTTTAAAAATCAGGAGATGAGATTAGAAAACACCTCAGCAGTCAAAAATGTTTTGCATATAGATTCAAGAAGGTCAGCTAAACCGTTATATTATTGAGTTGTGACAGTTACACAATCTTCAGGTAAGATAGACATGAGAATGAATGGCAATACTCTAAGTTGGGGGTGGGGATAGGGAAGCAGGTCCTGAATAGTTATTTCACCAATGATAGGAATTCCAAATTTGAAAACTTCTTCCATCAACATAGGCAACCATTCTCCAATTTTTCATCATGAGAGTTATCCACAAGTCAGAAATAGGACTCAGACTTGGGTCTTCTTGATTCTTAAGTTCCCCTTCTCTTTCTATGCCAATAAAACGCAGTCTCTGAAAAGTTTGACATAGGCAAAAAAAAAAAATCTAACTCCATCTTTGGCTACCCTAAGAGGCAATGTTTTCAATGAGAGAAGTGACTACCCTGCTATTTATTCTGACATGCTCAAACAAAAACTAGATCACAATGTTCAATTCCATGCATTATATGTTAAGACAGACATAGAGCATGGTGATGAGTTTGGGAATAATTTATAAGGATTTGCTTTAGTCAGGTTATCAAGACTGGAGAAGACAATATTTCGGCAGGAGGTTCAGTTCTAAACACTATTTTTTAGAGAATTCTTACACAAACTCAAGTTTGTCTAGAGAAACATGGTTATGGGACTGAAAATAATTCAAATGGAGATTTTACTACTTTGTTAAACCATTAGAGGTATGATCTCAAGTAATTGAAAAGTAGAACCATGGACAGCAAATTATATTTGTTTGGCTTAGCCCTAGGTCAGAATTAGAAGCTATGGATCTAAATTGTAAAGTGAACAGAGGTTAGATCTAAGGAAGAGGGATAGACTAGGTGCACTGATTTCACTTAGAATGAACTTCCAGATGAAGCTTTCTACCAATACATGAAAATCACCTACTCCTCACCTTGAGTGGTAGAGCTGCTTCAAGCTGTGGTGTCAGTTCAAATAGAAAGGTCAGCAGTGGAGGGGAAGGGAAAGGAGGGAACATAAGGGTACTAGAAGGTCTATCTATTGAATTAGAATTAACATTATGCCATATTGTATTTTTCTTTTGTTAAACACTTCCCAATTTTCTAATTCTAATCTAGTTAAGTTTTGCAGACAGTGAATTTGACACTTCTGCCCTTAAAACTGCAAGATTATGGGAAACATTCATTCCAACTCTTTCTGGCTTCTAAAGCCCTCTAAGCATTATGCAACACTGCTTCCATCTAAAAATTAGGACTTCCCAAAACTGGAACAAGATTCCTGAGGAAAATAAATCCTCTTCAGGAGAGGTCTTTAGCCACATGATACATAGCAATTCCTTGAAACAGGTTGTATCCGGCAGATTTGACTAGATGATTCTGAAATCCTTGGCTACTTAGTAACCAGATTGTAAGGATGCAAAGGGAAATTGGTTGTCAAGGAAGTCCAAGTATTATGAATGGGGCTCTTTCACCTCAGTATTATAAAGACATGACAAAGATGAGATAACAGCTTCATATTTAAGAGTAATCATGGGAAGGCTTTTTTAGGAGAGAGGAAAGTCAAAGAGACAAAGTAAAAGCAATGGAAAACAGAAAGATTTATGATGCATGAGACTGGTGATGATTCCTGGATCAAGAAAAAAGGATAGACAAAGGATGGGAGAAAGGATAAGGATAAAGGGGGCAGACAGAGAGAATGGAATCAAAGAAGAATGCTGAGGAACTATCGATAACTAACTACATCTTCTCTAGATAGAGAATCAAAGAGAAAATGAATTTTTTTACTTTGGCCATTGGAAAAATATGGGATTTTGAGTAAAGCTATAAGCATTTATTCCATTCATAGGATTAAAAAAAAACTTGAAAAAGGGGCAGGCTGGGTGGCACAGTGGATAGAGCACCAATCCTGAAGTTGAGGACTTGAGTTCAAATATGACCTCAGATATTTACTACTTCCTAGCTGTGTGACCCTGGAAAAGTCACTTAACCCCAATTACCTTAAACAAAAAACCCAAAAACAAATAAAAAACTTTGAATGGCAGGTGGTATGTAGGGTTATGAATCCCATCTATTTTAATTTTTAAAAACCCTTTATGTTTCTAAGTGAAATTAGTTGCAATTAAGAAACTAGTGACATAAACCTTTAAAATCATTGAGTGTTCACTAAATTCCCATTAGTAATAACCAATTTGAGATCCAAAGAATATTATTGTGAACAGACTTCCCTCAGCAACTTGTGGCACTTAATATTTATTGACTAGCTTATTTATCAAGGTGGGAGGGCATTAATATAAAACCATTCATACATCAGTTTTCAATATTTTGATAAGTTTCACTGGATTTCTCCCCTCCTCCCCATATTCATTCATCTTTATTACAAGATATAGCTGGGGGGGAGACGGTGATAACATAACAAAAGATATTAGCAAACTTTAAAATGAAAAAATTGCCATTATCTTTTCTACTACAGCCATAGAATACATTTGTTGGGCTGGATGATGTCACAGTTCTAGTCTAAGATCTATCTACATCACATTTATCAAAAAAAAAAAAAAACAGCCATTAAGTCCCTCAGTTGGGGAATGGCTGAATAATTATATATATATATATATATATATATATATATATATATACATATATATATATATATATATACATATATATAATGTTATAGAATATTATTATTCTATAAGAAACAATCAGCAGAATGATTTCAGAAAGGCCTAGATAGATTTACATGAACTGATGCTAAATTAAGTGAGCAGAACCAAGTAATAAGATTATGTGCCAATCAATGCTGATGGATGTGGCTCTTCTCAACAATGAGGTGATTCAGGCCAATTCCAATACATTTGTGATGGAGAGAGCCATGTGCATCCAGAGAGAGGATTATGGAGGCTGAATGTGGATCACAGTATAATATTTTCATCTTTTTTGTTGTTTGCTTAATTTTTTTCTCATTTTTTTTTCTTTTTGATCTGATTTTTCTTGTGCAACATGATAAATGTGGAAATATGCATAGAAAAATTGCACCTTTAACATAAATTGGATTGCTGTCTAGGAGAAAAATTTGGAACACAAGGGTTTGCCAGGGTGAATGTTGAAAACTATCTTTGCCTGTATTTTGAAAGCAAAAAACTATTGTTGTTAAAAACAAAAAAACAAACAAACAAGCCCTTAAGCTTTCCCTTAAAGATGCCCAGGGACAAATAAGTCATCCCACCTCAGAGGCAGTCCATTCATTTTTTCAATTGTTATGTCAACAAACTTTTATATACAGTAGGAAACTACCTCAAAATATATGTGGATTTCAACTACTGCCCTATAGACTAATTAGAACAAATTAAGCTCTAATTCTTTTTTTTAGCTGAAGTTTATCTTATCAACTTGAAAGGAGGGAATGTGGGAGAGAGAAGGAAAGGAGGAAGATAATACATGTAAAATTAAATCAGCAAGTACTTTAATTGAAGTTTAACACTACTTGACATATATCTCTACAAGTGTTCCAAATTTTGTTGTTTAACAATGAATTTATTAGGAATAATGAAACCCATGAGCCAGTTACATTATTTGATTGCAAAATTCTTATTTCCATTGGTCTGGAACTAATTACTATATTCTATAATACAATTTCAAATAGTAGCCAACGAAATAAATGTGACTCCTTCACTGGATTCCTTATTTGAAGAATATCAATTTTGTGGCATGTAATGCATTATAGTGCCTCTGTAAAAACAAAGAATTGTTTTCACCAAATACTTTCCCATAAAAGTATCTTTTACATCTTTAATAGTTTAATATACATTTTAAAAATAATTCACTTATTATAAAGAAAATTTTTTAAATTTTATTCTCAAATTCTAAAATAATTCATTCTTATGAATAACAGCATCTAACTATGACTGTTTATGTCTATAGCATAACTTCATGTAATAGAAAGTTTATAATTTCAGTTTCATAACAATTGCTAAATATAAAATAAATGTGATTTCTACTTAATACAAGCAAAATATTTCATTTAAATTAGTACTTATCTAGTATCTAAAATATACCAATATTTACTGCAATATCTAGCACTAGACATTTTTTAAATGCTAGGAACCAATCTTTTTTTTTTTTTTTTTTTTTTGGCTGAGGCAATTGGGGTTGAATGAGTCACATAGCTAGGAAGTGTTAAGTATCCAAGGTCAAATTTGAACTCAGGTCCTCCTGACTTCAGAGCTGTGCCCTATCCACTGTGCAACCTAGCTGCCCCAGAACCAAGTTTTAAAGCCATTATTTAAATTTCACTCCTGTACCAAAGTATCATTCTTCTAGATTTATGTATTCTAGGAAAATGTTAAAGGGTGAAAGTTGTCATTTTTATGTTAGATAGTGCCATTAATAATATTTAAAACAATCCACATTTTTCATTGTTTCAATCCAAAAAATAACCACGTTACTGATTTATAGGTATAACCATAGCCATGAAGATAATAGTCCTGCCTGACAGATGATAAGACTTTAAGTCAAGTAGCATCATGTCAGTGATCCCAAGTACTAGTTAAGGATCTTAACTGGTAAAGAATTTTCTAACTATGAGTGTAGGGAAATCATAAGTCTAAGTAGGGAAAGAAAAAGAAACCTAACTTTGCACTATTACATCATTCTAAATGTTATTAAAAAAACCTTTGAAACTCAAAACACGTGAACATATTTCCACAGCCAATTTCTCTATACAGAAATCATGTGTCTTGGAATCTGTATCTCACCATTGCTCAATTGCTTTCCTTCTCCAGGTTCCTCAGAAGGATATAAATGTAAATGTGCTAGAACGTATAGTACTATAGAGGACTCAAAGAATACATCTGAATTTAGTCTTAGTGACTTAAAAGCATGTTCTCTTTTCAGAGGGATATCAATGTCAAGAGAAGTTCCTGAAAAAAATAAAAGACACATCCAAGTTGTTTCAACTATTGAGCTCAGGTGTTTGCAACTTTGGCCATTTATTTATTTATTGACAGCCTTAATGCTTGCAAGGAAATTGATGGGCTGTTCACTTTTTCCATAAGCTCTATTCAGTTACCAGAGCATTTCCTTAGACTATATCAAACACAAAGCATTTCAGCCTCAAATTATGGGTCAGACCTTAGTGCAAATTCAGAATTAGATACTACTTGCAGTGTAACCTTACATAAGTCACCTAACTATTTTGCCTCAGGTGACTCATCTCTTAAAGGAACTAAGGAAAAAGGCAAACCATTCTAGCACCTTTGTCAAGAATGGAGTCACAAATTCATCAAAGAATCAAGACAGGACTGAAATAAATTCGCTAGACATTCTGGATAATAGAATAGTAACTTACAGATCAAACTGCAATTATAAAAAAGGAAAAGGTATGGATTTAAAAACACGGATTTCTACCTCAATCAGAAAATAGAAATAATAACAAACCAAGGTAGTTGTGAGAATCAAATGAGATGTCTATAGCCCTGAGCTGTCATACTGTAGGTACTTAAGAGATGTTTGACCTCTTTCCCTAAAAGGGACATGACATTTCTATTGGATTCAAATTTAATTGAAATTGTTAAAAATTTTCTTTCAAAAGGATAAAAAATAAAGTTCAAGAAATAAATTCAATCTTCCCTTCACTTTTAACTTGCATGTTAAATTTTCTGTTTCTATCTTTCTTATCTGCCAAATGCTTAAAGGTAACATCAGTACTGTAGGGTTCAGGGGTCTCAAATAGATTAGACCATAAATTAACATAACATCTATATTGTATTTTTATCATTTTTGCATGGAATTTGACACATCTGCTCTAGCTGATTTTCTTCTAATTTAATCATTGGCTATTATAAGTCTTAAAGGTGACTTCCTAATTTGTACTATTCCAAGAAACAACTATATTTTCCCAATTCTAAGTACTCATTTGGTGTTTTACAGTACTGACATGATGGCTGCTTTAGCAAAATAATGAAAAACTAAAAGGAGGCAAAAAAATTTCAAATTTTTACTTTTTTCTTTTTATTACAATTTCTAAACATATCCCTCCCCAAAAAAATCTAAAACTGAAAAAAAAAACCCTAAACAAAACCCATTACAAAAGGTATTAATAACATTTGAGTATTATTCTTTAAAAATCCTAGACAGCAGAGAGGAATTAACATGCACACTCAATATGGCTATCGAGATCTATCTTAACCTTCAGGAAAGTATGAGGGAGAAAAGATATGGGAAGGGAAAAGAGTGATAGAAAAGAAGGGATGATATTGGGAGGGAAAGGGAAGGAGGAAAGTGGTCTGAAGCAAAACACTTTGAGGAGGAACAGGGTGAAAGGAGAGAGAAAAGAGAATGGGGTGGAAACAGCAATAGTAATTGTAAAAAGAATTTTGAAACAAGTTTCTCTGATGAAAATGCTTTTCTGAAAAATGAACTGAGTCAAATTCATTTAAAAAAAATAAGAGCTACATCCCAATTGATAAATGATCAAAAGATATGAACTGAGCCCAAAGAGCTATAAACTTATACATATCCTTTAACCTAACAATATCACCACTAGACATGAATCTCAAGAGAACTTTTTAAAACTAGGAAAATGACACATATATTAAAAAAAAATATTTATAACCATTCTTTTCCCAGGGCAAAAGAAAAGGACACTGAGGAAATGCCCATCAATTGGGGAATGGCTGAATAAATTGGGGTATGTGATTATGATGGAATATTAAGGTTCTATGGGAAATGAGCAGGATGCTCTCAGAAAAACCTGGAAGTCCTCCATGAACTGAAACAACGTGTGAAATGTACAAAGTAATAGCAATGTTCTGGGATGACTAGCTTTGAATGACTGCTTTTCTCAACAATATAACTACTCTGAAGGACTCATGATGAAAAATCCTATTCATACCCAGAGAAGGAACCAGTTGCTTCTGAATACAGATTGAAGCATACTATCCCTCTCTCCCTCTCTCTCTCTCTCTCTCTCTCTCTCTCTTTTAACTTTACTTGTCTTACGGGTTTTTTGGAGGAAGGAGTGGAGACCTAGGTTTTCTTTAATAACATGACTTTTAAGGAAATGTTTTGCATAACTTCACATGTGCTTTCTTAATGGGGGATAGGAGTGGGGATAAGGAAGAGAATCTAGAACTCAAAAGTTTTGAAAACAAATGTAAAAAATTGTTTTAAATGTAAGGAAAAAATGAAAATATAAAAATAAAAACCTTAGGCAGATATTAAGAAATGGATATTTGAGGGAAGATAAGTGATTCCCTACCAGAAAAGATGTTGATTCATATAAGGTTTCAGAGGAATTTAAATCAGCTAGTTCTTCCTTTATTTCTTAATTTTTAAAATAGTATTCATTCCTTAATCTACTGGTTACTTGTACTTATTAAACCTGTCTTTCTTTTCACAAATTCAAGTCAAATATTCTGCTCATTTCAGGATTTTCAAGAACTCTTCAAATTCCTCTTTTTTATGGAAAATAAAATTTTCTTCACTGATTATAGGCTCAACTTTGAAGGATATAGCATTCTGGGTTTTAATTTAAGTTTCCTAGCTTTTTGGAATATATGACTCCATTCTCTTCTCTGCTTTCTTGTTGCTTTAGAATAATCCTCTGTTATACACATTGTTATTCCTCCATATTTAAACATCTTTTTCCTGGATGCTTTCAGAAATTGTTGTAACAATCACATGCCTTGGAATATTGAGCTTTGGGTTTTTGGTTGATGGTGATCTGTGCATTTCTTTGATGATGTTTTTGTCTGCAATCAAAAGTTCTGGGCAATTTTCTTGCAATACTTCCTGAAGCATGGTAGTCAAAGTTTTTGCCATATCTTCTTCAGAAAGATCTATGATTCTTAAGTTATTTCTGTGCATCTTGTCATCAATGTTAATTAATTTGGTGTATATGAAATTTAGATCTGCTTGGTAACTTGCAGTCTTTTGCTGCTTTTGACCTACCAAATATTTGTCTTTTTCTTTATTTTTCTGTTCCAAATTTGCTATTCGCTTTATCAAAACCTCAGTTTCATCAGACATCTCTTTTAACTTGTTTTCTACTCTTTTTTTTACCAGGCTATATATGTCTTCAAAAGCCAGATTGAGGTTTGTGATTTCTCCCCAAACTACACTTCTAACCTCTTCTCTTAAACTCCTTACCTTTTCCAAATGTCACTATGTTTGTGTTGAAAATTTGATAATTTCTGTTGCATAGCTTGTACTTCTATATATAGAACCTCTGTGATAGACTCAATTTTTTCTATTCTGCTCATCATGTCTTTTATTTCTATATTGAGAACCCTATTTTCTTTATTGAGAGTTCTGTTTTCTTCATTGAGAGTTTTCTTCATTGAGAATTGTTTTCTTAAGTTGCTCCAAATCACTATTGATCAGAGAAATGCAAATTAAGACAACTCTGAGATACCACTACACACCTGTAAGATTGGCTAAAATGACAGGAAAAGATAACGATGAATGTTGGAGGGGATGTGGGAGGGCTGGGACACTAATACATTGTTAGTGGAACTGTGAACGGATCCAACCATTCTGGAGAGCAATTTGGAGCTATGCTCAAAAAGTTGTCAAACTGTGCATACCCTTGACCCAGCAGTGTTTCTACTGGGCCTATATCCCAAAGAGATCTTAGAGGAGGGAAAGGGACCCACCTGTGCAAGAATGTTTGTGGCAGCCCTTTTTGTAGTGGCTAGAAACTGGAAACTGAAGGGATGCCCATCAATTGGAGAGTGGCTGAATAAATTATGGTATATGAATGTTATGGAATATTATTGCTCTGTAAGAAACGACCAGCAGGACGATTTCAGAGAGGCCTGGAGGGACTTGCATGAACTGATGCTGAGTGAAACGAGAAGAACCAGGAGATCATCATGCACAGCAACAACAGTATTACATGATGATCAATTCTGATGGACATGGCTCTCTGCAATAAAGAATTGTCTCAAACCAGTTCCAATTGTTCACTGAAGAAAACCATATACACCCAGAAAGAGGGACATGAAATATGGACCACAACATAACATTTTCATGATCTCTATTGACATTTGCTTGCATTGTGTTGCCTTTCTCTGATTCTTTTTTTTTTCTTGTAGATAGGATTTTTCTTGAATAACTTCTCAAGCATTTCAACATTAACATGTAGTGGACTTCCTGCCATCTAGGGGAGGGGAGAGGCCTGGGGGTAAAATTTGTATTGGAAAGCTTGTAAAGATCAATGTTGGGGAACTACCCATGCATATATTATACAAATAAAAAGCTTAATTAAAAAAAAAGAGAGAATTGTTTTCTTTCATTGAGAGATCTATTTTCTTCATTGTGAATGCCAAACTTCTCTTTCACAATTCTTACCTCTCTTTTTAAAATGTCTAGAATTTCTCTTTGGTCTCCTTTTTCACTTCTATCCATTTTTTCTTTCTTTTTGAGATTCACAATTCATTTATCTCCTTGTGAAATCTGTATTTACTCAACTTTCTACCTTGGAAATAGTGAGAAAGGCTGAGACTATCTCTAGTTTACCTTTCATACTGCTTGCTTCCAACTGTGCCAATGGATGGATCTCTCTGAGCTCTTAACTTCCTATATGTCTTTACCCAGAATAAACTGAGAGACTGGAGTTTGGGAGTCTGGGATCCAGCTGTCTATGCCCCTTTTCAGCACAATTCATTAGTTGTCCTCTATATCCTTCAGCTGGGCAAAATAAGGATGTCTGTCACCTCTTGTGAGTCAGGTGTAGAGTGATGAGCCTAAATAAGCTGCAATAGGGTATATAAAATGACTTATGAAAGAAGCAAAAGAGTTAGCACAGAAGAAAAATGTCAAAGATGGAAGCTGAGCAAAGTGCTCAAATGCTGATAGGATTAGAGCAAGATCAAAAATTTAATTCAATTCACACTAAGTGCCCATTATGTAAAATGTCCCATAGCACTAGATTCTGGGGACTTAAAAATAGAACAATTCCTTGCCTTCAAAGAGATTAAAGGTCAAGGGATCTCAGTTTGCTTATCTTTGGTAAATATATCTCTCCCTCCTCCACACAAAAGATCTTTCAATTTTCTCATAAATTTATGCTTTCTATGTGATATGGTTAGATTGGAAGTTGTACTAAAGATATAATAAAAGTACTAAAAGCTAGGTCTTTTTAAAGAGGTGAAGAAATTGTCCAAACACATTCACACACAAAGAGCTGTTTGAGTATTGAGACCCAAGAATTAAAAAGTATTGTACTTTAATGAATTTTATAAGTAGATGCTGAATTTTAGGCCATTATCTACAAACAATAGGAGGTAGTAATTAGAAAAATGCTGAATCGGGAACAAAAAAGGGAAACATAAATTATTATCCCATTGAAATGGGGAAAAGATTGAAACAGACTGTATTTTATTTGTCACCAGAGAAAGAAACTTAACCTCTTTCTCTCTCCCTGAGTCCTAATTACCTTTTCTAGACAATGAGAACAAGTAAATATCAATATATAGGTTTGTTATGAGAAAAACTTCTGCAAAACTTTTTAAAGTGCTAAAAAAAAAAGCTATTAGTATCTAAAGAATATTTAAAACAACAAATATAGGTAGGCTTTTGTGAATAAGGGAAAAATTTACATGAGATACAACTTGAGAAATAAAGGAAATAGAATTTGCTATATAAGTCTATATTTGCAATATAAGTCTCTTAGCTAAAGCTTAATAAAATTATATATTCCAAAATTAGATGTAATGATAGCTCATAATACAATTGATACTTTCCTTTGTGTTGATAAATTAAGAGTAAAACCATGAATATTCATGGCTGCTGATAACACCCAAACTACAGTTAAAAACCAAGTAATATTTTTCTGTAGACCAAAGGAAAACAGTGCAAAATTACAGAATATGGTTTTCAATATAAAAAAGAGACATATTTTTGTTTTCGAATATGACTAAGTTATCACTGATTCTGTTCAAGTTGTTTAATCAAAGTATTTCAAAAGGGAAATTGGTTCCCCAGAAAGTATTTCAAAAGTGGGATGGATGGGTTCCTCATCCCCCAGTTCTTCAATCAGAGGGAAGATGACCGTTTCACAAGATATTCTATGAGTTGAACTAAAAATATTATTTCCATGAATAGAAGTGTGCCCAAATCTGCAGTTACTCAATCATGCCATGTGAAAAGATAAAACTGTAAACCAAGAGTGTTGGAGAGGTAAGGGTTTAAGAAAAATACTATTTGAAGTCATCTGCATTAAGGGTCTCACCCTTTCCCTCTAGGAATAAATAAAATTGTCCATGGAAAGAGAATAAAGGTGAGAAAAAGGCAGAAAAAGAACAGAGAGGTATCTGAAGGAGGAATACAATATTTCAGTATCACTGACATTAAAAGGAGAATTCTAAAGAAAAGAAATTCCCAACTGGGTCAAATGATGCAGAAGTCAAAGTAATCAGTGATCATCCCTTGAGAAAGAATTTTCAGAACTTGAGAAAAGCCCCTTGGGATTTCAAAGTTAGATTACTGGTGACCTAGAAATGTTTTCATATTGAACACATAATTCAAATTTCATGAAACTAAAAAGTAAATGAAGGAAACAAGAGGCAGATGATAAAAGTATAGGAATGAGAAGTTTTAAGAGAAAAGAAATAAGAGTACCTTTTAAATAAGATGGCACTACTAAAATCTACAAAGCGTGCCAATTTTCATTTTGGAAACATTAAGAGAAATGATCTGAGTAACTATCAAGGCAAACTAGTGTTATCCTTGTATGAATTTCATGACAAACAAAAGCCAAATGTAACATCGATATTTTAACAGCAGGAAGGAATTTTTACCAACCCATATGTAAATTTACTGATGAAATAAGTTTAGATTTCTCATGCCACAAGGAGTTAAATAAATAAATAAATAAATAAAAATAACCCTAGCAGTACTACAAAGTCATTGAGAGATTTTTTTTTTCTTCCTTTAATAGCCCACTTCCTATACACATCTGAAAATCATGTGTTGGCCCTCTATTTCTTTTAAAACTGTACTAAATCTGGCAAATGGAAGAGAGGAAGGAAAGTGAAATAATTAAGACTCAAAGTGCTACAACTGAGGCAGTTTTATTGAAAGAGTCACATTCAGTTACTTTTAGTGAATATGTGGCTTACATGACTCAACATTGCTAATACTTAAAATGAACAGGGCAAGAAAAATTATTATGATGGATGAAAAATAGGAACTTTTATACAAAAGCCACTGATAATGCCCTGAACCATCTCACTTTACATTTCGGATCCTAAGAAGCCCACACATGTGCATTAACAACTAGATCAGGAAATCAGGGACAATACTAAGTCACCTTCACAAACAAGTCAGATAAGCAAACATGACTGAGCCAGCTTATTTTAGTCTTAGGGAGGAAGAAGCCTTCTATTTAAACATCACAACTCCCCAAGTCTAGGAGAATTAAAAAAAGGACAAAGCCAATCACTTATTCTATTCGTCTAAAATCTAACTAGACTTTTTCCTTCATTATTCACCAGGAAAAGGAAACAAACTGGAAATTTAAGGACTGTAAGAGAATCTCTGCCCCATATGCCTTTATTTCTCACCTGTGAAAGGGTAAACACAGATCAGTCAATAAATGGGATACCAACACTCAATTGGCAATTTTCTCATTGAAGGACTGGAATCACAGCCTAAAACAAAAATAATCTAAATATTAGGATTATGAAGCAAAAATTCAAAAATAGAATGGCACTGTCTAAGTTGCCTAGACAAGACTGACTTGTCTAAGGTAAGTCCAGACTACTGGTACTATTTTTCATACATGATTTTCCACTTTGGTTAACATTCCTTTTTGACTAATTCACTTTTGGATTCTTTCAGCCTTGCATTTATTTATATGTAGTTGGGCAATAGTTTCCAAAAGCTTTGATAACTTTAGTAGCTTGGAGATTTGTCATAAAGAGTCAAGTGTAACTCGTCCAAGACTTAAAATTTATACCAAAGAAATGAGGTAATGGTAATAAGGTGTATACCTACCTATTCCCCAGGTACAGCTGCATCTAGGAGAGTCATCTCTGATGATTCCCAAAGTACCCAACAATAAAAGGATGAAGTCACTTAATGTGCAACTTAACTAAAAATAATTCCTTGTCTTTTGTTGCACAGAAACTATTCTAAACATAACTTTAGTCTCTTAAAGTAAATGTACTCTTTTTTTTCTCTTAGACTTTTAAGTCATATTCAGTATTAATTCAATTTTTTATGCTCAGTATTTTCCAGGGCATGCCCTGGTAGCTTATAAGCACTCATAATCAGACATTCATATGTCACTTCATGTTTTATATGCATAGGCTCACTCAAAAACAACCTTGAGAAGCCGGATAGAGCAAATATGAGTTTCTCCTCTGTACATACTAGGAAACAATTCATTGTGAGATCTTTGAAAGTCTTAAAAATTTTGTCAAAGCTAAAAGCCTGCTGAGTCAAATTTGTTACTCACTTCAGGACACCACAATGGTCCTTCCTCTTCCTTTGGAGAGAGAATATATTTTAAAAGTCCTGGAGATGAAAATTTTTAAACTTGTATGATTACACAAGGGGAAGCTACATACCACAGTGGATACAGAAGATGAGCCTGCAGTCAGAAAAACTCATCTTCCTTTGTTCAAATCTGTCCTCAGACACTAACAGTATGACCCTGGGCAAGACACTTAACCTTGTTGCCTCAGTCAAAAATTAAATTCAGGATAAGGGCACATGGATCTTCACAAAGCCCAACAACCTATAGTTAGGACTGTGTCTTGGCCCTTCTAAGGTAGCCAAGTCAAACAGGTAATGGAATAGTGGATCTGCCAACCAGCAAGCCTACTCAAATTCTATCTCATAATCTACCTGTACAACCCTGGGCTAAAAACTCTCTTTGCCTCTTTTCTTCATCTTTAAAATGGAATAATGATAGCAGCTACTTTACAGAGCTGTTGTAATCAAATATATAAAACACTCTGCAGATATTAAAGCTACCTAGTCTGACCAGGAACTGTTTATTTTGAATTTTTAGGCTTTGGCTGCTTAATAAAAGTAGTCACACACACAAAAATAGATAAATAAAGTAACCACATGTTTTTGGAGTGAATTTGAACCCAAATGTATGCAGAAGCCATATTAACAAGGCAATTTCATTGGGAGCCTCAGAAACCCACAAACATGCCCTGCTATTTTTCTCAAAGAGCCTGTTATTAAGCATTTATCAGCATATTCTTTATTTGGACCCAGGGATACCATGAAGCTGGGATAACTTTTCTAAAGAATTTCATTTGAGGAAACCAATTCATGTGATACAGGTTGTTTATCTCCCCGCCCTTCCAAACACACACATTGCCTACTATACCAATTTGAATATCTATCCAATCTTGTTTTATTAACCTCATCTCCTATCTCCAGCCCTCAACCATCACATCACTATTAAAAACTAAATATTGACTCTTCATATAATTCCAGCCTTACAGACAGGACTTAATTTTGAATTACATTAGTTTACTCTTGCAGTTATTACCTGTTTCTTTTAGAAATTCGATAAATTTGTTAGGCCAAAAAAAAAAACCAAAAACAAAAAAACAAAACAAAAACAAAAACAAAAAAAAAACTGGCTATGACAAACTAGTGAAATCATCCAATGTCATTTCCCCACAAAGGGCAGAATTCTATTTCTTTCTGGTCCCCCAGGGTAGGCCAGATAAGTAGGCTTACCTATTTTTTTAAATTTTCTGCACTAAATATGAAATAAGAAAAATACTTCTTTAAACTTGACAAATCTTACAGGGAAATTGGAAGATGCTAAAGGAAAAGCAATAACCAACAGCAAGTATCTGTTTTGAGATTGACCCACCTGGCCCAGGGGACTTAAAGAAAGAACTTCATTAGCCAAGATCTTCCTTCCCAGATGAGGTAATGGGGAGGGAATTGTCAATGCCCCAAAGTCAAAATGTCTGATGACATCATTTCTATACTGTACTCTCTATCTTCAGTGTAGAATGCTATGTTTCTTCAGGCAATAGGCCCCCAGATGCCCAGGACTGAGTTAAGTAAAGTTGTTCTTTACTTTTGACCAGTCATCTAGACCAAAGAAAGTATTAACTGGAATTCTGAGTGTAGAAGCCTTTGGGTTTTTGCAAATAAAGTTTTTTTCCCCCCACTTTAATTATGAAGTAGTAGTTTATCAATTCAAATTTCTTTTCTTTGAAATCCATAAATGCTGAATATTTACTTGAAATTCAACAATGCTAATATATGTAAATGTCCTAGTGAGATACACTTGGATCAGTACCCTCCAGGAATCTAAAATATACTAATGGAAAAGGCATGGATACAAATAACTACCATAAAAAGAGAAAAAGAAGAACATAAAAGGGGGAAAAACCCCAAAACATCATTCCAGGTCTAAGGAAAGAAAACTCCTGAATAAACCCTCACATTCTAAGTGTTCCAAGTTGTCCAAAGTGATAACAGGAAGAAACATGAAGCTAAGTAAAGTTAGGAGTGACAGAAAAGTCAAGAAGACAACCCAGATCTGTAGTCCTGGGCAATCTGAAGGAACAGACAATCAAGAGTTAAGAGGGTCATAGAAAGGCAGCAGCAACAGAGTTTTAAGGATTTGGGTGATAAGAAATATCTTTTAAATAAGGATAATCAGGACAAATTAGTTTAGCTAGTAATAGAGATCAGAGTTGACAGAAAATAATAAATTAACATTCAAAGTAAAAAGCAATCATAGTAGACAAAAACTCCACAATAGAGGAAATCTAGATGAAAATGTAATAGGTTCCCTTGGGAAAAAAAAATGGAATTTCAAGAACCAAGAGAAAATAGCTGTGTGCTAAACACTGAGGATACAAAGAAAGGCAAAAGACAGTTCCTAAAGTAGCTCAGTCATTAAAAATTCATGAATTAAATCTTAATTAGAAATTAAGTAAAAATGTTACATTAAAAAAAAAGGTTGAAATTCAATTTTTTTAAATCAAAGTCTACCCTAGAGAAGAGAAAGTACTGAGAATGCTCTCTAACAATAGATTATCTGAATCAAAACAAAAATGGAAAATGAAGATGAATGGAAAAGAAAACAGAACTTTTTTAAAAAATGCAACTTGGGGCAGCTAGGTGGCGTAGTGGATAGAGCAACACCCCTGAAGTCAGGAGGATCTGAGTTCAAATATGATCTCAGACACTTAACATTCCCTAACTGTGTGACCCTGGGCAAGTCACTTAACCTCAATTGCCTCAGCAAAAAAGCAAAAAAAAAAAAAAATGCAACTTGAAAATAATGTAAATTTAAAGATTATATATCCTTCAAGAAGAAAAGTCCAGTAAGAGGAAACTTGGTGGTTTTTTTTTTTTAATCAAATAGAACTACTCAAAAATATTGGAAGCAAACAGCAGACATCAAGAGAAGTTTAACCTAAATATGGATGTTATGAAATATTATTTTTCTATAAGAAACAATCACAGAGACCTAAAGAGATTTACATGAACTGGTGCTAGGTGAAGTGAGTAGAACCAGAATATCATTGTATAAGGCACCAAGATTATACAATGATCAATTCTGATGGACGTGGCTCTTTTCAACAATGAGATGATTCAGGCCAGTTCCAATGATCTTGTGATGGAGAGAGCCATCACCACCTAGAGTGGGACCTGAGTGAGGATCACAATATAGTATTTCCAATCTTTTTGTTGTTGTTTGCTTGCATTTTGTTTTCTCATTTTGTTTTCCTTTTTTCCTTTCTTGTATAGCGTGATAATTATGGAAATATGTATAGAAGAATTGCACATGTTTAACATATATTGGATTAATTGCTGTTTAGGGGAGAGGGTAGATGGGAGAGAAAAAAATTGGAATACAAGGTTTTGCAAGGGTGAATGTTGAAAATTATCTATGCACATTTTGAAAATAAAACTTTAACAAAAAAAGAAAAAAAGAAAAAGTAGATGATTTTATTACTGTTACCTCCCAAACAAAATAAAATTTAAAAAAAAGATAATCAGGCCAACTAACTTCACAAAATACTTCATGTACTTCCCTACAACTCAATGATTGCAAAGACAATTAACATTCCTGAGAAGAAAATCTATAGAAAAGGAATTAAAAACTGAGAAAAAAATGAAGACATTTCATGGAAAGGGATTTTATAAATTAATGTCCCTGAAAATAAAATGAGATTACAAATTGAGAAAGAAAAAGGTAAAAACATAAGAAAATAAAAGTAACCCAAAGAAACTTAGGAATGGGCAGGATATTTCCCAATGGGAGGACTAAGGGATAGATTGATATGAGAAAAACAAACTTAAAGAATATTAAGTGTGGACTTAAAACAGAAAGTAAAACAGCTGAACATACAGACTCTGGGGACATTATGTTTGTATATACATGTAATATTTGAACTTAGTGAAAGAATATACAATTCTGAAAGTAAATGGATTAAATTCTCTAATTTAAAAAAAATAGAAGACACAAGAAAATTAAATCTAACAATTTAACAATAAATGAGATGATGTAATAAAATCTATCATGTTTCAGGCAACTCTAAATAGCAAGGATTAAAATACCACAATAAATAAATAAATAAATAAATTAATTAATTAATCCTGTGGAAAAGACAAGTGGAGGAAAGGATGGGCAGTCAATCTGAAGGTTGAATTATTTATTTATTTATTAAAATTTTATTATTATTTTTTATTAAAGCTTTTTATTTACAGAACATGAGTGATTTTTATACATTGATCTTTGCAAAACTTTTATTTTTTTTGTTCCAAGCTTTTCCCCTCCTTGCCCCCCCACCCCTAGATGACAGGAAGTCTAATACATGTTAAATATGTTAGATTATGTGACAAATCTAATATATATACATATCTATACAGTTATCTTACTGCACAAGAAAAAATCAGATCTAGAAAGAGAAAAAACAAAAAACCAACCTAAGAAGGAAAACAAAATGCATGGAAATATTCACAGAAAGCATTAAAATGCTATGCTGTGATCCACACTCAGTTCCCACAGGCCTCTCTCTGGATGTATATGACTATCTTCATTGCTGAACAATAGGAACTGGTTTGAATCACATCATTGTTGAAGAGAACCATGTCCATCAGAATTGATCATGTATAGTCTTTTTTTTTTTTTTTTTTGCAAAACATATGTATGGGTAATTCCTAAACATTAACCCTTACAAAGCTTTCTGTTACAAATTTTTCCCTCCTACTCCCCACCCCTCCCCCAGATGGCAGGAAATCCACTACATGTTAATTATGTTAAAATACTTGACAAATCGAATATACATATACATATTTCCACACTTATTGTTGTGCCAGAAAAATCGTATCTACAAGAAAGAAAAATCAGATAAAGGAAACACAATGCAAGCAAACATCAATCAAGAGCATGAAAATGTTATGTTGTGGTCCACATTTCACATCCCTCTCTCTGGGTGTATATGGCTTTCTTCAGTGAACAATTGGAAGTGGTTTGAAACATTTCATTGTTGAAGAGAGCCATGTCCATCAGAATTGATCAACATATAGTATTGTTGTTGCCATGTATAATGATCTCCTGGTTCTGCTCATTTCACTCAGCATCAGTTCATGCAAGTCTCTCCAGGCCTCTCTGAAATTGTCCTGCTGGTCGTTTCTTACAGAACAATAATATTCCATAATATTCATATAGAAGGTTGAATTATTTAGTCGTTTTTATCTGGTCTGACTTTGGAGTGGTTTGCATGCATTTCCTTCTCTAGCTTATTTACAAATAAAGAAACTGAGGCAAACAGAGTTAACTGACTTGTCCAGAGTCACACAGTTACTGTGTCTGAGATCAGATTTAAACTTAAGAAAATGAGTTTTCTAGCACTCTATTCACTGCACTACCCAAAATAAATGAAAATAGCTTAAAAGATTCCCAAAACCAAATATTAATTTTGTTCTAGATGTCTACTAGTAAGTACAATACAGCTTCAGAGATCAGGAGAAGGGAAGATATTCTTACATATGCTATGTTCCCTATTTCAACCTCTGCTTTTCTGTCAGTAAATTACATGGAGTATTAAGAGATATGGAGGTGACAAAAAACCTCAGGTAGTTTAGAGGCCCCAGAGAAATGAAAAGTAACTGGTCTGTGGTTATAAGCAAAGCAGGCTTTTGAGCTGTTCATATTTTTCTTTCTTTTTTTTTTTTCTTCTTTTTTTGGCTTTTTGCTGAGGCAATTGAGGTTAAGTGACTTGCCCAGGATCACACAGCTAGGGAATGTTAAGTGTCTAAGACCAAATTTGAACTCAGGTCCTCCTGACTTCAGGGCTGGTGCTCTATCCACTGCGCCACCTAGCTGCCCTGTATATTTTTCAAATTCAGCCTGGAACCCTCTAGCTTCCTACAGTCATCCAAGTCAACTGACTTTACAGGCACCAAAATAAAATTTACTATTCAAAAAATAAAACCAAAAAAAGGAGGTGGGAGTGGGAGACTGGAAGATTTCTTAGTTAAAACATTTATCATTGTTTTAGAATATCTTTAACCCATATCTTACTTGGAAGAGGAAAATCAGCATAGGAAAATAGACTGTCTATAAAGTAGAAAATTTATAAAAAGTTGTTTATCAGGATAAATAACCAGACAAAAATCTGAAGAGAACAATTTGTTTGCACAAGAGAATACAAAGTGCTTTCTTTTATAGAGAAAGCAGAATGTTTCAATGAACTTTTTTATTTTTGAAAATATAGAAAACATTTTAATCCAAAAGCAGGGGACTGGTTCTCATATTAGAATTTATATTTCACAAACATATTCATGAAAATCTACAGAATAAAATTAATTTGGAAGACTCTAAATAAGGAGGATCTGAAGGGAATCCATAAAAAAAGGAATGACAGAAATATCACTTCTCAAATTATAAAAGAAATAATCTACAATAATATTAGTGTTAGTTCAAAAGGTGAATACTGTTATTGAAGTTTATTTCTTTTTGGCATCAATATCACTAACCCATCTCTACTCCCAACAGAAAAATCGCTGACATAAACAAGCATAATCAAGAAAAACATATTCCTGTTAGTCATGTATTAAAATATTTGTCCATGGGGCAGCTAGGTGGCGCAGTGGATAGAGCACCAGCCTTGAAGTCAGGAGGACCTGAGTTCAAATCTGGTCTCAGACACATAACAGCTGTGTGACCCTGGGCAAGTCACTTAACCCCAATTGCCTCAGCAAAAAAAAAATAAATAAATAAAATAAAATATTTGTCCATGTCCTATTCTATGCATCAACTCTCAAGTCAGGATTTCTGAAGTAGCATGGCCTTTTGAAGAGTTTCTTTGGCTATATGTTTCTCTCCATTTCAAAGCGCAACTTAGTATAATGCTAAGTGCTGATTGAGCCTCGAAATTAAAACTTTCTCTTCTAAACTCATGTATAACTCAATAAATATAGCTCAAGTAATTCATCTTAGAAGAGTTTAACCATATGAATGAAAATATGTGGGATACATTTTAAAAAATGGCCAGGGGGACTTTCCAAGTGACCCTTAAATAATCATTCCATAGAAGTTTCTTTTTATTAAGAAAATGGGTCAACATATCTGATATACTATCTTCAAAATTTAATGTATTATTTATGAGCGGCTTGGAGACTTGAAATCAGGAAGATCTAAGTTGAAATCTGGCCTAGATACTAGCTGTCACTTAACTTTTTGACTAAGGTCTCACTTGAACAATTAGTTTAAAAAGGAAATGCCAAACTGCTCCAATATCTTAGCAAAGAAAATGGCATATGAGGTTTGGAAGAGTCAGACTGAAACAACAGAACAACATGCTTCCTATGAATCTCCCTGGCTTCTTTTAAGTCCCAACTAAAAATCCCATTTTCTAAAGGAAATCTTTTTCAATCCCTCTTAAATGCATGTAATGCCCTCTGTAAATTATTTCCTAATTATCCAATTTGTAACTTGCTTTGTCTATATTTGTTTCCATGTTGATTCTCCCATTATTTAGACTATAAGTTCCTTGAGGACAGGAACTTTTTTTTTTTTTTTTTTTTTTTTGGTCACCAGAGCAAAGCACACAGTGGCTGGCATTTAGTAAGCATTTAATAAATGTTTTGATTGATTCATTTATCCCTTGTTATAAGTCCACATAAAGAACTTATAACCTGAGCTTTCTTCTAAGAGGTAAAAAATAAAGGTTGAATAAAGTTCCCAGGCAGATTCTCCAATTGATAAATGGTCAAAGGATATGAACAGACAATTTTCAGATGATGAAATTAAAACTATTTATAATCATATGAAAAGGTGCTCCAAATCACTATTGATCAGAGAAATGCAAATTAAGACAACTCTGAGGTACCACTACATACCTGTCAGATTGGCTAAAATGACAGGAAAAGATAACGATGAATGTTGGAGGGGATGTGGGAAGACTGGGACACTGATGCATTGTTGGTGGAACTGTGAACGGATCCAACCATTCTGGAGAGCAATTTGGAGCTATGCTCAAAAAGTTATCAAACTATGCATACCCTTTGACCCTGCAGTGTTTCTATTGGGCTTATATCCCAAAGAAATCATAAAAGAAGGAAAGGGCCCCACATGTGCAAGAATGTTTGTGGCAGCCCTTTTTGTAGTGGCTAGAAACTGGAAACTGAAAGGATGCCCATCAATTGGAGAGTGGCTGAATAAATTATGGTATATGAATGTTATGGAATATTATTGCTCTGTAAGAAACGATCCCGGGATGATTTCAGAGAGGTCTGGAGAGACTTGCATGAACTGATGCTGAGTGAAATGAGCAGAACCAGGAGATCATTATACACAGCAACAACAATACTATATGAGGATCAGTTCTAAGGGACATGACTCTCTTCAACAATGAAATGCTTCAAACCAGTTCCAATTGTTCATTGAAAAAAGCCATATACACCCAGAGAGAGGGATGTGAAATGTGGACCACAACATATCATTTTCATGCTCTCTATTGATGTTTGCTTGCATTGTAATTCCTTTATTGGATTATTCTTTCTTGTAGATACGATTTCTCCTGCACAAAAAATGATGTGTGGCAATAACTATACATATATTCAATTTCTTAAGTATTCTAACATAATTATCATGTAGTGGATAGCCTGCCATCTAGGGGAGGAGTGGGGAGTAGGGGGGAAAAATTTGTAACAGAAAGCTTTGTAAGGGTTAATGTTTAGGAATTACCCATACATATGTTTTGCAAATAAAAAGTATTAATAAATAAAAAATAATAATAATAATAAAGTTCCTAGGCAGAAACAGGCTTCCCTCACAAATGAAAAATAGAGCTTTGAATTTTCATTGCTAAATAATTTCAAAGTTTTTTCATTTATATAAGCTTTTCTTCTCCAAGCAAGCCCCTGAATATGCATTAGTAGCAGTCTGAAAAAAGAAATGAGTATAATTTAACAGTTCATTATTATTTGATCTAATTGGGGTTTGGCCTGGGACATAATAGCATTCATTTCTGTTTTGGCCAGAAACCCTGAAGATCTTTCCCTCCCAGATTTGTTTAATTTAGTGTTTGTGTTATTTTTGACTAGAAGAAAAAGACCATTCTTCATCTCAATTGCCACCAAGCCTTAATCACTGAACAGTATGGCCTTAGTCAAACTGAGACCTATTGACCTAAGCTTAAAAGCCAAGGTTTCCCACTCCATACAGGGCCATCTTCAATCATCCTGATTTGTACCTGGCTACTAGACCTGGATGGTTCTATAGGAAAAAGTAAGACAACACTCCTCCTTCAATTAAATACAATTCACTTGCATGCTATAGTTCTCTTTGAGACTGAAAGATAAATTTGATCCATGATAAAAGCATTATTTTTATGGCCAATAAATTCAGAACCAAAAAATTCTTAGGGGCCAGTAAAATTTGATCAAATATCTAATTTCTAGTTGGCTTTATCAAGTTAGAATTTTCCATTCTCCCCACTTAAGTTCTCAAAAGTCAAATATTCTAAATTACTTCTGAAGTAGTGAGGTAAACTTTTTAATGCAATCAATATATTTAAATGAAATTAATATATAAAGAAATTAGGCAAGACATCAGGAAATCTGAGTTAATCACAGTTTGATCTATGTTATCACATATAATCTTCAGCACAATGGGAGCTAGATACTGTACGAATAAGTGAAAAGAGATTCAAGTGTCAAAGGCAGCATTCAAAACTCAGACCTCTCAAGTCTCAGGAATAGCATTCTATATACTATGCCACCTAAAGGTGGGCACTACTGGAATGATGGCTCAATAGATATTTTTAGTGGTTTAAAAAATTTATATAATGTACAAAGAACAGCTGTCATTAGATTCAGCTGTGTAATCATGGTCCTCCGTTTTCTAATTTGTAAAATGAAATATTTGGACTAAATGAATTCTAAAGGTCCTTCTAATATCAGAACTTAGTTCTGAATAGTTTTAGGACTATTCATAAGAGCAAAAAAAAGATTGGAGATAAAATTTAAAAAAATAATCCTTTCATCTGAACTAAAATTTCATTGTAAAGGGGAGTTAGGGTTTCCTCAATAAATAAAGCCAAGATATATGAAGTCCTTGCCCTTTCTCTAGAAACTTAGAATTTAATGGGGAACACACAAAAGAGGAAGTTGAAAGGGGGGAGGTGAAAAGAGTTAAGGAATACTGTCATTGGAAAGCTGTTGAGAGAGGGATAGTCTAGGAGCTTTCAAAATTCAAGATGGAAGCTTTGGGAGTTCTTTATTTCACCTTCCAATCCTATCTCAGAGGCAGATGATACTGATAAGGTATACAAAAGGTATATTATTGGATACAGTCAAAGTCACAAAATGTCAGAATTAGAAGGTACCTCATGAGTTGAATCAAAATTTTTCCCTCTTAGCTACTGATACTTTAAATTTAATTACAGTAGATGGTTAATAAATGTTTGATTGCTATAGTTGCATCTTTAAAAATCTGAGACTGAAGTTAAATGTATTTCATAGAACTTGAAGACTTATTTCCAAAATGATTTAAAAGACCATTTAGATAAGGCATTTAATGGAAACTAGAAGCTATGTGCTATTGTAACCTAACAGAATTTTGTTTTAAAGTATCCAGCTAAAAGGGAAATAGGTACAATTCTGGTAACCAGAACTGTAGAATTAGGAAATTCTCAACTTAGAAAATTAGTATGGTAAGGATGAGCAAAAAGGAAGTGGGTATATGGCTATGTTCATTAAGTCCATTGGGCACTTGCCTACAGCTTTCTGCATCCTCCAAGAATGGGATGAATTCTAGAATATGAATATAAGAATCCAAATTCTGCATATTGATCACAAAGAGAATACCCATCAATTATGCTCCAGCTCAGCAAAGGACCATATGTAAAAAATTTAGATGGATGCCTTCTAATATACTTATAGTCACTGATTAAATTAATCACAGATTCCTGAATTGCTCTAGGGAGATTTTTAAGAAACAGAAGAGTTTGGAAGAGGAAAACAATTGATATTTTGCACAAATGCACATCCTGGATTTATCAGGTTCGGTGCAATAACAATTCCAACAATGATTATAATAGTCTCCTGAGCAGGTAACAGATGGATGACTTCCATCACATAAAATATTGATGCTATAATTTGCTGCTAATAAAGCTTCATGACAGAGTATTAGAATGCATTTTAACCATAACTTTAATCACAGTTCAGCACTTTCACACTTTCTCTTGCCATGACTGGTATTATAAGATACTTTATTTCTACAATGTTAATTAAAGCAATTTATCTAATCAGTAACCTATTCCACTCAAGTCCTATTTTAAAATACCTTAATGTGTAATGGAGGCAAATCCTGGGTTCTTAAAAGCAAAGCCTACCAAACAAGCTAAAAAGATCTTACTTACCTGATGCTGTAGGTCACCTAAGGACCAATCTAGCTAGCTAAGGCCATTGAAAATTATCCAAGGACATGTGGCTCCTCATGTTTAGTTTTTTGGCTACAGGAACTCATCAAACCATCTTTTAGGATTAAAATCTAGTAACAGCCTATGTTCAATGGATGTGCATCTTTCAAGCAAAGTTTTAATTATCAATTTTGGTATTCCCGGGGTTTGAAGGAAATGCAAGGCTCCATAGGCAAAGAAGAAACACATTTCCAGGCCATACCTAGGGGTTAAAGAGATTGGGGATTGAAATGAGAAAGGACAGGACTATTACAAATGAAAACTTCCCCCTTCAAATAATTATTCTTGCTAACTAGGAGTAAAAATTTAAAAAAACAAAACAACAACAACAACAAAAAAAAAAAAACTAGTTGTTTCTTCAAGTGATAATGAAACTACTACTGTTAGCACTTTGAAATATGAATGCTTTTCAATAATGGACAAAGCACTGGAAAGACCTCACATAGAAAATAAAAACATTCATTAGCAGAACTTTAGGGATAGCAAAAATTAGTTTTGCTAAGCTGCTTGCTTTTCTTCTTTTAAAATAGTTGATATATAGGATTATTTAATGGATACTAGAATGGAGATATATATATATATATATATATATATATATATATATATATCAGTGAAAAAAATTTTTTTAATGGGCAAAGTTTCATGCCCTATGTTTTTTGCTTAATTGCTTGTTTTCTTTTAAAATAGTTGATATATAGGATTATTTAATAGATACTAGAATGAAGAGATACATGTATTTAGAAATGAATATTAAAATAAAAATTATCAGTGAAAAAAAAATGGGGCAAAGTTTCACGCCCTGTGTAGTAGCTCACCTTTCCCAGCTAGTAGTTAGGCTCAGTTTCCCAGATATAGCCCCAGGCTGCACTCAATAGCTGGGTAACCTTCAAAAAACATTAGAAAAAAATGAGGCAAAGTCCAGTAAAACTACGTTTGCACTCTACTACAAATTCATTTGGTTGAGTGATCAAACTTTAACACACAGTTGCATCCAGGGATGTGTCCAGGAAATGGATCTTGTTGTAGCTGATGTGGAAATTTCATAGCCTTTCCTGGACACAAAGACTAATTTGGAATACTGCTATAAAACAATTTCATCTTCTTAAAATAAATATCATGAAGTTTAAAAGAATATTTTTAGAAAATAGCAAAGTTGATTTTCCTCATTCCTCCCCAACTCCTTTCTTCAATTTGGCTAGAATGAGCCCATCATCACAGGGTCTTTGAAAAGCTTATACAACTATTGTTTTCCTCACCACAAAATAAAAAGGGAAAATTTAATCTTGGAAATGGCTCTTCCACAAGAACAGGACAAAAAAAGGAAACCTATTTTTCATAGAAGTAACATCCATCCAAGACAAGGGGTAAATCTATATCATATTAAAAACACTAAGGCTACCAGAGCTAGATGCATTATGTTAATATAATTATTATTGGAATAATATGGAAGCTACAGGATCTTCTTCCTAGAAAATTTTAAGCAAAATAAAGGCCTAAGTCCAAAAAGCTTGGAAAGAAATTTGCCTGGAAGGGGAGAAGGAAAATTTAAATCTACTATGGACATTTGTTAAATAAGCCAAAGGCTAATTTTTAAGTTCAACTTTTTCTAAACAAAACAATCTTTTAAAAATGAAACATTTATTACATATTTTAAATTACTTTTAAAAGTCATTCACAAAACCTTTCCCCTCATTTTCAACTTTGTTGTTTTTAAATTGTTTTTCAGTCCTGTGCATTTCTTTGTGACCCTATTTGGGATTTTCTAGGCAGAGATAATGGAGTAATGGTACCATTTCCTTCTACACATCATTGTACAGATGAAGAAACTGAGACAAATAGGATCAAGAGATTAGCTAAGGGTCACAAATATATCAGAGATCAAATTCAGAAACACAAATGATAAATCTTTTGTGATTTCAGATTCAGAACTCTATTCATTATACCGCTTAACTACCCAAAACATCCAACTTACAGATCAATGAAAAAAAATATCATCTTATGGGGGGGGAGGGGAGGACGGGGAGACCCTACTCATAATTAAACCTTTTTAAGGCCTGTAGCCTTAAAGTACCAATATAAATGGAATCATACTTGCCCTGAGGTTAGGGTTCACTGGAGGCATTCACAATCCATAATTTAAAGCTTTTTCCTTCATGATTCTAATATTTTATAAAGTGTTAAATCAGATAATACTTTATATTCAGCTTTATGTTGGAAATATATGAAACAATTTAGTGCAACAAAAGGAAAAGCCAACACCATCTATCCTTAAACAGTACAAAGATCCTTTTTTCATTGCAAAATGAATACATTATAAAATAGTTTAAATTTCTGCTCAAAAAATACTCTGGTTAAAATGGGTTCAGAACATTTATTGAAATTTCCTCTGGCTGCCCTTTGTTATCATCTCCAATGATGCTACAAGTAACAAAAGGCTTATATGGGGAGCTGAGGAGTGATACCAGAGGGAAATGAAATGAAAAAAAAAAAATCACATTTCACCTAGGTAAAGAAAACTGATTAGAAATGAACATGCTAATCTCAGTATAAACTGAGAAACTAAACATCAAGGGAATACTTAAGGCTCAAGGACATAGAAATTTACTGGTGATGAGCTCTGTATAATAAAAATACAATCTGTAACAATGACACCAAAAATACAAGTTACACAAATTATTTAAGTACAAAGAAAAAGAAGCTGGATTACCTCTCAAAGTTGGATTCTTCTGCAATGCAACCTGAGAAAGAGAGGTAAAGGTACAAAAACTGAGAAGAAAGTAAAGCTCAGAGACCAGAAGGAAAGAAAATTGGAGACAGATTAGCAAATTACTGCCTCTTCTCAAAGCAGAAGCCAAAACAGCAATTAGGTTAAGAAAAGCTTACAAACTCCAGGTTTCCCAGATAAGTGGGAAGAATAAAGAATGAGGAGCAGAGAGAACTGACCCCAGAAGAAAAGGAGTTCACCTACAAATGAGAGGGAATAAAGTCAAAAGCACAAATTCCAGTCCTGGCTACTACTTCTTGTTAAAATAGGTTATATGCTTAATTAGCACCACCTCCTTTGAAATAAGGCAATCAATTCCTGCCCACATTAAAAGTTGAGAAGTGATAAAATACCTTATCACCATGGAAGTCAATCAGTTAACATTTATTAAGCACTTCCAAAAAGCCAGATACCTAGAGGATGCAACAAAAAGGTTAAAAAAAGATAGTGCCTGCCCACAAGGAGTTAACAATCTAAAGAAGCTGGCTGGGGAAAGAAACGCCTACTGGGATGTTGGTTTTATGCAGGAAAAACAGAAGTAATTAAAATAGATAAAGCATCGGGATTAAGTAAAGTTGGAAAAAAATACCTGCAAAAGAAGGGATTTTAGAGGGTCAATAATTAGATCAGAAGAGGGAGAACTTGCTAGGTTTGGGAGATGGACAAAAAAAATTCCAAGAATCAAGGGATTATCTAGTAAAAGGAATAGTCTGGAGTCCAGAGTCACTGGTGTAAAGTATAAAAAGACTGGAAAGTAGGAGGAAGATGGTTTTCTATTTGATTCAAGCAGTGAGAGAGTCCACTGTAGTCCACTGAATGGGATTGGGGGTTGGGAGGGCTTACATGATCACACCTGCTTTAGAGCAAAACTTTTTTTTTTCCCCCAATACTATTTTATTTTCCCAAATACATGAAAAGATAGTTTTCAACATTCACCTTTGCAAAATCATGTGTTCCCTCCTGCCTCCTGAAGACAGCAAGCAATTAGATATAGGTTAAACATGTGCAATTCTTCTAAATATATTGCCATATTCATCATGCCTTGAAAGAAAAATTAGGTACAAGCGGGAAAAAAAAAAGGGGGGGGGGGAAAGCAAGGAAGCAAACAAAAATTAAAAGGTGAAAATATTATGCTTTGATTTACATTTAGTCTCCACAGTTCTCTCTAAATGCCAGTGGCACTTTCCATCCCAATCTATTGGAATTGTCTTGAATCAAAGCATTGTTGAAAAGAGCCATTGCAGTTGATCTTCACACAACTTTATTACTATGTACAATGTTCTCTTGGTTCTGCTTACTTCATTCAGCATCAGTTCATGAAAATCCTTCCAGGTTTTTCTGAAATAATCCTGTAGAATAAAACTTCTTAACTGTGGGTCACAATCCCATAGAGAGACTTATAACTGAATGTGAGATCATGAAAAATTTGGCAACAGTAAAAGGTTTCTGAATACTTTATAATAAGGTCTTCAATGTTGGGTGTAGTTAGCAGAGGATTTGATAAAAATGAATCCCTGAGGCAGGCAAAGAGAAGGCACTGATAGAGATCAGTTTAGTTTTGTGGTCCCACCCTTTGGGGAGGAAATACAACCAGAAATTCAAGTTATGTAAAACTCCTGAGACCCACCCTCTATAGAGGTCTCAGCACCCGCTAGGTTAAAAATTCTAGTCATGTCCCTGAGGTTAAATTTTCCCTATAAAATCTACTTAAGGACCATCCCACAGCTGCTTCCTTCCTTTGGGTCAGTTCATCATGGGACTCTACCTCATGGTGTGTTGTTTCTCCTTACACTTCCCCCTTGCCATGTAACATTTCTCCTAATTCCACTATGCTTCTCAACCCCACTTCTCCTTACAGCTGACTAAGTCTTTTAGGGCGCTAAATTCCTTTCAGGATTTAGCCTGCCAGCTAAGGGAATGCCCCAATTACATGGGAAACTCCCATTCGACTGGGTAATCCTGAGCTCCACTGAGGAACTTGTCTTTCATATGCTTTCCCAACTCTATTTCATATTTACCATTCCTGGTGTTTACTGTATCCCTTCATTTTTTCTGTAACCTATTCCACTAAATAAATCTATCTTTTGCCAAAGAGAATGGCCATTGTGAATCTTCACATAACTGAACCCCAACTTTTGGTGCCTACCATCATCTGATGCCATTATCACTCACATCACTTTATGTCCAGCAGAATCAAATATACAAATATCATGCAAAAATAAATAAGCAGATCTATCTCATTAGTTTGCAAGTTTGCTTTTGTCTTTAATAAATGGTAAAATTATATGCACACTAAAGAGTTGTTTTTACAAATTTCTTTATGACTTATCAGTAAATGTTTGATTTGTATACTTTATGTTACCTATATAATTGCAGTCATGTAAAAATTTCTCAGGCAAAAAGAGGATGCTAGTAGAAAAAGTTTAAGAAGCCCTGTGTTAGAGGAAAATCATTTTGGTGGCTGAATGGAAAGTGGATTGTAGTAGGGACATACTTTGGACAGATAGACCCATCGGAAATTATTGCAGTAATCCAGATGTAAAATGATGAGGGCTTGTACCAGTAGGGTAGCAATATCAGAGAAGAGAGAGGGGCTTATTCAAGAGATATAATTGCAAAGTTGGGGGGGGGGGGAAGGTCTTGAGGAAAAATACTGAATCCAAGAAAACTAAATTTCAGGTCTAAATATGACTCTGTCTATGTATGCCCATCTTCCATAATTCTCAATTCAATTTCACTTCTCATCTCATTAAAAACATTTCTCTAGTTGATGCTGATTTAATAAATTACATAAATGAGTCAAGCCCTCTCTTTCTACAACTGAGGTGATTTTGATGAGTAAAAACAAGCCATTTATAGTTTGAAACTGTCATACATACACCCGAATGTACTCAGATTTAAGTGGTGCAAGAACTTTATAAATATATTTCTCTGTGATGTGACTATGCCACATCTCAAAGGAAAATTCTGAAGCCAGAATGAGCACGTCTGCACTCAAACTTAAATGGAAATGTCAATGGCATCAGATTACTTTCCCACATTATGATTATGTTATCCCTGAAAGTACAGATCTCAAACACCTGCTCCTTGCTTTTGGGGAGTTTACTGACAGTGTGAGAAGAGAAAGGTTCTAGGTCTATTACTATAAAAGGAAACCACATTCTTATTGATGAGGTCCTGAATAGTATATAGGACAGAAAGAAAGAATTGATCCCTGAAGCAAACAGGGAGAAGGCACTGATAGCTTCATGATCCCACCTTGTGGAGAAGACATCCAGTCAGAAATTCAAGTTATGTAAAACTCCTGAGACCCACTCACTGTAGGAGTCTCAAGAAGTCTCACCTAGCCTTGCCCTATTAGAAATTCCAGTTATGTCCCTGAGGTTAAATTTTCTCTATAAAAACTATTTATGGGTCATTCTATTGTTGGGGTTCAGAAGGAGACCTCTAAAGGGTGGGGTGGCAGACTGTGTGGTGAAGAAATTCAAAAGAATTTGCAGGCTTATACTCATCTCCAAGTTAAGGGCCAAAGTATATTATAATTGAAATGCCAATTGAAGCAAATTAAGTTCCAAAAGGATTTAGCAAAGAACCAGGAGCAAGGAGACAAATTTATCCAGTTCTTCATGTAACATGCTAATTTTATGGCCCAGAGATAGAACTGAGGAGCGGTCTCAGGAATTTGGTTATATGACCAATAGATTATGTATCTGACATTCAGCAATGTTTGTAGGACTATCCTAAAGCCATAAGACTTTAGAATCATTGACAGACAGATTGTTGGAACAATAGCACTCTAAGGTCAAGGGACCTTAGGATTATTGTTACATATTCCCTTGAAGCTGTACCCTATCACCAAGACTGCTGCGCCTCTTTGAGTCAGTCTGCCACAAGCACTTTGCCTCATGGTATCTTTCTCTATATTCCCCCATTGTCATGTGATATCACCCCTAAGTCCTATGCTTCTCAACCCCACTTCTCCTCCTTACAGCTAACTCTTTTAGGGTGCTAAACCTTTTCAGAATTTAGCTTATTAGATAAGGACAAGCCCCAACCGCATGGGGAACTCCCTTTCTATTGGGTAATTATGAGTGAGTTCCACTGAGGAACTTATCTTTTATATGCTCTCCCACTCTATTTCATATTTACCCTTCCTGGTGTCTATTGCATCCTTTCATCTTGTCTATAACCTATTCCCCTAAAAAAAGTATTTTGCCAAAGAGAATAGCCATTGTGAATTCTTCACATGACTTCATGTAACTGAACCCCAACTTTTGGTACCTACCTTCATCTGGTGTCTACATCACTATCTGTTGTCTACATCACTTACATCATTATTGCTGCAAAGAGTTCTCATAACATTGCTATTAGTAATAATGATAATGAAATCTAAAAAGATTTCTATAGAATATTAAGGTTTGCTAAATGTGTTACATAAATTCTTTCATTGGAGCCTCTTGAATGCTACTCAGGGTCAGGATCCAATGATATTTGTGTGGAGTCATTCTGTGTGGACCATACTGATCATCACGTTTTCTTAGCAAAGATACTAGATTGGTTTGCCATTTCCTTCTCCAGTCGATTAAGGAGAACTGAAATTTAAGTATTTTGCCAAGATCACACAGCTAGTAAGTATCTGAGGCTGGACTTGAACTTAAGTCCTCCTGACTTCAGGTCTAACCACCTAGCTGCCTGCCTATTTTACAGATGGAAAAACTAAGATTGAGATCCTTTAAGTGACTTGCACAGAGTTCATACAATTAGGGGTAGCATTTGAACTCGGGTTTTCCTGCCTTCAACTCCAATACTCTATGTCCTACATCACTCATGGTTTATCAGAAATTTCTTGCCTCTTCCAGGTACTTAATGTACTGGTTCACTTTGGGGGTAAGGGGAATGAGCTCAACCCAATATTTAAGCAATTTTTCCACTGGTCCAAGAGAAAAGAGAACCTGAACCCTCTCTTTAAAGGTCAGGCTGGCTCCCATAGGACTGAAATTTGTTTTTGGGTCCAGAGAGGAAAAAGGCTTAGTACTCCAGTCCCTAGGGCTCAGCTGCAGCCCTGGTTCCTATTGTTACCCATGAGATGTAAGTTCACCAGCAACAAATGAATTGTCTCAGAGGCAAAAGAGAAAAGATGATGCTTTTGTAGTCCTTGGGGAGTACATCTTCTCTTCTTTCCTAGCAGCTGATTAAAGAGCAGCAAGATCACATTCAATGAATTAGATTAGTCTTCTGTGCTCTTATCCAGGAGTCAAACTTCTAACAAACTCAACTTTCCAAAACATAGTTCCACAGTAGTAGTTCCACTATACCAAGAACCAGGAAAGACTGGATTCAAAATAAACTTTAGGCATTAACTTTATCTCTAAGCAAGTCACACATCTTTAGGTCTTGTAATGCTCAGGGAGAAACTGAGGCAGTATCACACAGTGGAAATTAGGTAATGCTTTATTGATGTTAATTGAGAGTTCAGAATCCATAGCTATGGATCAGGACTGGTGGGACTCATGTCTCAAAGGATGCAGTCCATCCCAGAGACTGACACACAGCAATGTCAGCCGACTGAATACAAAGTACTCAGTACTTCATTGCTGGAGAACACTAGTTTTTATAATCTCCATGGCCCAGGGGGAAACAAAGAATTCATGGGAACAGCTGAATACATCTGGTGTCCAAGGAAACCATAAATTCAGTTCTGGCAGGTAGGGAGTGAGGGGTGCCTTGGCAAAGAAGACTACTTGTCTAGGTCATATAGATAAGGGGTATGTCAAGGCTTGGCCACTTGGAGGTTTCATAACTCCTTTGGAATGTGAGTCTAATTATTTCTGAAGGTCAGGAAGTGGGGATTGCTATTCTGGGACAGAGCAATTAAGGGAGACTAAAACAGCAATTGAGGGAGACATACTGCAACTGAGGGAAACTGGGACAGGGAAACTGCGGCACAACAGTCTCAGTTACTTATTTAAAAAATGGGAGTGGCAGATGCAGGGAGAGAAGAGAGACTCTAAGGTCCCTTCCAGTTCTAATTTGTGATCCATTTGAAGTATAAGCAAAAAAGTGGGGAAGAGGGGGCACGCTGTAATATTTTCTACTATTTTCCCCTAACTATACTTGAGTCCCAGGAAGAACTCCTGTTCAAAGTTTCAGAAGATTCATTTTCACTCAGTATTAACAAGATTAGCTATTGGCTATTCCAGGTTACAGACAATAGTGGTACCACATTAAAAGGGGAGAGCTATCCAAAATAGGAAGTGACTCCCCCACCCCTCACTCTAAAAAATAACCCACATAGGATAAGTAATCTTGAGTTAGAGATGATAATTCTTATAATGTTGACCAAGGCATCAAGGAAAGCTTAAAAAACTTAAGGTGCTCAATATGTCTACTTTAGAAATGAGCATGTCATACATATTAGGAGGATTTTTCTTTAGTGAAAAAACACTTAAGTGCTTACTAAGTGCCAGCCTTGGAACCAAATCTGGAAATAAAAAAGAAAAGACAGTCCCCTGCCCTCAAGGATTTTATATTCCAATGGAGGAAAACACATTACACCTTAAAATGTATGCAATCAAGCTACCATTACCTGGAAAATTGACTAGATGTAAAAAAAAAAATGCATTTCTGAAGATAAATTCATTCATTTTTCATACATACATTCATTGCTCTATGATCACTTTCCAAAAGAAAGGAGGTATGAGTAAAAGTGGGGATGGGAGGGTAAAACTACATTCATATTGTTGGCTCAATATATATAGAAATATATATATACACACATCTGCTCAACTAACAAGTATCAAGTAAAAGATTTTTGGAGAAGCACATAGTAATTAAAAAAAAAAAGGTTACTAACATATATACCTAAGATTTTTATGTGTTTGTAATAATACCAATTAAGATTTGATCTTGAGATCTGTCTCACATTAGAACTACTATCTCCTCCCTTGAGAATTTGGACACTTTCCTTACTATTTAGTTGAACTTGGGGGGGGGGGGGAAACATCTCTTTAAAAAATTTCCAGATTCCCTCCAGGTAAAATGCTAATTACCTTGAGCTTTTCAGGACTTCAACCAATCAAACCAAGCCTATCTCACAACCATTTCTTTCAATTCAAGAAACTTTTTTAAGTTACTAAACTTGTAGCAAAATGTTTTATTACTAGGATACAAAGACACCTCCCTTCCCAATTCCAACCCTTGCATATGCCTTTCCCAAACAGTTCCTAATCAAAGAGAGTTTAAATTATATTGGTGTAGTAACTGGCTACAAAGCTCTGATTTAATTGTACCACAGTTCTAAACAAACATTTAAGCAGAAAACAAAATCAAAATTACTTGGGTAGCTAGGTGGTGTAGTGCACAGAGCACTAGCCCTGAAGTCAGGAGGACCTGAGTTCAATTCTGTTATCAGACACTTAACACTTTCTACCTGTGTGACCCTGGGCAAATCACTTAACCCCAATTGCCTCAGCAAAAAAATACATAAATGCAGATCAAAGTTAATTTATCACAATCTAAGCATATCCCTAGTCTAATCCTCCAAAATTTCCCAACCTCTCAATTCCCCTCTCACATTTATTCCTTCATACCATCTTCGCTCCTGTTCCTTAGCTTTAGAACAACCTCCTACTTCCCAGCTGCCACTGCATCCCTTGAAAATGAGTGGAAAATACAATAGTTTTGTGTGAAACACATTTAAAGGGATAGAGAGGCTATTGGCACCTACTACTTAACACATTATTCTCCTTTGTCTTCCAAGAATACCTCAATAACAAAACAAAAATCTAGAGTCTAAATCTCATCCCCAAAACTCCATTCACCATTCCTGGTACCATTCACACCTGGTGGCCATTGACCACTCACCACACTGAGATCCTAGAGCACAGAGGGTGCCAGGCAAGCAATAGGCACTTAATAAATGCTACTTTATGGTAGCATTTATTCCTTCCTCTCACTTTCCCTCACTTCGGTCTAACCCTCTTCAAGGAGAAGGGGTAGGGAGAGATGGAGTAATAAACAGAACTTCTGAAGTATTATTTTTTTCCTTTTGTTGAGGAGTGAGAAATGAGGGCGAGAGATCTCCTAGCCAGTCGCAGACTTTGCATTCACAATCCTGAATGAATGAGGCAAGGTTTGTGGGAAAAAATGGGTTTATTATACTGAGAAGAAATATCTTCATCAGTGGGCAAAGTCCTGTTAGAATCTTTAGCAAAGATTTGGGCACACAGCCTTTGATGATGTTTGGGGGTTTTTTTGGCTCAAAGCTAGGGGGCCAATCTCCAGATGAATTTGAGGTACTAATTTTCAACTCAATAACTGGAGGGGATTATGCCCCCAGGCCAAGATCTCTAATTAAATTGAAAGAGATTACTATCTGGGAGTTTCTCCTATGAACAGGAGGGTGGGGTCCCTCCCAGAGGGGTTTGAGATTTCTAACCCAGGATCATCCTTCCTATAAAGATCACAGTTCACATCAATTTTTTCACCAAACTAAGCAAATGAAATTAAATGTCCCCAAAAAGTAATTGAGCAATTTCTCTTGTTAACTCTTCTAGATCTTCTTGAAAGGTAAAAGGAAACTGGGTGTTGTAGATACCAGATGCTGGTTAGGCACCAAAAAATTGGCAATCAGTTATGTAAAGAATTCACAATGACCATTATCTTTGGCAAAAACTAGATTAATTTAAAAGAACAGATTATTGACTGACCCAAAGGAAAACAACAGTCATGGGATGGTCCATAAGTAGATTTTATAGGGAAAAATTTAACCTCAAGGACATGACTGGGATTTCTGAGGGCATGGCAAGGTGAGACTGCTCTAAATCACTTCAGAGGATAAAACCATAGAGCTAAAAGGATCTCTATCAGTGCCTTCTCCCTGCCTGCATCAGGAATTAATTTTTATCAGTTCCTCTGCTAACCATACCAACAGTGAAGATCTCAATAGAAACCACTTAGGTAAGTAACTTAAAAAACCTTTGCTTCTCTCTGTTCTACAGGCAGCATATATACTATTGACCATGAAACTAGAATTTGCTAATCAAAGAGTTGATTTTCTATATATTGTTAAATATGCAGTTCATATCCAGAACCTCTACTGTATTCAATTTAGTACAGGTTTCAAAGGGGTTAAGAGAGATACTGAGCCCAACATTCTGTGATAGCCTAAGAAAAGGAACATAACTCACATTTTAAAATACCAGCAATGCCATTAAATATGCGGACTTTTCTTTATGGAAATTTTTTGATGACTTAATGTATTACAAATAAAAAGGAACAACACAACTTTAAAATAAAATATGCTCCTTTAAGTAAAGTATTTACATAGAAAGGTCCAATACCACTTCAAAAGTAATGGTGTCCAAGTCTCCACAAATGGCCCACTTTATTTCAAACACTGCCAAATATAACAGCATTTCTATTTAGCCACATAATTTTTCCAGTGCTATGTGGTCCTAGAATGGAATTTGATTTGTACATCTTCTCTGTGTAAACAAACAGGGAGAAAAAAGGTGTCAAAAAGTAATTTTTTTTAACCAAAGCTACATTTTGAAATTCCATTTATGGACTAAAAATGTATTAAAATTCACAATTCTGGATAATATGACCCAGTCTAAAAACTGGTTGGTGATGTATTATTGATTTTGACATAGTCATGAAAGCTCAGATGATGCTTCTATTAAAATTTACCTTTCATGACAGATTTGTCAGGTTTAATTTATGATTCAGACATGTTTCTGGTTCAGTAGCAACAAATTATCACCATTTGAATCTTCATGATTCAATTTCTACCAAAGAAAATCTCTTGACAAGGCATTTTGCTCACTATTTTGATTTGGTTTATAACAGAAAAAATTAGCAGAAAGTCTTCATTAAGAAAAAATAGGTAATTAACAATACAAAAGTGTTTTGATTTCCTGCTGGGGGTTGTCTTCAATGACATTATTCATATTTTAATAAGCAACATATATTTTTACTTTTAGACAGAGATGTACGCAATGATTACATTCAGAGGCACATAATGTTCTAGAATTATATATCTGGGGCTAAAAGGACTCTTGGAGATTATTTAATTCAAGCAACTTCCTTCAGTGTTTCAGAGGACATTGAGATCATAAAGCACAAGTCTGACAATGTCCCTTACCTATTCAATAAACACTGGAGGAATTGCTCATGATTACAGCTAGGATCATATAAAATTTTTTTCATATATAAAGCTTTTTATTTACAAAACATATGAGTGACCTTTCAACATTGACCTTTGCAAAAACTTTTTTTTTCCCCTCCTTCCCCCATCCCCCACCCCTAGATGACAGGTAATCTAATACATGCTAGATAGGATAAATTATATGACAAATACAATACATGTATACATATCTATACAGTTATCTTACTGCACAAGAAACATCAGATCTAGAAAGAGAAGAAGGAAAAAACAACCTAAGAAGGAAAACAAAATGCATGGAAATATTCACAGAAAGTGTTAAAATGCTGTGTGGTGGTTCACTCTCAGTTCCCACAGGCCTCTCTCTGGATGTATATGACTATCTTCATCGAAGAACAACTGGTTTGAATCACATCATTGTTGAAGAGAACCATGTCCATCACAATTGATCATCGTATAGTCTTGTTGATGTGTATAATGTTCTCCTGGTTCTGCTGATTTCACTCAGCATCAGCTCATGCAAGTCTCTCCAATCCTCTCTGAAATCCTCTTGTTGGTCATTTCTTACAGAACAATAATATTCCATAACATTCATATACCATAATTTATTCAGCCACTCTCCAATTGATGGGCATCTTTTCAATTTCCAGTTTCTTGCCACTACAAAAAGGGCTGCCACAAACATTTTTGCACATGTGGGTCCCTTTCCCTCCTTTAAAATCTCTTTGGGATATAGGCCCAGTAGAAACACTGCTGGGTCAAAGGATATGCACTGTTTGATAACTTTTTGAGCATAGCTCCAAATTGCTCTCCAGAATGGTTGGATCCGTTCACAGTTCCACCAACAAACAATGTATCAGTGTCCCAGTTTTCCCACATCCCCTCCAACAGTTATCATTATCATTTCCTGTCATTTTAGCCAATCTGACAGGTGTGTAGTGGTATCTCAGAGTTGTCTTAATTTGCATTTCTCTGATCAATAGTGACTTGGAGCACCTTTTCATGTGACCGGAAATAGTTTCAATTTCTTCATCTGAAAATTGTCTGTTCATATCTTTTGACCATTTATCTATTGGAGAATGGCTTGAATTCTTATATATTTGAGTCAATTCTCTATATATTTTAGAAATGAGGCCTTTATCAGAACCTTTGGAGGTAAAAATATTTTCCCAGTTTACTGCTACCCTTCTAATCTTGTCTGCATTCATTTTGTTTGTACAAAAACTTTTTAACTTGATATAGTCAAACTTATCTATTTTGTGATTAATGATGACCTCTAGTTCTTCTTTGGTCACAAATTCCTTCCCCCTCCACAGGTCTGAGAGGTAAACCATCCTACATTGTTCTAATTTGTTTATAATATCATTCTTTATCCCTAAATCATGAATCCATTTTGACCTTATCTTGGTATATGGTGTTAGGTGTGGGTCAATGCCTAATTTCTTCCATACTAGTTTCCAATTATTCCAGCAGTTTTTGTCAAATAGTGAGTAAAATTTTTTTCTATTTGGAATTTAAAGTCTTAACAATCAGGCCTTAACCTACCTTTCTAGTCTTACTGCATAGAGCTTCCCTTTATACAACTCTGATTTTTGATTGGTTGTGGTCCTCCTTTTTCAAAGAGGACCAAAATGACATCATTATGTTGGAGTCAAGTAGCCTGTGTCCAACTGTGGCTTATCATATACAATTACATAAACAATTTTGCAGCCTAGTCAAACTGTCATTCTTACTGTTCCCCATTTTCCAAAATACCCCATTTTCAAAATGGCATCTGCATCCAAAGAGAGAACTATGGAGACTAAATGTGGATTGAAGCATATTATTTTCACCATTTTGTATGTTTGCTTTTTCTTTCTCATGTATTTTTTCCCTTTTGGTTTGATTTTTCTTTTATAACATGACAAATATGGAAATATGAATTTGCCTGCTGTCTTGGGGAGGGGAAGAGAGGAAAGAGGGAAAAAAACTTTGGACCACAAAATCTCATGGAAATGAATGTTGAAAACTATCTTTACATGCATTTGGAAAAATAAAATACGATTGAGAAAAAAACAACACTCCATGTTTTGCTTTCATATCTTTGCACCGGTTGACTCCAATTCCTGGAATACTTTTTTCCCTAATCTCCACCTCTTGAATCTTTAGTTTCCTTCAAGATTTATCTTAAATTGTCACCTTCTACAAGGAGTCTTTCCTGATCACTGGTAACTGAAACTGCTAATATTTTCCTCTCAAAATCACATTGCATATATTTTGTTGTCTTATGTATATACATATATATGTGTGTGTGTGTGCATATATATTATATATAATATATAGACTATATAATATTTTAATATTATCATATATAATAAATGCATGTATATTAAATGTTAGATTATATTTAATATTTATTTAATATATATATATATATATATAATTTATTATATATTTACTTTTATATATAAATATATTTATTTATATTTATATTTTATATATATATAAACGTATTTGTAGTATATAACTTACATAAATATATAATATAAATATATATGTATATTTATAAAATTTTGTATATACACATAATTTTCCTAATAGACTATAAGCTTCTTGAGTGCAGGAACTTTTTCTTTTCTCTTTGTATTCCTAGAACTTATCAGTGTCTGGCAAGATGTAGACTATTAATCATTGCATATTGCTATACTGAAATTAAGTGACTTGCCTAAGGTTATATAGACAAAAAGGGGTACAAAAGGAGTAAAACACAGTATTTTAACACAGATCCTGACAAATAACATCAGATGTACCCAACTCTGTCCACAAGACTTATTAATCTTTAAAGAGTACAAGCCCTTACCAGTGTGTTCCTCTGCCAATCATCACAATCAGCTCTCAGAGCATTGGCCTGGAGGCAGAAACTATCTGAGTTCAATTCTAGCCTCAGATACTTACTAGCAATGTGAACTTGTTCAAGTCATATAGCCTCTTTTTGCCTTAGTTTCCTCAATTGTAAAATGGGGGAAAAATAATAGCACCTCTCTCCCAGGGGTGTTATAAGGAACAAGTAAGATAATATCTGTAAAGTGCTTGGCACAATGTTTGAGAGGTAGTAGGTACTATATAAATCGTTGCTATTATTATTATTTTACAAGGAAAACAACATCAATCAAGCGTTCCTTTCATAAACCATGGGATAGATATTTCCACTAATAAACACACTGTCAACCCATGGGAAGAACAGGCAAAAATTTGGAATATAATGGTAATGAATATATGTGTAGGGAATATGTGGTCCCAACAAAAGTCTTCTGATGCTGAGAGATTTCAAAATCCTTTTTCTTGTATTCTTACAAAGTCCTGTCCTGAGCACAACATCTCTGCTAAGTAGGTTATTCAGCCAGTGTCCTATGCTCTGTAACTCTCTGGAGTTCAATTAATTAATTGGCAGCTATCAATATCTCCAGACTAGCTGACTCTCTTCTCTTCTGCCAGAGGTCATGGTCCTTAAAATTGTGTCTGTCTTCAGTACATGTCCCTGCTTATTTAACTGTACCTTCAACCCTTTAAAACTGACTCTCTTAACTGCTTGAAGGGCTTTCTCCTGGATAAGTAGCTTTGCTGTTAGATATCTGATTCAATAAGGGGATGTGGGGTTTTAAGAGGTAAAGAAGAGGAAAGGGAGGGGAAAGCCCAAGAATACAAAAACTCTTTCTTCAACTGCTTTTAAGTTCTGAACTCTGAAATTGCTGACTTAGGACTTGTTCTCCATGAATACCACAGGAAGAAAGCATGGAAGTTCCAAGTAGATGTGTGCCCAGTGATATTACTCTTTTTTTAATGTATTTAAAATGATTAAAACATACATCAATCATTTTTTGTTTGTTTGTTTCTGAGGCTTAGATAGTGAAAACCTTGAGAACTACAACTACATTTTTAGCCAAGCCTATCTATCTATTTTTAATCAAAGAAGGATGTTCATACTTTGTATGTGGGTCACTGAATATTACTTTTGTTACTAATCACCAATACCTCCTCATCTGAGACAATGCCTACTGAGGTAACCTCCCCCTTACTTTTACAAAAAGGACTAGCCTATAAACATTAAATGACGTCCACACACAAATTTTTTTTTTAATTTTGTTTTATTTGCATAACATATGTGTGGGTAATTCTTCAACATTAACCCTTACATAGCTTTCTGTTACAAATTTTTCCCCCCAACTCCCCACCCCTCCCCTAGATGGCAGGATATCCACTACATGTTAATTATGTTGAAATACTTAACAAATCGAATATATGTATGCATATTTCAAATATATGTATACATAAGTCTCTCCAGGCCTCTCTGAAATCATCCTGCTGGTCATTTCTTACAGAACAATAATATTCCATAATATTCATATACCATAATTTATTCAGCCATTCTCCAATTGAAGGGCATCTATTCAGTTTCCAGTTTCTAGCCACTACAAAAAGGGCTGCCACAAACATTCTTGCACATGTCACACACAAATTTAATAAAATCCTCACCTTTATTTCAATTAAATTGAAAAATAGGGACCAAAAACTGAAACTAGAACAAGCATCATAATAAACTGATTGAAAATAAAGCATGTTATTTTCTGGGTAGATATTTGCCTAGTAATGTTGGGCCACAATTCTCCTGTCTCAGTTTCCCTTAATTGTTCTGCCTCAATTTCCCTGAATTATTCTGCCTCGGTCTCCCTGATGGCAAGCCCCCCTTCCTGGCCATTAGGACTGAGATAATTAGGGTTGTGGAGCTCTGGCCACTAGCATTCCAAAGAGTCATAAAACATCAGATAGCTTATCTCCAATGTTTGGGCATACTTTCTGGTCTCAGACTCAGTGTCTCCTAGCTCCTTATCAGAATATGATCCTTCCTCCATACCGTCAACCTGCCAGAACTGAATTTATGGTCCTTTCCTGGAACTTCTATCCTCCTAGTGCTCTAGCCCCGCCCCCCTTGCCTTGGTTTCCCCACACAGGAGACCTATAAGAGTCCTTGGAGCTCCTCACTCCTGGATGAATGCTTTGAAACAAGAGTCCAATTCAGTCCCGTGGTCATGGATTCAAAACCCTCCATTACTATCAATAAACTACTAAAAATCTCTAATCTCTATCCTGCATGAGTTTCTTTGGCATTACAGTAAGAGAAAAAAAAAAAATATATATATATATATATATATATATATATAATTTCCTTTTTTTAAATTAAAGCTTTTTATTTGCAAACAATATGCATAAGTAATTTTTTCAACATTGACCCTTACAAAGCTTTCTGTTACAATTTTTTCCTTCCTACCTCCCACCCCCTACCCTAGATAGCAGGAAGTCTAATACATGTTAATTATGTTAAAATATTTGACAGATCGAATATGTGTATATATATTTATACAGTTATCTTGCTGTACAGGAAAGAGAAAAAAATAAAAATAAAAATAAAAAACCTGAGAAGGAAAACATAATGTAAGTAAACATCAATAGAGAGTATGAAAATGCTATATTGTGGTCCATACTCAGATCCCACAGGTCTCTCCCTCGGTGCACATGGCTCTCCTCATCACTGAACAACTGGAACTGGTTTAAAACATCTCATTATTGAAGAGAACCATGTCCATCAGAATAGATCATCATATAGTCTTATTGTTGCTGTATACAATGATCTCCTGGTTCTGCTGATTTCACTCAGCATCAGTTCATGCAAGTCTCTTCAGGCCTCTCAGAAATCATCCTGCTGGTCGTTTCTTACAGAACAATAATATTCCATGACATTCATATACCATAACTTATTCAGCCATTCTCCAATTGATGGGCATCCATTCATTTTCCAGTTTCTAGCCACTACAAAAAGTGCTTCTACAAACAAAAAATATAATTTCTTTATCCAGAAAACCTTCATATTCATTCCAAAGATAACACTTGTTACATTGTAGGAATATAAAGAAGAAATTCAGAAAAGGAGCAAAGTTTAGAAGTGGCATCAGAAACGACAGACCAGCCTCACTTAATTTCTCTATTACCCAATTAATTTAAGGATCATAATAGCAAGCACTTAACTTACATGGATTTTTGGGGATGCTATTCAAGGGATGGAGATTAGCAGGTGGGGAGGGAAAGGAGAGGGAAGAATCATATGAAACACAGGCAGTCCACATCTTACATATTTCATTTTTTTGTAAGATGATTACATTTCTCAAGTCATTTTCTTATCACTGTTATGAATAATGATTAAATCCACCACTGCCCACTAAGACCTATTTAATCTCTTAAAATATTACTACTATTAGCCTGATTCCTGAGTAACTGTAATGGAGAAGGAAGAGAGAGGATAAAAAAAGAGAATTTCCTAATGCAGATTTCTTCACATTTTTTGATGGCATATTTCCTTTTAGCATACTGGTGAAATTCTAAGAATAATGCTTTTAAATGCATAAAATGAAATAAATAAGATTACAAAGAAACCATTTATACTAAAATATAGTTACTAATATATTCATTTGTTTAAGTATATGAACACAGGACAGACCCCTGTCTTATTCAGCCAGTCAATGAACCTAGTGCTGATCACAAGTGATACCAAAAAAAAAAAAAAAAGATAATGTTTGTTCTCTGCCCACAAAGACATTGCATTTTAATGGAGAGAGAAAAAAAGCAAACAACTGATGAACAAATAAGATATAAAAAGAGGAAAATGAGAATAGTTAAAAGATGGAAGGCACTACAAGTAAGAAGAGTTGGGAAAGGCTTCTTACAGAAGGTGGAGTTATATATATTTTTATTGTAGTAATTTTATTTATTTTTAATATACATTGCTTTATGAATCATGTTGGGTAAGAAAAATCAGAGCAAAAGGGAAAAACCATGGGGGACATTAAAAAAAAAAACCAGAAAAAAGTAGTGAACATAGCATGTATTGATGTGTTGACTTACATTCAGTCTCCTTAGTTCTTTTTCTGGATGCAGATGGTATTTTCTGTCCAAAGTCTATTGGGATTGCTTTGGAAGAAGGTGGGGTTTTAGATGAAACTTCAAAAGTTTGGAAAAAGAGATGAGAGACATGAGAAACAAAAAAAAAAAAAAAAAAAAAAAAGAGTATTTTGCTAGTTGCGGATCCAGGACAACCATTATCAGTAGATCAAAGAATATGTTATACTGAATAAGTTATAAAAAGATTGGAAAGGTAAGAGAGGACTATGTTATCATAAAAGGTTTTGAATGCCAAACACATAATTTTGTATTTGACTCTAGAGGCAATAGAGAATCACTGGAGTTTATTGAGCAGATGGGAGAGCCATGATTGATCTGCACTAGGAAATCACTTTGGTGGCTGAAGGACTGAGTGGAATGGAGAGGGAAATATAATCATCTTACCAAAAAAATGAAATATGTAAAGTATGGACTGCCTGTGTTTCATATGGTCCTTCTCTCCGCTTTCCCTCCCCACCTTCTAATCTCCATTCCTTAAATAGCATCCTCAAATATCCATGTGAGTTAGGTGGTTGCTATTATGATCCTTGAATTTACTAGGTAACAGAGAAATTAAGTGAGTCTGGTCTACAGTTTCTGAGGCTACTTCTAAACTTTGCTCCTTTTCTGAATTTCTTTTTTATATTCCTACATTGTAACAAGCAGTAGGCTGTTACCAAGCATGATGTTACAAAAGTCTAAATCAGTTGTGACTATGATAGAGAGGAGAAGGGGAAATCTGGGGAGATGTTGCCAAGCTGAAATTGACAGATCTTGCAACAGTTTGGATATGGAGGTGAGAGACAATGAGAAATCCAGGACGAATCCTAGATTGTAGGACTGAGGGCTTAGGAGGATAGTGTTGCTCTCTAAAATAATGGGGAAAGTAGCAGAGGGTGTTGGGGTTTAAGGAAAAAATAATGAGTTATGTTTTGGACATAAAGAGTTTAAAATGTCCACTGGACATCCAGATCAAATTGTCTGAAAGGAAGCTAGAGACACCAGATTGGAGGTCAGTGAAGTTAATTTGAGAACCATTAGCATAGAAATGATAATTAAATCCCTGGAACTGATGAGATCAAATGAAAGTGGTATAGAAGAAGAAAAGAGGCTACAGACAGAATCCTGGGGGGTGTCTGATGATGAGAATCCAGAAAAAAGAGAAAGAGAAGGAGTAGTCAGATAGGGAGGAGGAAAACCAGGAGAGAATGGAGAGGAGGAAGAGCAGCAGGAGGAGGAAGAGGAAGAGAAGAAGGGGAGGAGGAGGAGTAAAAGGAGGAGGAAGAGGGTAAGGAAAAAGAAGAAGAGGAGAAGGAGAAGAAGAAATGAATGTTCTGTTTCATTGAAACACTACTTATTTATCCAAAACTGAGGAACATCAAGAGACATTCATTTTGGCAGCCCAGAGTAGGCAAGATGGTGTAGTAAAAAGAGAAGTGAACTTGAAATTGAGAGACTTGAAATCCTAGTTCTACCCTTTAGCAAGTCACCAATCTCAGCACCTCAATTTCCTTGTCTGTAAAATAGAGATTACTTTTGTATTGCCTACTAGAAAACCATTTTAAGAAAATTACTTTTTAAACCATAAAATAGTATACATATCTGGGCATAATTAAGGCATCAAATAAAAAGTTTCAACAAGTATTTATTTAATACAACCAAGAATCATGTTCTAAAGCAGTATAAAGTTAAAGAATAATGTAAAGTTAAAACATTATCCTAATATACACAATGACTAAACTCTTTAAACAAAAAGAACAAAAAACAAAGCCAGAAATTGAATGCTAATCTTGGTTGCTTAAAAAAGACATGCAAGCCTCCTTCCTAGCAAAACTGAGGTAGGAAACTGGGTACAGGACATTGCAAACACTGCCTGGTGCAGTTATTTTTTGGGTTGTTTAATGTAATTGTTTTTTTGCTATAAGGGAGAATGAAATCTGCTTCCTTTTAATCTGTGACCTTAGGAACTATACAAAATAAATGGAATCTATTGGTCACATGAGAATTCTTCAACTATTTAAACTGGGTCTTTTTAAAGTCTTCTCATCTACAGTGAAAATTTCCCAAATAAAAAAACAAAAACAAACAAATAAAAACCTGAAAATTTCCCAAATTTTCCAAAGATTCAACAAAAATAATTTTTTGGGTCTCCCCACGGATTCTCTAGCATCTTCATTCCTCAAAATCACAAGATCATAAATCTAGACCTCAAAGCCATTCCAGAAGAAATTTAGTCTAATCCTCTCATTTTACAAATGAGGGAACTGAGGACCAGGGTGGTTAAGGGATTTGCCTATAGGCACAAGGGTAGTAATCATTTAAGGCAGAATTTGAACCCAGGTCCTATGACTTCAAAGCTAATAATTTTTATATTATATCAAATGACTAAGTGGCACAGTGGATAAGAGCATCCTGTTTGGAGTTAGATGAATATTTATTGATAAATATTAATATTTATAACCTATTTAATTCTAATATAATTAATAGTTAATAAATATTTATATTTCTAACATTTACTTAGCACTTTGAGATTTATTATTCTCTATACAAAGCAAGTAGATCTCACAGTGGTTAGAGCACACAAGCCTACAGTCTAAAAAACTCATCTTTCTGAGTTCAAATCTGGTCTCCGACACTAACTGGGTCATCTTTGACAAGTCACTTCACCTTGTTTGTTTCAGTTTTTCATCTGTAAAATGAGCTGGAGAAGGAAATGGGAATCCATTCCAGTATCTTTGCCAAGAAAAAACCCAAAGAGGGTTACAAAAGTCTGTCATTATTAAAAATAACAACAACAACAACAAATGGCTATACACAAGTGAGCAGAAATTTAATGTTTTCCATACATAAAACTAATACCTACCCTGCTCCCTCTTTTTCTAGAGGCTAGACTTCTTTTTATATAATTTAAGGTTGCATAAGCTTTTGAGGAGGTCACATTGCAGTGCTTTACTCGTATTCATCTGGCCTCAAAATGGAGATACACATCTTAGTGATAGTCATCACCTTGTCTTTTACTTAATAACTACTATTATAACACATTTCCTACTGCCCTTCTTTTATGTCTAGTATTTTTTAAACTAACAATACAATTTTATTTTTTTTTATTAAAGCTTTTTATTTGTATAACATATGTATGGGTAGTTCCCCAGCATTGATCTTTACAAAGCTTTCCATTACAAATTTTACCCCCAGTTCCCTCCCCTCCCATAGATGGCAGGAAGTCCACTACATGTTAATAATGTTGAAATGCTTAACAATACAATTTTAAATTGATCCCTATTAAATCTTGGGGCAGCTAGATGGTGCAGTTGATAGAGCACAGCCCCTGAAGTCAGGAGGATATGAGTTCCTCAAGTACTTATTAGCTGTGTTACCTTGGGCATGTCATTTAATTTTGACTGCCTTAAAAAAAAAATCTTATCTTGTTAGCTCTGATTCATCCCTCTATCCTTCTAAAATATTTTGAAATGTTAGTCCATCATCCATTATATTAATTTTATCTCCCAATTCCTGGTTATTGAATCAGATTCCACTTCTGATACCCACCTCTCTGAGCCTCAATTTCCTTAGGCAGGGAGTTATGCTAAAGATAACAATAATTTTCTTGGTTGTTTTCTTTATTAATCTTTCTGTCCAACTGTCCCACCCTGTATGTTGAGCAAATAAAATAAAACAGCCAACTAAATAGCAGAACAAATTTCCACATTTTCCATGTTCCAAAATGTAGGGTTTTTTCCTTGCATTTTAGCTTTCTTCACTTCCCTAGCAGAAGTAGCCTATTTAATCTTTATTCTCTTGGATGCATGGTTATCACATAGTAATCACTGTGCTGATCAGAGATCTAAAGTCTTTAAGGTTTTTATTCTCTGTAATGATGGTATCATTGTATAAATTGTTCTTTCAATTCTACTTAGTTTGTCCTGTATATATTCCTGCTGCAGGTCTTCTTAGCTTAAGGGATATAAGTTATAATAATGATATAATTGTTTTATAATAAAAAATATACATTATAACAATATTATAACATAATTGTAATATAATAAATATAATCATCACACACAATATATTATATTATTATTATAGAATATTATAATACCATATAATGCTTATATAATAACAATATCATTATAACTAGCATTTTATATAGCACTTTAAGATCTTTTTTATGCTAAACATATTAAAATATATCTTAAATCAAATATGCATAAACATATTTATACAATTATCTTGCTGCACATGAAATATCAGATCAAAAAGGAAATAAATGAGTAAGAAAATAAAATGCAAGTGAACAACATCAAAAAGTGAGAATGTTATGTTATGATCCCACAAACCTCTCTCTGGATGTAGATGGTTCTCTTCATCAAAAGATTATTGGAACTGATCTGAATCATCTCATTGTTGGAAAGAGCTATATTCATCAGAATTGATCATCATATAATCTTGTTGCCATATACAATGATCTCCTGGTTCTGCTCATTTCACTTTGCATCAGTTTATGTAAGTCTCTCCAGGCCTCTCTACAATCATCCTGCTGATCATTTCTTACAGAACAATAATATTCCAAAGCATTCATACACCATAATTTATTCAGCCATTATCCAACTGATGGGCATCCATTCAGTTTCCAGTTTCTTGCCACTACAAAAAGGGCTCCCACAAACATTTGTGCACATGGAGGTACCTTTCCCTCCTTTAAGATCTCTTTGGGATATAAGTAGAAGCACTGCTGGATCAAAGGATATCCATTTTGATAACTTTGTGAACATAGTTCCAAATTGCTCTCCAGAAAGGCTAGATCCATTCACAATCCATCAACAATGCATTAATGTCACAGTTTTCCCACCTTCCCCTCCAACATTCATCATTATCTTTTCCTGTCATCTTAGTCATTCTGAGAGGTGTGTAAGTACCTTAAGCTCTTGAACAGGTTTTAGTGTAATTGCATTCTATTCTCACCCTTGGAGGTATAAAGAATGCAAAAATCCCTACTTTCTTGCTGAGGCAATTGGGGTCAAGTGACCTTCCCAGGGTCACACAGCTGGGAAATGTTAAGTGTCTGAGACCATATTTGAACTCAGGTCCTCCTTACTTCAGGGCTGATGCTCTATCCACTGCGCCACCTAGCTGCCCCAATAGTCCCTACTTTCAAGGATCATAAAAACAAGATGGTCTCTGCCCACAGGAAGTTTTTTAATTTAGAAAGGATAATGTTTGCAGTAAGGGCAAGTAGGTGACAATGTGAGTAGAGAGTGCCCCTTGGAGTCGGAAAGACTCATCTTCTTGAGTTCAAATCTGGACTCAGAAATTAGTAGCTAATTAGAATTACTAACTGTAATTCTAAATTATTTTTGATGGCTCTGCAGTTAGTGCATATAATAGAATGTATCTTCACTGAAGGAATTTTAAAATTTGAGGAAATAGATCAGGTACATGATTTTCACCAAATTTCGGGGGTTGTGATATTCAAAATCTCTCTGTCTCTAGGAAGAAGTAAAAATGAAAAGTAATTTTTAAAATGACTTTGTTACCTGAATAAATTATGGTATATGAATGTTATGGAATATTATTGTTCTGTAAGAAACGACCAGCAGGACGATTTCAGAGAGGCCTGGAGAGACTTGCATGAACTGATGCTGAGTGAAACGAGCAGAACCAGGAGATCATCATGCACAGCAACAACAGTATTACATGTTGATCAATTCTGATGGACATGGATCTCTGCAATAAAGAATTGTCTCAAACCAGTTCCAGTTGTTCACTGAAGAAAACCATATACACCCAGAAAGAGGGACATGAAATATGGACCACAACGTAACATTTTCATGATCTCTATTGACATTTGCTTGCATTGTGTTGCCTTTCTCTGATTCTTTTTTTTTTTTTCTTGTAGATAGGATTTTTCTTGCATAACTTCTCAAGCATTTCAACATTATTAACATGTAGTGGACTTCCTGCCATCTAGGGGAGGGGAGGGGACTGGGGGTAAAATTTGTATTGGAAAGCTTTGTAAAGATCAAGGTTGGGGAACTACCCATACATATGTTATACAAATAAAAAGCTTAAAAAAAATGACTTTGTTACTAGTCATATGTATTTAGCACATCAAACTGAGCATTTTAAGAGTTATTTTCTTTTTTCTTCATTAGAATGCTATTGTGACAGCCAGCTCCACCTTCAGTATCTAACTTTGCCCTACCAACAGCTACAGATGATTCTACCTCACTTGTCAATGAGTTCATTTTGCTTGGCTTTCAAATTTTCCAAATAACTGAAAAAGAAAAAAAAAAAACTAAATCATACTTAAAAAAAAAGACTTTCCTTCATATTCTAAGTGAATCATTATTGATAAAAACAAACAAAAATAACCAACCAAAGAAACAAAAAAAAAAAAAAAAAAAACCCAGCGGCTTGAATGGTTTCAGCAAAGAACCCACTTCCAGGACTTCAGACCAATCTATAAGACTCATTTTTATAACATAAATGATATTTCATAAAGAACATGAGATAGCATTGTGATTTTTCTTCCTTATGATAATTATTCTCATTTTTCTTTTCTGCTTTTTTTAGTAAGTACTAGAATTTCTTTGTAAAGTGAATTCTCATGTGTTGAGCACACACATTCAATTAGATTTATTAGGTTAGCAAGAATCCAGATACTTTAATCAATGGCTTTAGATGTGTTATTCTACAATTAACCTATTTTTGCACATAGCTTGTTCTTTTCCCCTACTGGCAAGAATTGTTCTTTATATTTCTGATTAGGAAAAAATCCATTTCCCTGTCACCCATTTTCACTGATTTGGACTACAAACAATATATACATTGCACATGGCAAATAGCTCTTGTCACCAAATTCCCTGGTACTGTCAAACAATATAAAACAGTTCAACATAAAAAACTGATGAGATTTTATCAGTTGAAATGACATTCAAAGGGCTTTGTTGTTGTAGCCTAAGAACCATGAGACTCTTTCATCTGACTTGTAGCTGGAATTTTCCATGGTATCTCCTCTATTATCTCCTTGAGAGCAAGGGCTGTTGAGCTTTTTTTTTTTTTTTTTTTTTTTTTAAATTATGTATCCCCAATGCTTAGCCAAGTGATTTTTGCATAGTAAACACTTACTAAATACTTTATTCATTCATTTACTCATTCAATTTGATGTCATGATTCTACATTATCCTATAGAAAGTAATTCACTCAGTTGTCTTAGTCCAGGCTCAACTTCTCCATTTTTAGTTCTAGTCTAACTGGTGAACTGTGTTTCAGCATCTGCCAACCATGGACTAACATGGATTTTGTTCATTCTTTACTACAGTCTCTTTTGGGCTCATCTTTAGCTAATCAACTATGCAATGAGTAGAAAGAGAGTATAGGTATGGAAGTCAGGAGTTGAGATTCAGAGAAAAGCAGGCCTAGGATACCCAGCTAAGTCATCTGTCCAGCAGAGATGTATAGTGCCCAGCATGGGGATACCATAAAAAAATAAAGAAAATTGAGAGCATTTGTTGATGTTATTTATAATATACAATTTCAGTAATGATCTTTACTTTGAGTTAATTGTGCCATCTGCTCTTACTAGATGGTGATAGTAAACACTAGTGGGTGTTCATGAATTATACTTTTAGAAGTACAAATATCAAATATGCTGAACATTGAACTGGTCATTCAAGATACTTATTCTGCAAGTTAAAGGGGAGTAAGAGAGTGGGGATGGCTGAAGAAGAGTTGTAACACAGAGTGGGTATTACAATTGTTAGTTCTTTGGTGTGTTTAAAGTAGTTGATTCTAGACTTTTTTGATTACAAATTCCTAGCAGTAAACCACTTTTTATACATATAATAGATGTACAGGTATATTTATTTTATAAAATATATGATATATAAATACATATAAATTATATATACATGTAAAATTAAGATTTTTTAAAGCACTTAGCACAATGCCTGACACATAGTAAATGCTTAATAAAATGCTTATTACTTTTCCCTCCCCTTATCTATATTTGATACTATAGTAAAAAATATTATAAAGCTTGGGTAAAAATTAAAATTTACAAAGGATGCAGTTATATAAAACATATTTCCATGTTAGCCATGTTGCAAAAGAAAATGCAACCCTCTCCAAAAATAAGTTAAACATTAAATTTTTTAAAATTAAAAAATTATAATGATAGAAATAATATTTGATCATAGAGGACAACAGGTAGCTTAATGAATAAGACAACTAAATGGTAAAGCCCATGCTTTAGAAAAATCATCGTGGCAATTATACTGAAGATCTATTGAAGCAGGGACAAACAAGGCTGAAAGACTGTCTGGGAGGACCTTTGGATCTCTGGTCTGAAAAATTCCCCTACTTTGTTCAAACTTTAGATTTCACAGGATTTCAGAAAATTCATGAATGTAAGGAAAATCCTAAAGTACTGTTCACTTTTTGGCATTTTCTAAAAGTCTTTATATAAAGAGAGTGGATGCTATGGGTTTCTTTTTAATACCATCAATTATTTTTAAAGTTTATTTTCCAAATACCTGAGAATTATTGCTTTTAAAACTGAAATTTAAAAGGTGGCTGTTTTACTAAGCTAATTTCCTCCTATGTTTTCCTATATTCTATATCTAGTAAGTAAATGGTTTCTTCTACCACATATATTTTCTTTTTTTTTTGTTTGTTTGTTTTTGCTGAGGCAATTGGGGTTAAGTGACTTGCCCAGGGTCACACAGCTAGGAAGTGTTAAGTGTCTGAGACCAGATTTGAACACAGGTCCTCCTGACTTCAGGTCTGGTGCTCTATCCACTGCACCACCTAGCTGCCCCCCTACTACATATATTTTCAGGAATTTTCCCTCTTCCTGTTTTAGAACCTAAATTTGTTACTGGCTATTACTGAAAGTCAAAGCTATTTTTTATTGAAAAAGACAAAATTGACTTTATAAACTGCACTTTTCTTAGGCAAAGATGATTTTAGAAAATTTCACACCTTCTTCAATAATTTATTCCACATTATGACTGAGAACAGGGGAAAATGGGCCCTAAACTGAAGCATGCAATATTCAGGTTACAAAAATGGAATAATATCTAGATACTGAGAATTACTGAATACGTTTTAGAGCCGGAAGGGACCTCAATAGCTTTAATCAGTCAAAAGCTCAAAATTCAACCCCTTTCATCTTTGAATTGAATGATTTGAATACAGGTGAAGTGTCCTTTATACTGCATTTTGCTGCTTCTAAGATAGATGATTATCTCCTTTTGTGAAAAATTTTATAAAGGAACTAAATTTTCTTCTTCTCATCGTGACAAATGAGTCCTACATGGTTTTCTGGATTTGTTTATGAGTGTTTTGTACCCTAACATGCAGCCAATTTTGTAGACATGCCATGCAAAACTAAGAAATGTATAATTTTTTCCTATTCCCATTCAGCAATAACTAATAATTTATCATATTTGACTTTTCTCTAATTCTCTTCAGGTCCTTTATTTCACACTCACAGTATTTCAGATCCTACATTACTTCATTATCTACATATAATGTCTTTGAGTATGATTGTAGCCTGCCTACTTATGTCTTTTAACTATGTCTAATTTTAATGTTGCTTTGTCTAACATCAGAATTGCCACCCAAGTTTTTCTGCATTAACCGAAGATATTAAAAAATTGCTCTAATTTTTAAATTTAACTCTGTGTGAATTTTTACATTTTAAGTGTTTTTCTTATAAACAACATATTATTACATTCTACTTTCTAATCCATGTTGTTACCCTCCTACATTTTATGGCTGAATTCATCCCATTCACATTCACAGTTATGATTACATATTCCTTCTATCATTTCTTCTTATTTTCTTCTTTTGTACTTTACTTTCTTCATGAAGGAAAAAGAAAAGAAATCAACATTAGAAATCTATATTTTAATTACTCTGATTCCTCTTTCTTTTCTTCACCTCTCTTCATGTAGTAAAATAACCAAGATTGCTATGTCTTATATTTAGTTTTCTTACTTTTAATTTTCTCTTTATAATCTATCCTCCATAGAGGATTTTCCCACCTTGTATTTGTTCTTTTATATGTATATGTATGCATTTTCAAATCTGCCCAATAAATGTCACATTTATGAAATACCCACTTCATCTCTTCCTTCAAGTTTGTAAACTTTTCTGCTATAATCTAATTATGAGGAAATTTGGAGGAAATGATAATTTCCTCCTCCTTCTTCTTCATGACTTCAGTAACATATTCCTTTTCTTTTTTCTCTTAAGAAAACAATAAATACAATAAAACCACACCTAGGCCTAAACCTATGAAAAGAAAACCTATGATTTTCTTACTTTATTCCTTCTGTGTCACTTGAAGAAAACTGGATTTTAAAAGGATATTTGGGTCTTTACCTACATTTGGATTCAAGCACTTAATACTGATTTGGTCTCTGCTAGCTGTTCAATGTTTTTGGAGCAGCTAGGTAACACAAGCCTGAAATCATAAAGACTCCTGAGTCCAAATATAGGCTCAGATAGAAACCATGTGACCCTGGGCAATCACTTACCCCTGTTTGCCTCAGTTTCTTAATCTGTAAAGTGAGAGGGAGAAGGAAATAGCAAACTACTCCAGTTTCTCTGCTGAGAAAAACCTCAGTATTTGGAGGAGTAACATGCAATTGGAAAAAAAAAAACTAAACAACAAAGGACTCAATTTATTTTTTAACCTTTTCTGCAATTCTTTTAATTTCTGTACTTGCATTTCAAGGATTCTCTCTAGCCCTGGTCTTTTCATCAGGAATGCTTGATAGTAACTATACTCCTAGTCTTGGCTCCTGTCCCAGTCTAAAATTCTGGCCTTCAGACCAAACTGTCCTGCAGGATCCAGTTGTCTCATATGCAGACATAGTCTGCAGAGACAGAAGTTCTTAGATTAGTTAGCCCCCAAGGATTTCCCTTATCTCCCTTATCTCAGAGTCCTTCAACTTCATCTCTTCCATTTGCTGATCTTTGAAGGAGGGGAAAGTGTAGGAAATCATCCTAGAGAAATGTTAAAGAACTCAAGGTGACAGGTGTGGAGTCAACAGCCATGTTTAATTTTCAGACAACATCATAAATGGATTTTTTAGTACCCCATTCTCACCTACAAGATTTTTTTCATTGCTCCTTATCTGTGGCTTCTATCTACTTCTTTCTCTGTACTTCCTTGAGCAGCACCATTCTTTACAGCTTCTCACCTAGAAGACATTATCAGGTTTTTCCTACCAGATAGGGGCAAGATTCCTTTTTTTTACCTCAAGCTACTAAATGTGTGGATTCAGATGTCCAATGTGTCAGACATATTTTTTGTATGGCTGATGTTTGTTGTGAAAAAATAAACATTAAACCTGAGAAGGAAAGGGAGGAAGAATGGAATGCTTTACAATCCTAATGATGTTAAGGTTCATTTGTACAGGATTATGCACAATTTATACAATATTTTTTTCTTAATTAGAAAGCCTTTACTGTCCTTTATAGGGCTTGTAACATAGTTTTATATGGTCCTGATTGTATTTTCTTGGTCCTTGAACTATTTACTTCTGGCTGTTAACAGTGTTTTTTTCTTTGTCTTAGATAAGTCAATGATATTTCTTCTAAGTGTTTTCAATTTGGGTTGGCTTTTTTTTTTTTTTTTTTTTTTTTTTTGTCCCAGGAGACAACTAGTAGATTCTGTTTTCACTTTGTCCTTTGATTCCAATAGATATTTAAAGTTTTCTTTTATGATTTTTCCCCATTCCCTCTTGTTATTTTCTATGTATCCTATATATAGCTTGCTTTGAATACATTTGGTTTGCCAGATACTGTGCTAAATAATAGGGAATTCAAAAAGCGACCAAGAAGCTTTTTGAATTCCCTATTATTTAGCACAGTATCTGGCAAATACGCTTTATAAATGATTCTTGACTGATTGATTAGAATCAGGCTTTTTATTTGGCTATGGTTTTCAGAGAGGTCAATGTTTCCTAAATTCTCTCTCCCATATGTCTTTTCCAGGTCAGCTATTTTGCATAGTAACTATCCTACATGTTCTTCCTATGTTTCATTATTTATCCTCCTATTTCTTGTTTTCTCATAGAGTAATTAATTTCATTTTCTTTCATTCTATTTTTCAGGGAGTTCACTGTTGTTATTGTTATTCAGTCATTTCAGCCATGCCTAACTCTATATTCTTATTTTAGGATTTTCTTGGCAAAGATACTAGAATGGTTTGCTATCTCCTTCTTTAGCTCATTTTGCAAATGAGGAAATAGAGGCAAATAGAGTTAAGTGACTTCTCAGGGTTACACAGGTAGTAAGTATCTGAGGCCAGATTTGATCTCAGAAAAATTGTCTTCCTGATTCCAAGCAAGGCACTCTATCCACTGTGTCACTTAGCTGCCTCAGGTCATATTTTCCCATTTTATTCTAAACTGTTATCCTCTTTTCAATTTTTTCCTTAGGGGTACTAATTTTCTTTCTTTTTCTTTTCTTATTCATTCTTGGAGGCATTATGGGCCAACCATTTTTAGTTTATTTTTTCCCTAAGGATCTACTTATATTTACTCTGGAATTATTCTCTCCTTATGGGTTTACCTCTTAACCCCAAAGTATTTCATCATTGCTTTAGAGCTTTTCTTTTGTTTGCTCAAGTGCCCAATCTCAGTTGCTGGATGGGGATTTTGTTCTAGGGTCAGGCTCTACCTCTTCTTTGTCTCCCTGCCTGTCATTGCTGCAGCTATTGTCACTCTGCTAAAATAACCTATTCCCTCTTCCGGGGTTCCTTTTCCAACCCTGAGCTGAGACAAGGAGTTGAGAATAGAACCTGTCCTCTGTCTAGCTTCTGCCTCCATCTCCCAATTCTTTTGAATCTTCACTTGAAGTTACCTTTTCATTTTTCTAAAATTATTTAATTCAATATCTATTTTTCCTGGGCAAGGTATTCTTATTTGTAGAGCTTTGTTTTTTGGAAGAACTCATTTCTTTTTCTCTGTTCTTTTTAAGTGGTGCCTGATAAATCCTGGGCCACCCTGATTCTATTCCTAAATATTTTTATCTTTCCTTCTGGGCACTTTTATTATTTTTTCATCTGAATAACATTTCTAGGAGTTTTTATTTTAGAATTTCTTTTAGATTTCTTTCAGTATTCAGATTACCCTTTTACTTTAAGATGCCTGAATATTTTTTGATGATTTTTTAGCATCAAGGTTTATCTTTTGGTTATAGATTTTGGGTAATATTATGATTCTTATCTGTTTTTGAGCCATTTCCCAGGTAAGTGTTTTTCATATGAAATATCTTAGATTCTTTTCCATTTTCTTATTCTTTTGATTTTAAGAAGAATTATTGTCACCAATATCAAAAGAAATAAAGTAAGAGAGCCTAATGATATTTTTAAAATTATATAAATATTAATTAAAAAATAGAAAAGTTGATCAATTATCATGTGAACTAGATCCAGAAGCAATTAAAATAGTAGCAGAGCATTAAATTAATCCAAGGATTTCCAACTACCAAGTGAGGGATTTCTTATTTAACAAAAAATTCTGGGAAAATTAGAAAGCAATATGGCAGAAATTAGGTTTAGACCATCAGCTAACACCATATGATACAATAAGCTCCAAATGCATACATACCCTAAATGGTAAGTCATATCATAAACAAATTAGAGAGGAGAAGGTGATACCTTTCCAAAGAGGGGGGAATCTAGGAGGGAGATTTTGTTCAAAGCATAGAGGTGATCAGAAAAGATTAAACCAACAAGTTTGATTACATAAAATTGAAAAAGGTTTTGCACAAACAAAATCAGTTCAGGAAGAATTAGAAGGAAAAAGTTTTCTGAAAAAAGTAAAAGTGGAATGGGATGGGAAATCTTTGCAGCAAATTTTCTAACAACTATCAAATGACTAAGGTATTCTGAAAATAGATATAAATATTTAAGAATAAATGCTATTCTTCCTGCTCCAAAAAGTCAAATAATATGAAGATAATTTTTTAAAAAATTAAATATTTTTCCAATAATTTGCAAAAACAATTTTAACTTTTTTAATGATTTCAGTTCACATAGGTCTTTCCAGGTTTTTTTCTGAAAGCATTCTGCTCATTATTTCTTATAATACAACAGTATTCTATCACAACCATATACCATGACTTCTTCAGGTTCTCCCCAAATGATGGGCATCCTCTCAATTTCCAAATCTTTGCCATCACAAAAATAGTTGCTATAAATATTTTTGTACATACATGTGATTTTCCCTTCCCTTTCTTTTTTATTATAGAGGCAGTTTTTTAAAATGTAGCTATAACAACCACATGAAAAAGGCTGCAAAACCACTAATAGCAAGTGAAATTCAAATTAAAATAAGTTAACTTTCTCACACTAATAAGATTGGCAAAGTTGAGAAAATAGGGAGTGCTGTGAGTAGAAAGGATCACCAAATGTCCTCTTCATAAGATAATGAATTGTTCCAATACCAAAAATATTCATGGCAACATTTTTTGTTGTTCTTATAGAAAAGATTGAAAAACAAATTAGGTGTCCATCATTTGTGGAAGAGCTAAACAAATTATGTCATATGAACATAAAAGAATGTTATTGTGCCATAAGAAATGACAAAAGAGATAATTTCAGAAAAACCTACATATATGAAGTGAAATGATGTAGAATCAGACATACATTTTCAGACACAGCCAATGAATGAATTTCATTTATTTGACTATATTTACTTATTAGAAGAAAAAGCTTCTACTTAAGAGAATACTTGTTGGGGTGAGGAGACAGTGGGGTTTTTGTGGGGTTTTTTTTAAGGAAGAAGATCAAATATTTTGTAAAATTAGGAAGTTGAGGATGGGAACTAGACAAGCAGAATGGTTCTGTTACTGTTAATTAACATACTTCAAAAAAACTATGTTGTAAAAATTCAGTTTCATATTCTTTTGTATTTGTATAACATTTGTATAACATATGTATGGGTAGTTCCTCAGCATTGATCTTTACAAAGCTTTCCATTACAAATTTTACCCCCAGTCCCCTTCCCTCCCCTAGATGGCAGGAAGTCCACTACATATTAATAATGTTGAAATACTTGACAAGTTGTGCAAGAAAAATCCTATCTACAAGAAAAAAAGAAAATCAGAGAAAGGAAACACAATGCAAGCAAACATCAATAGAGAGCATGAAAATGTTATGTTGTGGTCCATATTTCATATCCCTCTCTCTGGGTGTATATGGTTTTCTTCACTGAACAATTGGAACTGGTTTGAGACAATTCTTTGCTGCAGAGAGCCATGTCCATCAGAATTGATCATCATGTAATATTGTTGTTGCTGTGTATAATGATCTCCTGGTTCTGCTTGTTTCACTCAGCATCAGTTCATGCAAGTTTCTCTAGGCCTTTCTGAAATCGTCCTGCTGGTCGTTTCTTACAGAGAAATAATATTCCATAACATTCATATACCATAATTTATTCAGCCACTCTCCAATTGATGGGCATCCATTCAGTTTCCAGTTTCTAGCCACTACAAAAAGGGCTGCCACAAACATTCTTGCACATGTGGGGCCCTTTCCCTCCTCTAAGATCTCTTCGGGCTATAGGCCAAATAGAAACACTGCTGGGTCAAAGGATATGCACAGTTTGACAACTTTTTGAGCATAGCTCCAAATTGCTCTCCAGAATGGCTGGATCCGTTCACAGTTCCACCAACAATGTATTAGTGTCCCAGCTTTCCCACATTCCCTCCAGCATTCATTGTTATCTTTTCCTGTCATTTTAGCCAATCTGACAGGTGTATAGTAGTACCTCAGAGTTGTCTTAATTTGTATTTCTCTGATCAATAGTGATTTGGAGCAACTTTTCATATGACTAGAAATGGTTTTAATTTCATCATCTGAAAATTGTCTGTTCATATCCCTTGACCACTTATCTATTGAAGAATGGCTTGAATTCTTATAAATATGAGACAACTCTATATATTTTGGAAATGAGGCCTTTATCAGAACTATTAAATGTAAAGATGATTTCCAAATTTTATGCTTCTCCCCTAATCTTGTCTGCATTAGTTTTATTTGTACAGAAACTTTTTAACTTGATATAATCAAAATTATCTATCTGGTGTTCCATTAGGAGTTCCAGATCTTCTTTGGACATAAATTTATTCCATCTCCACAGGTCTGAGAGGTAAACTATACTACGTTCCTCTATTTTGCTTACAACATCACTCTTTATGTCTAGATCATGAACCCATTTAGATCTTATCTTGGTATGTGGTGTTAGATGTTGGTCAAACCCTAATTTCTTCCACACTAGTTTCCAATTTTCCCAGCAGTTTTTGTCAAATAGTGAGTACTTATCCCAGAAGCTGGGGTCTTTGGGTTTATCAAACACTAAATTGTTAAAGTTATTGCCTAGATTGTCCTGATATCCTATCCTATGCCACTGATCGACTGCTCTATTTCTTAGCCAGTACCAAATGGTTTTGATGACCGCTGCTTTATAATATAGTTTTAGATCTGGTACAGCAAGGCCACCAGGCCTTTTTTTTTCATTAATTCCCTTGAAATTCCTGACCTTTTGTTCTTCCAAATGAACTTTGCTACTATTTTTTCTAGATCTATAAAATAATTTCTTGGGAGTTTGATTGGTATGGCACTAAATAAGTAAATTAGTTTGGGTAGTGTTGTCATTTTTATCATATTCACTTGGCCTACCCATGAGCACTTAATGTTTTTCCAATTGATTAGGTCTGATCTTATTTGTGTGCAAAGTGTTTTGTAGTTTAGTTCATATAGTTTCTGACTTTTCCTTGGCAGATAAGATTCCCAAATATTTTATACTATCAACAGTTATTTGGAATGGAATTTCTTTTTGTATCTCTTGCTGCTGAACTTTGTTGGTAATATATAAAAACGCTGATGATTTATGTGGATTAGTTTTGAATCCTGCAACTTTGCTAAAGTTGTGAATTGTTTCTAGTAGTTTTTTAGTTGAGTCTCTAGGATTCTCTAAGTAAACCATTATGTCATCTGCAAAGAGCGATAATTTGGTTTCTTCATTTCCTATTCTAATTCCTTTTATCTCTTTTTCTTCTCTTATTGCCAAAGCTAACATTTCTAATACAATATTAAATAGTAATGGTGACAGCCTTGTTTCACTCCTGATCTTATTGGGAATGGTTTTAGTTTGTCTCCATTACATATGATGCTTGCTGATGGTTTTAAGTAGATGCTACTAATCTCAGTTTCATATTCAATTATCTTTTTCCCTTCTCTGTTAACTGAAACATTAATTTTGTTAAAATCATAATTTTTAAAAAGAACATTTTAAATTAAAAATAATAGGAAAGACTAGATTAAGACAGATTTCTAAAGGCAAAAAAACAATAAGAGATGGTGAATTGCTAGATTTAAAAAGTAAAAATAGGGTATAAAAAACTTGGACACCTAGAAGCATGTTCACATAACAAGTAGAAGTCTGGAAGGCAAGATAATTAGGAGTAGACAAGTTTGTTTTTAAATATATGACAGATTGAATTAAACCAAAATTTCAGCATCTGCCACTGGGTTCATGACTCTATGATATTGAATGAATACACAAAAGACAAAAACCCAAGAATTATTTTCTTCAAAGTTCTTTTATTCAAGGAAGGTGGCATAACCTGTATGCTTGTTAAGTAAATATAAAGTAATTTTAAAGAGGGAGATAGTGTTAAGGTGAGGGGAGAGAGCAGGATCTGAAAAGGCAATGTCAAACTGGGATTTTAATGGAGCAAAGTTAATTCTGATAATACAGATTTGGGAACCAGACACATTTTTTAAAAAATGAAGAAGTGATGACTGAAACTAGATGTTTTTAATTTTATATTTATCTCTTAGTTTTCTGAAATATAGATTGTATTTTCTTTTTTCAAACACATGCAAAGATAGTTTTCAACATTCACCTTTGCAAGACCTTATGTTCCATATTTTTCTTCCTCCTCTCCCTTTTCCTCCCTCCCCAAAACTGTAAGCAAACTGATACAGGTTAAACATGTGCAATTCTTCTAAACTTATTTCCATATTAATCATGCTGAGTAAGAAAATTCAGATCAAAAGGGAAAAAACATTAGAAAAAAAAACTAATAACAGCAAAGACAGAAATACTACACTTTAATCCACATTCAGTCTCCACAGCTTTCTGCAAGCATATGGCACTTTCTATCACAAGTCTACTGAAATTGCCTGGAATCACCTCATTGTTGAATAGAGCCACGTCCATAACAGTTGATCATCATATAATCTTGTTACTGTGTACAATATTGATATATTTTAAAGAAACAAGAAAAAAAAAGAAAATACATGATAGTAAAAAAACATTTTCACGAAACTTATGAATAATGCATTTAAGAGCTAAACATGAGTTTTTTGAAGAAAGAGAATCTACAGTAAAAAGAAGAGAAGGCAAAAACTGACTAGGCTTTGAAAAATGTCCATGCTTAAAAGGTAGAAGGAAGAAGGGTGAGTAAAGGAAACATAAAAGGGGCAATCTGGGAGGTAGAAGGAGAGACAGGAAAGAATATCATAAAGAACAAAGAGGGGGACAGATTTTTCAAGGAAGGGAGTTTCAGGAATGTTAAGTGCAAAAGAAATACTGTAATGAAACTTATGTGAACTTGTTTAAAACTTGTTTGGTATGGTAATTTAGAAATATAGATGGTACCTACATTTTGTTCAACTCACAAAAAAAAAAAAAATGGCCCTTAGAAAGGACTAGTTCAAGCAATTGACCACAACACACCCTTCCTTTCTCAGTGCTTGATGCCTAATTTTTTTCTCCTTTCAATCCTTGCTGTTTCATATTCAGGATATGCTTAGAAACATTATCTTATTCCCATCTCAGAATCTCACCTCAATCTAACACTGATCAATGATATTGTCTTTTGTGATAATATGGCTATTTACAAGGAATAGAGAAGATTAAATTCTCAATGCTATTTCTCTTTCCAAGGATCTTCCCTTGCTAAATCTCTTGGATTTAGGGTTAAAAAATATCACTACTTTATATCTCAATCTATTTTAGCATTGGAAAAGAGAATGAAATGGGAGAAATGTCACTAGAGTTGCCAGAAAATAGGTGATAGGTATTGCTTCCCCTCTCCAAGACAAAAAAATGATATGTTTCAATAGCTGAGGATCCTTGCCAATTTTTTTTTTTTGGTGGATCAATTGTACAGATGCTCTAAGTAGAAGTAAGTGTATTAGAAGCTGAACAGGGGGTGTACCACATGCTGACCTTTCTGCTTCTAATCCCATCTGTGATTCAGCACTTGGGGATAAAAAACTGGCTGTGTCTGGTCACGTGGCAAGCCCCTTATTGGCTCCTGAGCTGAAAGAGCCCATGATTCCTGGTACCTTTGAATAGCAAAAACAGTATTTGTCTTGTGCTTTTTTATACCTGCCCTCCTCCCAGGTGGCAGGTGGTAGAGTACTCTATTCTAGATTTCCTCTGCTCTTTGGCTGCCCTCATACAGAGCATGTTGGGCTTGTACCTGGGACCCTGGTGACCTGTTCTACTTAGTGTATCTTTTCCTAATTAATCAAATCTTGCCAATTAAGTGAACATATCTATGCTTGAGGGCAAGTCTGTAAGTTCAAAAGATCAGAAGGTCCTTGGGATCCAAGGTGACTGGCAGCCTGAGAAATTCTCAGGTTACATTCTTATTCTTAGAAATGAAAAACACCAACAAGTAGTGATGGTGGTGGTGGAACTCCAGCTCTAGCCTTAATACAGATTCCAAGTTCCCTGGGCCCTGCAGTGGTTCCTTAAATTGAAAACTATTGAGTTAGATTTTGTGTTAAAATTGTATCTTGACTTGCTTCTTTTGATCAGTTCCATGTCCCTCTTGTAGTCAGTATATTAAGTGTATAAGTAAAAAGTGTAAGGGGTAATAACATGAAATGAGACTGTAAAAGAAGAACCTGAAAGTCGTGAACAATTGCAAAGATCAAATCATATCATGAATCACCCAAATTTCACATCCCAGTCATTTAGGCACTACTGTCAGGGTTCTAGTCCTATGGCAAATAAATTCCAAACAAATTTTAGACCTTCACCCAGAAGACCAGAAGAACATCAAAAAATGTTAATACTTTTGAGATGGCAATTTTGAAATTTTGCAGATAACTTTGAGATAATGGACATAATAATGGCATAGATAGGAACTGGTCTATTTTCCCAAAAAAACCTATAAAAATGAGACCTTAAACTCCTGCCCTCCCATTCCTACCCCTAAATTCCATCTCCATTGATTCCATGCTACCTAGTGCTCCAAACTCTAATTAATGTTTATGTGAATGATACTTTCTGCCTCTCCCTGCCTCAGTTCTTTTTCTCATACACTGGCTGCCTTCCTTCACCATCCTATCTCCTATCCTCATATTGCTGTCTGCCTCTGTAACTCTTTTGAAGTTTATTTCTGCCTTTTTTTTTATCCTCATAACCTCCATATTTAATTAAACTGTGATTGCCACCCTGTTTCCTACAGCCAATCATGATCTTTCCCAGTGAGTATGCAAAGAACCAGGAATACCTGCGTCCATTTCATAATTAAATTATCGATTCAAATCTAACCATTTCTCTAGGGATTGTCAACCTGTTTTGAAATGCACATGTGCATTGTTGTCTAAGTTTGGAAAAAAACACTTTGCCACCTAATGAAGAAGGCTCTTACTTCTTAAAATGCATTTATGTTCCGACAATGCTGTGATGATTTCTAAGCTAGATACTAGTTAAATGTTTATGGTAAGTTTGAGAGCCATTTATATTTGGGTTGAACTATATATGGCCACTGAGGTTCCTTCCAACTCTGAAATTCTTTAATTTGGTGATAAAGGTTAAAGAGGGTTTCCTGTTTTGGTAACCTTTTAAGACATAATGGCACTTTTTATTGAATTGACCAAAAAAAAAAAAAAAGCAAATTTGAAAAAATACAGAATCACTGCTTGTGTATATGGATGAATGAATAGCTGGATACACATGAAGTCCCCAACACTACAATGTAAACTCCTTGATATTAGGGTCTTTTCCAGCAGGATGATTTCAGAGAGGCCTGGAGAATCTTGCATGAACTGATGCTGAGCGAAATGAGCAGAACCAGGAGATCATTATACACGGCAACAACAATATTACATGATGATCAAATCTGATGGACATGGCTCTCTTCAACAATGAAATGTTTCAAATCAGTTCCAAATGTTCAGTGAAGAAGGTCATATACACCCAGAGAGAGGGATATGAAATGTGGACCACAATATAACATTTTCATGCACTCTATTGATATTTGCTTGCATTGTGTTTCCTTTCTCAGATTTTTTTTCTTGTAGATACGATTTTTCTTGCACAGCAAGTTGTGTGGAAATATGTATACATACATTCGATTTGTCAAATATTTTAACATAATTAACATGTAGTGGACTTCCTACCATCTAGGGGAGGGGTGGGGACTAGGGGGGAAAAATTGTAATGGAAAGCTTTGTAAGGGTCAATGTTGAAGAATTACCCATACATATGCTTTGCAAATAAAAAGCTTTAATAATAAAAAAGAGAGAGATTAGGGTCTTTTATGCTAATCTTTGTCTCTCTAGTATTTAGCAGTGCATATACATTTAATAAATAATTGTTGATTGACTGACTGCTGTATCTTGCTTCAATAGAAAGTTCTAATTATATTGTGGATTCCATAGTGAATTCCCAATAGAAATATTTTCAAATCTCAACTCACCTCAAAATGTCAATCTCATTCCATTTCTCTTGACAGAAAACTTGGATGTTATAACTTTCCTTCCTAAAGTTAAAATATATAAAAGGCCATCTAAGCTATAGTTCCCATTGTCTTTCAACCCCAGATTCCCTCAATTATTTTCCATGCCACAATATCATCTCTGGAATCTTCAATCCCTAAAAGATTCTTCTTTTCTATGAAGGAGAAGAGAAGACCATTTTACTGATTCTTCTGAGTTCCTCTTCTCTCTCTTCAAAGAGAGGCAATCTGCTCTGATGAAAAGAATACTGGACTTGGATCCAGGGGGACCTGGCTCTGATACTTCCTACTTACATGACCACAAGCAAGTAACCTACCTTTTGTGAACTTCAGTTTCTTCAGCTGTAAAACAAAGCATAGTAATACTTGTAAACTTTTTGCAAACCATAATGTAAGCTACTATCCTGTTTTTCTTTCTTTCTTTTACTGAATTTTACTTAATTTCTCAAATCCTCAGTTAAAATTTGTCATGTCCTTAACTTTTTTTTCCCTCCTTTGGCTTCATGATAATAATTTGGGTTTTTTCATGATTATCATTTCATCTAATTATGCATTATTTCTATGATTTATTGTTGGACTTATTCATTATTTAGGATTTCACTGTTGTTTCAATTGGTATATGTTTTTGTTTTGTGAACTGATTACTTGATTACTTGAACTGATTACTATTTTATTGTACTATAATATGAAAAAAGAGGGATTTACTATTTTTGCCTTTTTACATTTGTTAGCAATATTCCTAATATCTGTTCCGTAATACTTAGATAATGTTTTGCAAAAATTCTATGGTGTTGAGAAATACATATATTCTTGAGTAGTCCCATTTAGAAGATATCATACATCATTTAGCTTTTGTTTCTTCAGCAAATCATTTGGGTTTATATTTTTCCCTTTTGCTTATCTTTTGGACTTATCAAAAACTGAGAGGAACAATGAAATCTTCTTTCCTATTGTGTTACTGTATATGATTTCCTGTGGTTCACACAATTCTCTTCTTAATTTGCAGAATTGCATTTTCATTTCTCAGCATGCTAATGAAACTGTACTCTCCAAGATACTAATGATCTCTTTTTATTGGTAAATCCAATACATTTTCTCAATCTCTAGTGGGCCTGATATATATTAATTCTGATACTACAATAGATTAAAAGGGGATAAAGTCAGCTCTACAGAGATGAATTAATTGTTCCTAATACTGGGGCTAAGAAAGTTCATAGGGGTAGGAAAGAAAAGAGAAAATTATATAATATTAAATAGCAAATTTCTGCCTGAGGAAATATCTATTCTGTTTTTTATTTCATCTCTTTTGATTTTAAAGAAGTTACTCCAAGCATTTTGGATCTATGGCCAAAGGGCTATCAAACTGTACATACCTTTTGATCCAGCAGTGTTTCTACTGGGCTTATATCCCAAAGAGATCTTAAAGGAGGGAAAGGTACCCACATATACAAAAATGTTTATGGCAGCCTTTTTTTGAAGTAGAAAGAAACTGGAAACTGAGTGGATGTTCATCAGTTGCAGAATGGCTGAATAAGTTATGGTATATGAGTGTTATGGAATATTATTGTTTTGTAAGAAATGATCAACAGGATGATTTCAGAGAGGCCTAGAGAGATGTGCATGAATTGATGCTAAGTGAAATGAGCAGAACCAGGAGGTCATTATACACAGTAACAGCAAGATTATATGATAATCAATTCTGACGAATGTGTCTCTTGTACAATGAGATGATTCAGGCCAGTTCCAATGATCCTGTGATGAAGAGAGCCATCTACACCCAAAGAGAAGACTGGGGGAACTAACTGTGGATCATAACATAGCATTTTCACTCTTTTTGTTGTTGTTTGCTTGCATTTTATTTTCTTTCTCATTTTTTCCTTTTTCATCTTATTTTTCTTGTGCAGCAAGATAATTGTATAAATATATATACATATATTAGATTTAACATATTTTTACCCTGTTTACCATGTTTACCATGTTACCATTTTACCATGTTTAACATATATTGGATTACTAGCCGCATATGGGAGGAGTTGGGGAAAGGGGGCAAATTGGAACACAATTTTGCAAAGGTCTATGTTGAAAAATTATCCATGCATATGTTTTAAAAATAAAAAGTTTTAATAAAAAATAAAGAAGTTACTCAAATTCTTTGAATATGACTGCTCATCTTTTTCTATACATTTTAATAACATAATAACATAAGAAATGTGAGATGGGAAGTTTTAGAACCATGTTCATTCCAAATGTTTATATAGATCATATATTATATATAAGCCTTTTGAGCTTACATTGGTAATATCAGCCAATATGACACGTTGGCATCTAGGGCCATCTCCAGTCCTCCTGATCTATATCTGGCCACTGGACCCAGATAGCTCTGGAAGGGAAACTGAAGCAGGTGACCTTGCACTCCCTCACCTAAATTCAATTTATGTCCATGTCATGGATCACCTTCTTGAAGTCATGGTCTTCTTCAAGAATGAAGGACAAATAACAATGATAAGGAGTCAGACACACTGTACATTGACACTGACATACTGATGTTATTTTGGTCCTTTTTAAGTATGAAGGACAACAACATATCTAATAGTTGTCACTAAAAGCAACAGCTACTCATAATAATATTAAGAGATGTAAATTCAAATTAACACATAATATCCCTAAAAAAGGGAAGGAAGGACCGCATTTAGTATTTAGGGAATATTCAATGTGAGATTGAAAAGAAGGAAAGAATTCTGGAAGAAGAAAATAAGGTAGGCATGCACTTCAGGTATACAGGATAGATTGTATAAATGCAAGAAGGAGACAGTGAACATACAGCTCTTGAAATATTCAGTTTGGCTCAATGCCCAAGGGATTCCAAAGGGATTGACTATCTTACTTACCTTTTTTGCTGCTTGAAAAAAGCAAAATACCTTCCCTTAAAAAAAAAAACAAAAAAACATTTCTTTCCAAATTTCAGTCTATTTATAGTTTTTGTGACCCAGAGTTTCAGGTGAATGCTGATGCCTCCATACTGGAGCACATGTATTGGTGAGGTGAAATTACTATGATTTTGACTGTGCATTTCTAAATGAAGGTAACATAGTATGGTGAAAAATATGCTAGATTTAGTCAGAGGACCAGGATTAGAATTCTAACTCTGTTACATGGGACCTTGAGCTCAATTTCCTCTTTTGCAAAAAAGAAACAGAGATAGAGAAACAGAGAGAGATACACACAGAGAGATAGAGACAGAGAGACAGAGAAAAAGAGAGACAGAGAGAGAGAAAGACAGAAAAGAGAGAGAAGCAGAGAGAGAAAGAAACAGTGTGAGAGAGAGACAGAGACAGAGACACACAGAGAGAGACACAGAGAGGCACAGAGACAGAGAGAGAGACAGACAGAGAGAGAGAGAGAGAGAGAGAGAGAGAGAAGGAAGAAAGGAGGAAGGAAGGGAGAAAGAGAAAACGGGAAGGAGGGTGAGAGCAGATGAGATATCTACAGTTTTATGTCTGACCTTTTAGCACTCATGAAATGTGGCCTAAATTTAAACATCACAGGCATCTCCTCGTGTTATTCTTACCAGGCCCCAGGAAAGACAATTCCATAGCCTTTCACAATGATAAGTAACTCAATACGACATTACAAGACATAAAATAAAAATCTGCACTAGGGTTTGCTTTTTTGCTAAGACATATCACAAATACAGTATGACTAACAGTGTATCAGTCAAGGAGCAGCTATAGCTTATCTTCATTATCATGTCTGCATATGACACAGATTGCTAAAATGTCACACAATAATATTTGCTGTTATGTTGGTTCTTCAAAAGTGCCCAGATTACCATACTTTGAAACATCCCTAGTGGAGCCACTTCTGCAGCATTAATAGACATTGTGGCTAGGGAAACGATCAACCTTGAAATCAAGGAGATCTGTGTTCAAATGTTGCCTTTGACATAATAGTTACGTGAACATGTGCAAGTGACAATGTCTTAGTGTTTGAAGCGATCTTTAAAAGACTAAGCTAAGAAGTAAGAGTTTCTACATTAGGAATTCTCCCACTCATAAAATCACCAGTCTGGGAAGGAGATAACACTAAAGAAAAGGGACACTGCAGTGATAGCAATATTTTTTTAAAAAATCTAAGAAAGTGGAACAAAATTCACCTGGAGAAAACTTGGTATTATGCTGACTTACAGTGGTCTTCCTGTCACCATCTATTTGTAAGGTTACATTTTTGATAACTATTATCTGGCTGAGATATCATAGAAGATATTTTTTTCAGGCTATCCTTCGGGAATCAGGTCATTCAGCACAAAGATGAGAACATTTGTTTTTCCCTTGCCAAGTCTTAAGAAAGAAATTACCATCCATCAAGAACAAAAGTCTCTCTGAATCATCATCAACCATCACACTTGTACTTTTTCACATAGAGTATCTGGTTTAATGGAGAAATTTCTAGGCTAGGAATTAACACTACACACACATGCACATTCTAACAGAAATATATGAAAAGGATTTTTAACATTTTAAAAATGCCTTTTATTCCAAAGTTTCACCTCATATCAATTTTTTCTTCTTTTTAAATCAGTTATGTGATAATAATTGCTTTTAAGATCTGCGCTTTCATCAATGAGGGGATTCCCTCTTAACTGAGGCAAATCACTATTCCTCCACACTTTTAATAGATTATCTAAATGGCTACTTTGGTTGGAAAAAAATCATTAGCTAGAGTACCCAGGTTTCTGGTAATAAATCTTCAAACAAGCTAAAAACAAAAAGCAAAAACAACTCCCCCCCACCCCCCAACAACAACAACTCTATTCATTGCCTAGTTCTACTCAAAGGTTTTTCAATTTGGTAGTGTGGAAGCATACTTTAAAAGCCTCCTGTACTTTCTTAGCAAATATTAAGACATTTGGTTTTCTGAAGCCCTTTCTAGACTTCTGAGAAAAACCTTTAGAAAGGGAGAAAGTGAGTGAATTAAGGAAAATAACTAGAAACTTAACTTAGGTTAAGTTATTAAAGGTACATAATCAAGATAGTGATCCATTTGAGGATAAATTCCTCCCTACATCCCCAGGATTTGACTAAAGATCCACCCCAAGAAAAGTAGCCTCTTCTATTCCAAAAGAAACCCTCAAATCACCTCCAATTCAATTTGTATTCTATATATAAATCTCTGTAAGAGTAGCTCAGGGAAAAAGGGGATAGTGATTATGGCCCCTCAATTCTGGAATATTAATAATCTAGGCTGTATTTTAAGATTTCTGTGTCACCTGAAACATTCTAAGCACAGAGGCATTTTGCAGAACTGGGGACTATGACAGTTCAGAGGTGTGTGTGTGTGTGTGTGTGTGTGTGTGTGTGTTAGAAATAGCTTGGCTCATCTAGGGGAGGGGCGGGGAGTTGGGGGGAAAAATTTGTAACGGAAAGCTATGTAAGGGTTATTGTTGAAGAATTACCCACACATATGTTATGCAAATAAAATAAAAAAAAAGAAATAGCTTGGCTCTAGATTTATATTAAATTAAACTGTTTCTGGAAGACGAGTACCTAAAACAATAATAGTATTAACCTTTTTTTTTTTTTTTTTTTGCTTCAACAATTTAATGGTACCATTAATGATTCCAAACACCTCATAAAGATTCTATGCCTCATACAAACCATCATTAGGCCTAGAACCCACATCTCTTTAAAACACTTTCTTGGCCAACTAAATAGAGTTGTTGCTGCTGCTGTTGTTGTTCAGCCATGAACAACTCTTCCTGATACATTGGAGTGATTTGCCATTTTCTTCTCCAGCTCATTTTACAGAAGAGGAATTGAGGCAAACAGGATTAAGTGACTTTTTTTTTTTGGCTTTTTGCTGAGGCAATTGGGGTTAAGTGACCTGCCCAAGGTCACACAGCTAGGAAGTGTCTGAGACCAGATTTGAACTCAGGTCCTCCTGACTTCAGGGCTGGTGCTCTATCCACTGTACCACCTAGCTACCCCCGATTAAGTAATTTTTTAATACATTTTGTTTTTGTTTTTGTTTTTTGGCTGCCCATGGTCAAGCAGCTAAGAAGTGTTAAGTGTCTTAAGTCATATTTGAACTCAGGTCCTCCTAACTTCCAAGTCTAAGAGATACAGTAAGAGATGTTTGTACTTATCTGTTCGTGTCTGTGTTGGTGGCATGCTATGTGTTACATTTGGAAAATCTTAGAAACCATTCCTTTTGCAGCTTTAAATCACCTAGTAGCATGGTAACTATCAGACCTTTTAATGGGCATCTATCCAGGAAACTACTATACTAAGACGTGAATAGAACTTAAATGGCTATTAATATCAATAATCATATTTTGATTAAATTATACTGAAAGCTCAATTTAGAGCTCGGAATATTCAGTTCAAATACTGTTTTGTTTAATATGTGGTCATAGGTTAACCTTAAGAAAACTCCACAACTCAAATATTCTTGACATATTGATATATTGTGTCAAAAGACCAATGATAAAAGAAGAAATCTGAAAAATAGTTCTAAAGATTATGGAATCCTGGATGGGAAACTGCAGAGTGTGGAAACTTTGGGGATATCTTCTTTCTCCCCCCCTTCCTTGAAGGATGGACCCTAGAAGAAATAGGAGAATATGTATGAAAATGTCCTTTCCCTTTTTTGTTGTCACATGGAATTAATTAGCCATAGGTGAGGAAATGAGGGAAGGTTAGAAATTAAGGATTGATTAAGATAAAGATTAGAAGATTTGCTGTATGGATATAAATGGAAGCTATGCTACTAGAATCAAATTCGTGAAGTGATTTGCAAACCTTAAAACACCATATAAATGCTATTACTCCTTTTCCCCTTCTTATTCCTCCTCCTCCTTTTCTTCCTCTTAAGGAGAATACTTCCTTACTCCCACCCTAATATGATGGTGCCTAGGGAAGAACACTGTTGCTTATAAATTGTAACCAAGACGTTCCTTATTCCCAACCTAATATGGTGATGCCTAGGGAAGAACACTGTTGCCTATAAATTGTAACCAAGACATATAAGCACATAGAGGAGAGCAAGCAATGTATACAATGTGACATTCCGGAAGCAAGGAACCACCAGGAAAGAGATGTCAGCACATAAATTGCAATTAAATTCATGATGATGTGTTGGCTGATCAGGAGCAAAGGTAAGTGAGATGACCCAAGTTGCTCAGGAAACAATGATTCTTTGTTGTTTAGGAAGAGAAGGAAACCAATCCCATACCAGCTCCTTTATTGGTCTTTTAAGCCTGTAAGTCATCTAACTAGCTAGCTTCAATTTCTTGATGCCTTCCCCTCTCATTTATAGGATGAACATTGAAATGGATGGTTTATTTCATATCAATATCTGCTCTTGAACACAGATTGCACACTTAGAGTTCCTAAAGTTAAATATTATTCAAATGCATCCATAGGAACTGGGGGAGCCTGTGCCATACCAAAGTAAACAGCTTTCTCAAACACCAAAAATAAAATAAAAAATAAAATGTCTAATAATTGTATGTCTTAGCAACTGTTTCCCTGTCTCCCTTTTTCTATGGAAAACTAAGGAGGTCAGTTACACAATACCACATCATCACTGAAAGGACCTTATAAATCACCTCCATCAATTTCTTCCATTTCACAGATTAGGGGACTAAGGCTAAGAGGATAAGTGATCTCTATGGTTTCATAGGTGATTAAAAAGACATAGTGCTGGACTTGGATGGAGGATGATCTGAATTCAAATAAAACACTAGTTGGGCAAGTCACTGAACCTATCAGTCTCAATATGTCTATCTGGGGGTAATAATAACACCTACCTCACTGAATTTTAAAAAAAATTTTAATTAAATCTTTTTATTTGCAAAACATATGCATAGGTAATTTTTTGTCATTAAACCTTGCAAACCTTTCTGTTCCAAATTTTTCCCTCCTTCCCCCAACTTCCTCCCCTAGATGGCAGGTAGTCCAAAACATGTTAAATATGTTAAAATATATGATAAATCCAATATTTGTGTACATATTTATACAGTTATCTTGCTGCACAAGAAAAATCAGATATAGAAAGAAAAAAAGCCTGAGAAGGAAAACAAAATCCAACCAAACATCATCAGAAAGCTATCTCAACAGAATTGAGAGGATCAAATGAGATAACATATTTAAAGTAATTTGCAAATCTTAAAGTACTATAAAATATAAATGGTAGTTGTTATTATCAAGTTATTTAAATGAAGAATTATTAAAGAATTTTTTGCTTTTTGACTATATTAAGTTAAAAAGGTTTTGTACAAACAAAACTAATGCAGACAAGATTAGGAGGAAAGCAATAAATCGAGGAATTATCTTTACATTTAATGGTTCTGATAAAAACCTCATTTCTAAAATATATAGAGAATTGTCTCATATTTATAAGAATTTAAGCCATTCTCCAATTGATAAATGGTCAAAGGATATGAACAGACAATTTTCAGATGATGAAATTAAAACTATTTCTAGTCATATGAAAAGGTGCTCCAAATCACTATTGATCAGAGAAATGCAAATTAAGACAACTCTGAGGTACCACTACACACCTGTCAGATTAGCTAAAATGACAGGAAAAGATAATGATGAATATTGGAGGGGATGTGGGAAAAGTGGGACACTGATACATTGTTGGTGGAACTGTGAATGGATCCAACCATTCTGGAGAGCAATTTGGAACTATGCTCAAAAAGTTGTCAAACTATGCATGCTCTTTAACCCAGCAGTGTTTCTATTGGGCTTATATCCCAAAGAGATCTTAGAGGAGGGAAAGGACCCCACATGTGCAAGAATGTTTGTGGCAGCCCTTTTTGTAGTGGCTAGAAACTGGAAACTGAATGGATGCCCATCAGTTGGAGAATGGCTGAATAAATTATTGTATATGAATGTTATGGAATATTATTGTTTTATAAGAAACGATCCCGGGATGATTTCAGAGAGGCCTGGAGAGACTTGCATGAACTGATGCTGAGTGAAATGAGCAGAACCAGGAGATCATTATACACAGCAACAACAATACTATATGATGATCAATTCTGAAGGACAGGGTTTTCTTCAACAATGAAATGTTTCAAACCAGTTCCAATTGTTTAGTGAAGAAAGCCATATACATCCGGAGAGAGATATATGAAATGTGGACTACAACATAATATTTTCATGCTCTCTATTGATGTTTGCTTGCATTGCGTTTCCTTTCTCAGATTTTTTTTCTTGTAGATACAATGTTTCTTGCACAACAAGATAAGTGTGGAAATATGTATACATATATTTGATTTGTCAAGTATTTTAACATAATTAACGTGTAGTGGATTTCCTGCCATCTAGGGGAGGAGTGGGGAGCGGGGGGGGAATTTGTAACGGAAAGCTTTGTAAGGCTCAATGTTGAAGAATTACCCATACATATGTTTTGCAAATAAAAAACTTTAATAAAGAAAAAAAAGAATTCTTTGCTTTAAAATTGGGAGTGAAGAGAGAAAACTCAAAAGTGAAGTAAAGTTTCATTGTATATCCAGAAGAGATCTATTTGGATATCTATAAATCTAAAGAGAAAAACAAGATGATTAACATCTGGGTAAGGAGAAAAGGAGAAACAAAAGTGAGAACCTTGTCAAAGGACAGTATACAGCCAAATGGAGGTGTACAATACTTTTTATTTTATTTTATTTTATTTTATTTTATTTTATTTTATTTTGACTTCAGCTCATCATGTACTATCACACTGACAAGCTGGGGGATAATCAGAACAGTATTGGAGTTATTGCTGATGTTGTGACATAATCATCCTAACCAAGATAGACCTAAAATTTCAGGCAACTTGCCACAGAATCTTAATAGCTAAGATTTTCTCAGAAAAATGGACTATACAAGGAAAACATAAGCTAATTCTCTGAGAAAGCCACCTACACCACCTAAAAAAGTAAATTTATTTCTGTACTACTCTGGCAAACAGGATTCATTTGGCTCTCTTGAAATCCTTTCTTTCAAGACAAATCAACTCTGTAGCCACAGTATATATAAAGGTAGCAGAAGTTGTGAGCTTTATTGCTTTGATTTACTACATGTAGGCAACTTCAGAATGGGAAAGAGGTGGATGCACTTATGCTAAGAATTATTAGTAGCAGCTGGCCCTGCCTCCCTGTTTATAGTAACAATTTCCAACTCTAGGAATCTGTGATTTATAATTCCACATATTAATGAATGGGGAATGTCAACTCTGCAGACATTCTGCTAGGAGGATAGCTGATGAACCATTCTTGATGTGCCTGGCTGACAATTTTGTGTCTCAAAAGATAAAAGAATTATTGGACACTCTGGACCTAATTCTGATCAACAATGAAGGCTTAGATGGGGAAGTAGAAGTAATAGAAAACTTGAGTGAAAAAAACCACATGATCTTAGAAATTCTGTTAGGCAATGAATGAAAATGCTGGGAATGGTCATACATGTGTTCTATGTTTGTTATATATATGTATATATTTATAATTGATAATCATTTACTTTCACTTCCTCCTACTTCATTATTGAAAAAAAGAAAAAAAGTCCCTTATAACAAATATGCATATTCAAGCAAAATACATTTCACATGTCTGAATGTTGAACATCTATATCATGTCTATGTCGAATATATACTCTAATAAGAGTAGAAGTTGAAAAAATATACAGTTAAACATTTTGACAATCTAGTATAAAAAAAGGAAGAGAGGCATCTAGATGGCACAGTGGATAGAGCACTCTCATTGGAGTCAAAAGAACCTGGGTTCAAATTCTACCTCAGACACTTAACACTTACTAGTTGTATGTAAACCTGGGCAAGTCACTTAACCCCAATTGCCACACACACACACACACACACACACACACACACGAAGACAACTAAATTTTCCATTTAAAAAAATGAAAAAAGGAAAAATCATAATAAATGATGAAGAAATAAAGGGAAAATATTTTATGCCCTTTATAAGTTCCTGCAGAACAATATCTATGTCTTCTGTTATATCCTCAACATTCCTAGCATAGAACATGTGCTTAGTAAGTAATCATAGAAAGAATAAGCTAAATTTCCAGGACAGACAGCTCCTTCTCTGCTATGTGGGTGAGTTTCTTTCCAAGTTCATATAACAAATTTTACACACTTAAAAAATTAAGATAAAACATATGAACAAGCACTGTCTTTTCTCAACATTTCCTTTCAATAAAAATCAAAACATTTCTTTATGTGCCAAGGACTCTGGTGCAGAAGACATTCTTACTATTAGATTCCCTGCAAAAGAACTCCAGGCTTTCCCAAATGCTGCAATATTCCTTAAGGTGACATTTAATGAATACAAAACCAAATCTGGTTTTTCAAGCGAACTTTCTATCCCAAAGTATATTAAAAAGAAATCCCAGAGCAAACAGTCATACAGGTTCAAACAAATATCTTTTCTGGGTACAATTCCTTTCAGAACCCTGCATACATCTTATCAGTCTCAGCTGGGGATAAAAAAAAAGAAAAGCAAAAATCCCTACTCTCCAAGAACTTACATCCTACTTAGGGAAAATGATACATATACGGATTAGAAAATTAAAAAGATATAAAATAAAGCTCTTTTTAATGGCTGGGGAAATCCCTCCTTATGATCTATCATATCAGAAAATATAAGAACTGGCCTTTAAGGAGTAACAACTATTTTTTTTTAAATATTTATCTTTAGTTTTTCTATTATATATACATTTTGTATAGGTACATGTATATGTTAATATTAGAATTATATTTCTAATGTTTATTTAGCACTTTTATTTATGAGACAGCTAGTGATGCAGTTGATACCATGCTGAGGCTGGAGCAGGAAGACTGCTCTTTTTGAATTCAAATATGGTGTGTGATCCCGGGCAAGTCACTTAACTCTGCCTCAGCTTTTTCATGTGTAAAATAAGCTGGAGAGGGAAATGGCAAATCATGCCAGTATCTACCAAGAAAACCCCAAATGAGGTTATGGAAAGTCAGTCATGATAAAGCACTTTCCATCTGTTATCTCATTTACATCTTACAACAAGCTTGTGAGACCAATCAGATTGGCAAAAAATGACCAAAAAAAAAAAAGCAAAAATGACAATTGTGAAAAGGGATGTGAGAAGAGATAGCAGGCACAATAATGCACTATTGTTGGAATTGTGAATTGGCCCAACTATTCTAGAAAGCATTTTGGAACTATATCCAAAAATGTCAGAGCCTTTGATACTACTACTAGGCTTAACACTCAAAAATATATATTTTTTAAAGTAAAGGATCCATTTATACAAAAATATCCATAGCAGCACTTTGTTGTTAGCAAAGAAGTAGAAACCATGTTGGGGAGTAGGGATACGAATCATCTGGGGAATGACTGAACAAAGTATGACATAGGAAAGTTATGGAATGGATTCAGAGAAACATGAAAAAACATGAATTGATATAAAATGAAGTTATCTTTAAACCAGAACAAACATTTATACAATAACTACAACACTGGAGGAACAACTCTAAAAGACTTAAAAACCCTGATCAATTCAATGAATAGACACTATTTCAGAGGATAGATGATAAAGCATAAAGCATGTTACTCTTTGACAAAGAAATAGGTGACTGAAAGGATAGACCAAGATGCATATTTTCAGATGTGGTAATTAAAAAGGATTGAGAGATATAATTTCTGGTTAATTTAATCATTCTATTAATAATGCTAGAATTTTAATAAAGTCATGGTCATTTGGGCATTTCTCTCTTAAACTAAAGACAATCATGGTGGCAGGCTCATGACTTATATGTTCTTTTGGTAGAGGAGTATTCAAAAGAATGATGATCAATTCTCATTGGTTAACAATTAATGAGTGAATAAATATTGCAATGAGGGACTGGAACTGAACTTTGATTATATAGTATTAGTTCTTAAGTTCCCTCAGCTTTGGGCTATTCCAAAATTTATGCCCCTTCCATGCCTGAGCAGAACATAATGGCTATACCACCTGGGTAAGGTCTAGATAAAGGAGAAGCCTAGCTCAACCTTCAGAAACTGAACTTTAAAATCAGAACTTTAGAAAAAAGGGAAACTCTGGATTTCCCCAAATCACAAAATAATCATTTTTCTCATGGTCAAGGTGTAGATTTGTTGTATTTGATCATGCTTGCTTATTTGCTTTTGTTGTTAATAGGGAAGGATAAAATTAACAGCAACTTTTTAAAAAAGGTCATTGTATTGTAAAGTGAGGAAATGTCCATCAATCGGGAAATGACTGAATAAATTGTGGTGTGTGGTTATGATGGAATACTATTGTTCTACAAGAAATGATGAGCAAAATACTCTCAGAAAAACCTGGAAAAGATCCTCCATGAGCTCATACAAAACGAAATATTCTGTCTACAAAGAAATAGTAATGTTGTGGGATAATTAGCTGTGAATAACTTTGCTGTTCTCAGTAATACAATGATCTAAGACTTCTCTGAATGACTTATGGTGAAAAATGCTATACATTCCCAAAGAACGAGCTGATTATGTCTGAATACAATTTTAAGCATATTTTTTTGGGGGGAAGAGGAATCTATGGTTTCTTTTATTCCCCTGCAACATGATTTTTATGGAAATGTTTTACTTAACTTCACATGTGATTTCTCCATGGGGGGAGGGAGAGAGAAGGAAGAAGGGAAAGAATCTGGAACTCAAAGTTTTAAAAACAAATTTAAAATAAGTTACAAGTAACTGGAAAAATATATATGCATGTATACATATGTGTGTACCTTAAAAAAGTCATCATGGCATTTTTTAAATGCACAGAAAAAATTAAGATCAGAAGACAGTTGAGCAATTTTGAAACATATATTTCTTTTTAAAAATGTAAATGGTACATAAGGATTTATGTACATAGAAATGCTTATATATTTCTGTCAAGTAAAAACAATTAATATTTTATAAGAAATGTTATTGAAAGATAGATGCAGAAGGAGAAAATTGAGATTTAATGACATTAGGTGACTTGTCCAAGGTAACCTTGGTAGTTTATGTCTGAAGCAGGATTGGAACTCAATTATTCCTAGGCTCCAAGTCTAGGGGTCTAGCTACCTCTGCAGAGCACTTTGCTCATAACAACTTTGTGATGGGGAGTAGTAATATCACCAACCTTTGAATAAAACTCCTCCTATCTATAAGTTACATGGACTTCTTTCTTTTCTTTTAACAATAGTATTTTACTTTTCCAATTATATGTAAAAAGTTTTCAACAATCATCTTTGTAAGATTTTAGATTCCAAATTTTTCCCCTCCCTCCTTTACATCCCCCTTTCCCAAAAAACAAGTGATCTGATATGTTTTTACATATAGAATCATTTTAAATATATTTTCACATTAATCATGATGTGGGAAAAATTTTCAGAATAAAAGGGGAAAACCACAAGAAAAAAAGCAAACAAATAAAAAAGTGAAAATAGCATGCTTCAATACACATTCGGTTTCCATAGTTCTCTTTTATGGGAGCCACTTACTAGTGGCTGCTGGGTGTTATGGGAGCCACCTGCTGCTGGGGATCTAATTCTGACTAGCAGAATAGATCCCTTCATGGAGGATGATAATGATAAAAGGAAACTGAGAGGAAATTGCATTCTCTGACCTATCTTCTCTTTTCTCTTCCTCTGATTTATTTAATTCCCAATTCACAAGCAACATCTGAGTTAGTAAAGGCTGATTTGCTCCTCCTTCAAGTATGTTATGATTCACAGCTTTCAGAGAACTGATCTGCCTCTTAATGGTACAGACCCCTTAAATCCTTTACAAGCTTTCTGCGTTTCTCATTTAGGCATGGTCCTTAACAATTCTCTCTCTGGATGCAGAGGGTATTTTCTACCCCAAGTTTATTAGAATTGTCTTGGGTCACCACATTGCTGAGAAGAACTAAGTCAATCATAGTTGATCATCACATAATCTTGCTGTGTATAATGTTCTCCTAGTTCTGCCCACTTTACTCAGCATCAATTCATGTAAGTCTTCCAAGGCTTTTCTGAAATCAGCCTGTTCATTTCTTATAGAACAACAGTATTCAAAGACCTCTTTCTTGAGTGTAATATTAAAAAAAAAGTCTTTGAAAAACAACAATCTCTTCATTTGCCTTCCCTATCCAGTCTGTATGGTTCAAAACTCAGTTTATAAGCAGGTGATTTTATTAAATAAGCATTTTAGTTTTGCCCAAAATATTTCATGAATTATAAGAGACACCTTAATTTTACTTCCTTTAACCATCGAAATTCTACATATGTTCTTCTTTGTCATAGTATAGGTTTAGGTGAGAAAAATATAGATACATTCCATCAACTATATTCCTTAACTAAATGGTTCTTAATCTTAAAGTCTGTGAACTTTCTCGACAACTATTTCAATATAATTGGTTTCCTTTGTAATCTTATGCTTTTAAAAAGATTATTCTGAGAAAGGATTTATATGCCACATGATATAGCCAAAGGAAGTTTTTAATTATATATCTAAACCAAATTTAGGTATCCTTTCCTATAAAGAAATAAAGATTCAAGTCTATAAAATCTGTAGAAGACACTGTTCCTTCTCCCCTTTTTAAAAATTAATTAATTATAAACACATTGCTTTATAGTCATGTTGGGAGAGAAAAATCAGAGCAAAAGGGAAAAACCATGGGAGATATTAAAAAAAAAACCAGAAAAAAGTAGTGAACATAACGTGTTGATTTATATTCAGTCTCCTCAATTCTTTATCTGAACACAGATGGCATTTTCTGTCCAAAGTCTTTTGGGATTGCTTTGGATCACTGAACTACTGAGAAGAACCAAGTCTTTCATAGTTGATCATTGCACATTCTTGCTGTTATTGTGTAAAATGTATTCCTGGTTCTGCTTGATTCCCTTAGCATCAGTTCATGTAAATCTATCCAGGTTTTTCTAAAATCAGCTTGTTCATCATTTTTTATAGAACAATAATATTCCATTACCTTCATATACCACAACTTGTTCAGCCATTTCCTAACTGATAGGCATCTTTTCATTTTCCAATGCTTTACTCCCACAAAAAAAGCTGCTACAAACATTTTTGCACATGTGGGTCATTTTCCCTCCTTTATGATTTCCTTGAGATACAGACCCAGTAATGGCACTACTAGGTCAAAGGGTATGCACAGTTTGATAGCCCTTTGAACATAGTTCCAGATTGTTTTCCAGAATGTTCTTCCAGATCAATTTACAACTCCACCAATAATGCATTAGTGTCCCAGTTTAACTGCATCCCCTCCAACATTTTTCATTATCTTTTCCTGTCATGTTAGCCAACCTGAGAGGTGTGAGGTGATACCTCAGAGTTGTTTTAATTTGCATTTCTCTAATCAATAGTGATTGAGAGCATTTTTTCATATGACTAGAGGTGGCTTTAATTTCATCATTTTTAAATTGTCTATTCATATCCTTTGCCCATTTATCAACTGGGGAATGACTTGTATTCTTATAAATTTGACACAGTTCTTTATATATTTTAGAAATGAGACTTTTATCGGAAATACTGACTATGAAGATTTTTTTTCCAGCTTTGTGCTTCTCTTTTAATCTTGTTTCTGTTGGTTTTGTTTGTGAAAAAACTTTTTAATGTAATCAGAGTTGTCCATTTTACCTTTCATACTGTTCTCTAGTTCTGAGAAGACATCGTTAACACAGTTCCTTAGAAACTGAGGATCCTGGGATGATCTCCAAGAAACCTGGAAAGATTTATATGAACTGATTCAGACTTAGGTAAGAATGAGGAGAATGGTGTAATACAGCATACAGTGGCAACTATATACATATATGTGTATATATATATATATATACATATATATATGTATATATATATATATATATATATATATATATATATATATATGCTGAGGCAATTGGGGTTAATTGTCTTGCCCAGGGTCACACAGCTAGGAAGTGGTAAATGACAACAATATTTTAGAAAGACTTGGGAACTATGATCAATACAATAATCAAATAAGATTCTAGGAGATTCACACTTCTTAACAGAGGTAATGGACTCAGGGTGCAGCTTTAGGTAATTTTTTGACCTAGCCAATGAGTTAATTTGTTTTGCTTGACTATATATGTATGTAACCAGAGTTTTGTTTTTCTGTCTCTATATGGATGGGGAGAGAAGAGAAGGAAGAGAAGGCAGATCATTAATTGGTAAAATAAAATTTAATTAAAAAACACAAATCCTCTTAGCTTGTAATCATTATGACAAATGACCCTGTTTTTCTCAATTTTCATTTTTTTGTGTCTCTTATTATCTTTATTTCAGGCCATCATTTTATTCCTTCTTTTACTTTCTTCACTCTTCCCCTAATCCTGTCCTAGTTTCCACAAAATTCCTGTAGTAGAGCCTTCCTGTCCACCCTATAACCTCACGGGTATCACATGCATTAAAGCTCAGTAGCAGCTGGGTTGACAAGAAAGCTGGGAAAGCAAATATATTACTCTGAACTGTATATAAACAGCTATCGATTACGAGCCACCTCCAAGGCCTCTGAACAAACTTACATGATTGAAAACACCATTTTAGAAATAGAAACAGGTCATTCATTTTAGGTAACATCAAATGGACAATTCCCAGGACAGACTATATCCACTTTAGTGAAATTGAAAAAAAAAAAAAAAAAAAAAAAACAATGTCCCAACTTGAAATCTGCCATTTCTAAAAAAAGAGTCAAATCATGAAATGAATTATTAACCCAAAATTATTTTTTTCTGAGAAAAGGTTGCATCTAAATTTCTCTCATGAAAATGTTTGAATGATTTAATGAACTTTGAATTTGCTCTAAAGATTTCAATTATTATATAAATCAGTTTTATAATCTAAGACCATTAACAATATGTGTATATATGTGTATGTGTGTATATACTTATGTGCATGTACATACACACACACCTATATATACACATATATACATATATATACATATATATAGGTAGAGATACAGTATTTCAATATAATTAGTTTCCTCTGTAATCCTCTGTTTTATTTTATTATTCTGAAAAGCTTTACATTAGTTGGGAAAAATAAAATATTATTTTGAAAAATTCTCTTTACATGTAATTTTTGGGGAAATATTATTTTTAAAAAAACATCATTCTGAAAAGGATTAGGCTTAACTAGACTTCCAGAGGAGTCCATGACACAAAAAAATGATGAACTCCTGATAGAAAAAGCTTCAGATTTTAAGATTTTTTCCCTCAAGAATGGTTTGCATCTTGGATTGCTATTCAAATACAGAAGCATTTTCATCATAAATCAATGAAACTTAGATAGACTTAGCTCTTCTCAACAGTCTCATCAAAAGGTAATGAAACTTTGATAGACTTAGCTCTTTTCAGCTCTTCTCAATGATCTAAGACAATTCCAAAATTCTCATGGTGGAAAATGCCATTCACATCCAGAGAAGAAACTATGGAATCTGGATGTAGATCAAAGCATACCATACTATCTTCACTTTATTTGTTGTTGTTATTTTCTCTTTTTTTTGGAATTTTTTCCTTGTTGTTCTGATTTTTCTTTAACATCATGATTAATGTAGAAATATGTTTAATATGATTGCACATTTCTCCACAGGAAGAAAAAAATTGGAACTCAAAATCTTACAAAAGTGAAGGCTGAAAACTATCTTTACACCTAATTGGAAAAAAATAAAATATTAAGTGGAAAAAAAAAACAGTTAATGAAAAAAATCTCAGCTTTGGCTATATGTAACATCTGAGGCTCTTTCAAACACACTTGCTGGGGAATGTGAAGGAGCCTCAAGGCTTATTCAATTCCACAGCTTAGGACTTAAATTTGAACTACAAGACTTCAGTGAATCAATCAATCAACCTTCCAGTATTTATTAAGTTTTTATCAAAGACTGGCTTGTCCAGTGAACAAAATTTCAAAACTGGAACCAACTACACAAAATACAAGACCCAAAGTGAAAGACACTGATACACTAATTGCTGTTCCAGGAGCTGCATTTTCAAAGGCTCAGAACATCAGAAGAATACTCACAAAATTAAACAGAGAGAAAATGTTTCCTACTAATTGATGTTCTTCCTCTTTCTCCACTGGATCAGATGCCACCTCCTCCATATACCTTTCCTAATTCTCTCTTCCTTCTACTTTCCTCAGTTTCCTCATCTGTAAAAATGATCTGGAGAAACAAATAGATCCAGTATCTTTGCCAAGAAAACCCCAAATGAGATGACACGGAGAGTCAGACAGTGGTGTAGTGGATTGATATTGGGCCATGAAGACAAAACTCAGGTCCCTCCTCTGAAGCATACTGATTGTGATCTTAAGGAATTCTCCTAATTTCTCATGCTCTAAGTAATTCTCTAAGGCTATAAGTTGAAGGAAAAATATCAACTTGCTTTGGTAAAAGGAGCTTCTTTATCTGAGAGTTCCCTATAACAATGAAATAACAGGTCTGACCCCTGTATCTATCTCTATCCTTCTAACTAAAATGGTAAACCTCCTGAGGGCAAAGGTTGTTTCATCTCCATACCCATACCAGATACTAGTATGGTGGCTTATATGAAATAGACAATAAATGGGGTTTTTTTTTGAGGTAGGGGTTAAATTGCTCTTCCTAACCAATAAAGATTCAGCCATTCGGTCATAACTGACCTTTTTGAATCCATTTCTGGTTTTCTTAGCAAAGACACTGAAGTAGTTTGCTATTCCCTTCTCTAACGGACACATTTTGACAGACAACCAGAATGTAAATGTCTTGCCCAGAATCATACATCTAGGAAATGTCTGATGTTGCATTTGAACTCAGGTCTTTCTCACTTCAAGCCTAGTGATATAGATACACTATGCTACTGGTGGCCTCCATCAGCGCCCGCTGTTATTAACTTTTAGCTCAGTTCTGAAATCTTATTATAAGTTGTTAACAATAGCTCTTCAAAGTTTTTGTTCATCACATTGCAGGAGGCCCATTATTTCTCCAATCCCACCCTCCTTAATAACAATAATAAAAACAAACAGAAAAATCCCAGAAACCTCAAGGAGAAGGATTTTTACATATACCTGCATGGCAGAGTGAGAGGAAAGGGTGTGAAGATCAGAGTGGAATCTGTTTAGTTGTATAAGCATGTATGTATATGAATTTACATATATAATAAACATATATTTCCATATGTACATAAATGCTCTGATTTGACAATATGAAAGCAAAAAAAAATGCAAGAAACCTGCCCCTCACTAAGAATAAAATAAAACTAACCCAAGGATACAAGACAACATAACTTGTGATTTATCAGCTTGAGTCTTGTCCCAATTCATCCACTGATAATTCAACTTTAGTCATTCTTGGATGATACAACTCCAATCACTTTCTTCTCTTTCATTCTTGCTGTATTTTAGTCAATCAGCTGTGTCTGAATCTCTCTGAACCCATGGACCACACTATACACAGAGGGTTTTTTTTTTGGCTTAGGAGGGTGGTTTGCCATGGCCTTCTTCAGCAGATTAAAGTAATCAAAGGTGAAGTGACTTGTCCAGTCACATAGATAGTAAGTGTCTCAGGCTGGATTTGAACTCAGACCTTCCTGACTCCAAGTTTTATTCACTGAGCCACCTACTCACCTTTCTTTTATTCTTCCTCACTTCCCATCTCAAATGGACATAATGTCGAAGGCATCACTATTCAGTATTCCCTTAATTTCCCTGCCCCAAACCAACTGCATTCTTCCCTTTCTACTAACAGAAAAAATATTATTAGACCAGATAACAGCAGGAAAGTGGTCTGGGCAGTGAAGTCAGAGTGTGTATGATGATCAAGGAGTTTTAGAAGTACTGAATATTTCATTTTCCCCCATGTGATGACAAGTTCATTTTCTTTTATTTTATCTGACTTCTAACCAAGTTCATTTTAAAATTATAGCCTGCTAAGTCTTTGAAAATTTTATCTGCACTTTTCAGAGTCCATAGGGACAAATGCCAAAGTGATAGACCATGACAGAGGCAGAGCTATAACTCTAACCAAGCTGGGCTGGGTTGGTGCCTTCAGCAGCAGGTTCTGACTGATTGTGCTAAGTCAGTTACAACAGACCAGCTGGGTCTTTCCCCCAGGATATGGGATTTTGTAAACTTGCTATGATCCCAATTTGTGACTGCCCAAGAGAGCCTACAAACAGCTTTCCACTGCAATCCCAATACACTTTTTGACCATTTCCAAGAGTCCCAGTCACCAGCCATTCACCTCATCCCACTCCCACTATGATGTGGACTCTGCTACAAGACCCTGAGCTCAGATAGGTAACCTTTCAACTTATCATCCAAAAAGCCCAAAATCTGGCCATTAAAACCTTGCTGCAGCACTCAGCACTACCTACTTTTTTGTATTATCATATCTCATTAGAAGGTATGGCTCTCCTTAAGAGCAAGGACTATCTTCCTTGCTTATATCTTTTCCCCAAAGCTTAGTATAGTGCTGGGCTCATATTAAACACTGCAAATGTTATCATGCACTCATTAATTCACTCACTTATTCATATCAATGGTTCTCAAATTTTTTTATCTCATTATCTTATGACCTTACACAGGTCCTTGATTACCTAATTCACATTTCTATCTTCTAATAATAACAATGACAACAATAGCAGTTAACATATATTGGTTTTACAAATAGCACAAAGTGCTAAGCACTTTACAATTATTATTTAATTTGATCCTGGGAGATTGCCCCCTTTTTACAGGTGAGAAAACTGAGGCAAAAGGAGACAACTAGTATCTAAGGCCAGATTTGAATTCCTATCTCCCTAGTTGTAAGCCTGATGCTCTATCCATTGTACCCACTTCTCAAAGGAAAATAGTGGATCATCTTCCAGTTATTATAGAGCCTACAAAATTCTGGCTTTATCCTTGTCTTTGAAACAGATCTTAAAGCCTGAGATGGTAGAAGTATGTGCAGTGAGTGGACCTACCAAAATACAAGGGACCAATTCACCTTAATTATATTGCCTATGGGATACCTCAGAAAGTAGCTGGGTGGCACATTGGTTGGAATCCAGGATGGCACATTGATTAGAACCCTGAGTCCATAGTTCAAGTGTGCCCTCAGATAATATCTATGTGACCTTGGACAAGTAACTTAACTTTGATTTGCCTTAATCCACTGGAAATCCAATGGAGAAAAAAAAATGGCACACCACTCTAGTACCTCTACCAGGAACATTCCATGGACATGTTCTATTGTCACATGAAGACTTCAATATGACTGAACAACAACAAATAGTTTACTTTAGCCACCATTTACAAACTGTTCAAAATCTACATACTCTTTGGGGTATGGGAGTTCCTAACAAAAAGGATAAAAATACCATAAAATAATACATTTTACTTGTATAATAAAGGCATTCCACAATTTCTCTATCTGTAAAAAATATTCAAATATTTTAAAAAATTTTAAATGTAGATGTTTCAATTAGTCAACTCATTTATCATGTTAATATTGAATAATTTCTTTAACTTTAGAAGATAATTTTATTCATCTATTTGAATATGAACAGCTGATATTTGGGGAATTCAAAACATTCAAACAATATAATGTATTAAAAATAAAATGGTCTAATTCTTCAATTTCTACCTCTTGTTCTTTCTATAAAACTTTTCTTTTATACTTGTTTGTTCTTCTGCCTTGGTTTTCTCCTCTCCAACTGTATTCTCAGTGTGAACTATGTTATCTATAAAATCTGATGCATAGTTTCTGTGAAGCAGAGATGTTAGGTATTTTGACTTAGAAAATCTATTTCCATGAAATGAGTATGTTAATCAGGGGACCAGGAAACAAAATAAACATGTGCCACAGAAAGCTCTGATGAGCAGATCTCATTGTGAAGGACTTACCATCAGATCCATTATGCCTGCAGAACTCAAGTCTGCTAGTTCAAATGAGGGGAATGTTAAGTGCCCTAATTTCCTGATTCACCCCAATAGCATGAACCTTGACCCTCAAAGTTTTGCCATGGAAAAGCTCTTTTTTGAGATAACTTGAGCTACCAAAACAAGTGAGTTTCTAGGGTTTGGAAAGCTGGCTTCTGAACTGATAAGGATCATGATCCAGGGACCTGGATGATGGCTGGCTATACAACTCTGTGTGTGTGTGTGTGTGTGTGTGTGTGTGTGTGTATGTGCATACACATATGCACAATCCTTTTCACATTGAAATTAAATGGGAATTTTTGGGGGAAGGGAGTTTTGTGGAAGCTGCAGGTGATGCACAACAAAGGCCAGCAGATGATGTAGAAAAAGTTTAAAAATTCAGCAATGCACAAAATGTATTATATATAATATTACATAACATATTTCATCTTCTAATATCATAACAATTCAGACTTCTCTGGTACTAAGGGAGGCTCAAAAATTTTATGGATTTTTTTCAGATCATGGGTATGCTGCTTCCCTAACTCCCATAATTGTATTAGTATAAGCATTCCCAATATTTTAGTTAATGTTTCTTTTTAATTTAGTTACACAGGAGACAACACTGCAGGCTTTGCTTACATTAGCCTGATACATCGATTCTAGATGCTTCAGGTCACAATTTGAACAAGATTTTGATTGCTCTGGACAGCTAGGTGGCTTAGTACCAGGCCTGCAGTTCTAGAGTGAGAAAGTCCCAAATTCAAAACCAACCTCAGATCCTTAGCGGCTATGTGATCCTAGTCAAGTCATTTAAAATCCTGTTTGCTCCTGTTTTCTCACCTATAAAATGAGCTAGAAAAGAAAATGACAAACCACTTCAATATCTTTTTTTTTTTAGATTTCATCATTTATTACAATAAATTTATATAGAACTTTATTAAATGTAAATCATGTGCTACAATGAGATATTGAAACCTGAAGTCCAAAGGTCAGTTTAGAAAACAGTTGCATTAATTTGCAAAAAAGCTGTAAAGTAATATTAGTTTAGAATATAAATTTGTTTGCAATATCTGATTGAGATGATGATGAAAGGTAATGAGCATCATGATATCATAATAAAAGAATTAAATATTTAAAAATAGTTTAAAGTTAGACTGGCAAAAAACAAAGCATTG
>JAJPUD010001022.1:324804-350028 GCA_023553655.1 Myrmecobius fasciatus | reverse complement strand
CCCCCACCCCTAGATGACAGGTAATCTAATACATGCTAGATAGGATAAATTATATGACAAATACAATACGTGTATATATATCTATACAGTTATCTTACTGCACAAGAAACATCAGATCTAGAAAGAGAAGAAGAAAAAAACAACCTAAGAAGGAAAACAAAATGCATGGAAATATTCACAGAAAGCGTTAAAATGCTGTGTTACCACTTCAATATCTTTACAAAAAAAATCCCAAATGGAGTCAGAGTCAAGCATAATGAAACAATTCAACAACCACAAGCACAATAACAAAAAAACAAATTAAATGTTCCAAGCAATTGTCTTCATTCAGAACACTGTTTTGAACCACTGACACTCTACCTAGACTCATTTTCCAGTGGTTAGCAACCACCCATCTTGTCTAACTAACCCCCACCCCAGAGATCCCCAGTGGCCAAAGAACAAACGTTCTTCAAGAGACCTTGCTGTCTGTTTCTCCATTCTCATCCACCTCAACTTTACCCTTTGAAATTCCCACCTCAGATCTTCCACTGTGATTTCTGGACCAAGAAACTTGCTTTCATTTAGACTTCTTCCTTTCACGCTCTTCTTTGACACTTACAATCCCTTTCTCTTCCTACCCCAGTGACATTGCATCCCTGGTCATCCCTTCACATATCGGTTCCATTTTGTCTCATATTCCCCAACACATTCATCTTCCCTGTGGAATCAGAATCCCACTTCTACCTCATTACACTCCCATCCTTCAGAGACCTCTTGTACTTAAGGTTCACAATATCCAAAGTCAGCATGCAATCTAATGTCCGTTATAATTATATCCAACAAGATTTTCTTCTGTATTTTCTCCATTAATATGGTGTCTGATTCAATCTCCTTTTCTACCTCAACACCTGCTTTTATACTGGGAGGACTTCAAAACACATGATGATGCTCCCTCAAAAGTCCTGACTGGCTCCTTCCTCCATCTACTCAAATTCTATGTACTTTTCTAAACTAATTCAGGTACACAATGGGATGAATCTTGCCTTCAGCTGAAAGTGTTTTGTTTACATATACAAGAATTCTAAAATTCTTTATCCAATCATAATATATCATTCCTTTTCGCCCTATACCTTCCTGTTCCTAAATCAAGACTTCAGCTCATAACACAAATTCTATAGGAGGTAAATCCTCCTCCTCCTCCCTTTACGTATTTTGCATATCTCCTATGCATTTAGAAGATACATACATATTATTTACATTTTTGTCTTTCCCTTTTGAATACATGCTCTTTGAAGAAAGGGAACCTCAAGAAGTTATGACGTGCACAGCTTACACAAAGTATTACTACTGATGAAGAATTAGGACCTTGATCTTCTAACTGGGACTGGTTTCTCCCTACTCCAATCTATTCTCCATACAACTACTAAAGTGATGTTCCTAAAATACAAGTCTTCCAACTCAGACCCCCTCATACATTCAACAAACTCCAATAGCTCCCTATTGCCTCCAGGATCAAAACTATAAAATGCTCTGATTTGCATTCACAACTCTTTATAAGCTACTCCGCCTACCTTTGCTCCTACCTTCTTGCACCAAGCAACTGAAACATGAGCATTGGCCATGCCCTGATAAACAATCTTAGCAGATAGATTAGATCAGGTTGAGGGTAATCTACAGACCTCAAACCTGTCAGTAAGTGAGAGAGATGTCTACTCCAAGAATGAGATGTTTCCCAGCAGAATGGGTAGATGAGAACAATTTGTTTCAACAGTCATAAAGGTGGCTGAAGCAGGTGCTACAGAGCATTTAAAACTTAGTCAAACATCAAAGATACCAATATCATCCACTGTATCCCCAGCCATCTCCAGTCATCTTGGCTACTGTCCTGCCATTGTATTTTGAAGTCTCAGGAAAAGAGGCTGATGGCTTTGTTCAACTGACTTATGTACATCCAATTCATGCCAAAATTAATACATCCTCCTGCATTGTGATTGGTCTTCTTTGAAAACAAAGGGATCTACCACTACCACAACCACCACCACCATCACAACAACATTTTACTATCCTGACTTGAATTTTCAATCCAGCAACACTGGCCTCCTGACTGTTCACAAACAAGACACTCCATCTCCCAGTTCCAGACACTCTCTCTGGCTGTCCCTCTTACCTAGATTGCTCTTTCTCTTTCATTTGTAGTCCATAAAGAAAAAAAAAATTCTTTTCTCATCATGATCTGTATTTCAAGCAATAAGGATGAGTTAAATATAACATGACTTTCAAATGAACTTGATGAAGTACCAAGTTCTGGGAGAGTGGTTTGGAATGTGAGAAACTCACAAAGACTTCTCACAGCCACAAGGAGTACCTCTATTGTTCTAAAAGGGACAAAAACAGACTAATCAAGATGATCTAGTAGCAGGCTGAGAGTAAAGGAACACCATTTAAAGGTCAGAGGGAAAAGGGAGAGGGGAAGTAAAAACAAGTGTTGAGAAAGTTAAGGAAGACTACTCTTATGTGTATATGTCTATGTCAGCAGCTCTGGGATGGGACCCCAGGAAATAGAATATGTCAATACAGAATAATAAGGGTGCTTTGGTCACAGAGGTTATTTAGAGGGAAAGAATATTTCTTGTGTGCCCAGGGAGGAAATATCCCTTATCTACAGGATCCTTTGGGTTGTGCAAGCCTTAGTCATGTTTATAAAATAACAGTCCCAGGAATATAACCTCCCTTTGTGTGGAATTACCAATGATTAAAATTCATATCATTCCCGACAATGGCTGTCCCATATCAATCCTAACATCATCTTGTCAACTTAGTCTATACATGAAATAGAATTACTATAAAATGAGAAGCAACCTTTCTAATTTTCAAACATGCTCAATTAATCTTTTTAAATTTCATGACAATACTTTATCATAAAACTGTGCTTTATTAAAAATATAATGAAAATAATGTAGATGGGTATATTTATCTTTTTTGGTAAATTAAGTTTAATTTTTGAATTATATCTTATCTTTTCTTAATTACATATAAAAACAATTCTCAACATGTTTTTAAAACTCCAGTTTTAAATCCTCTCCCTCCTACCTTCTTCTCCCCTCTCCCTAAAATGAATTTGATATAGATTTCACTCAGCATCAATGATGCTGAGCAATTTGATATAGATTATATATGTATTATCATGCAAAACATATTTACATATTAGTCTAGATGGGTATATCTCAAAGATTATAATTATATTGTGTATTTACTGACAGTCTGAAAACTGTTCATTATTAAGTTAAAAAGGGAGCCAAAATATATTATTCACAACCACTGTCAAAATATAGACTTTTTTATTTTCTAAATGAATATCTGAGAACTACTAAGCCAATATTCATTTTTAGAAAACATCCCCGTGGCATATATAATTTCTTTCTATTTTTTCAACTGACTCCTTCGCAAGTTTATATGTAATCAATAGTCTAATAAATGGGGAAAAATTTAGGTCCTACAAGACTGTACTGACTCAATGTAGTTTGTGACTCTTGACAAATGTCAAGAAAACTGAAGGTCTCCTACGGCAGCTAAAGAGGGTGACAGTGTGATGCTGACAAATCTTATATCTTTAAGTAAATTACAAAATTATTTGAAAAGTGAATTTGTCACAGCTCCAAATTCCTCCTGCCACTGTGATCAAAGATAGACCAATTTTCACCTCAATTTCATTTCATCCAAACAACTTTTCTCAGAATCTGTGATTTTATCCCTTGAGAGAAAGGAAGGGGACAACTTTGGAACTTCCTGGAATGGTTAAGTCCTTCTACCACAATCTCTCTATGACTTAGTAGTTATGTCCTCAGGATCTGCCTGAGGTACCTCAGGTCACTCATACCAGGAATGGTGAGAAGAGGTGTTTGAATTCAGGTTTTCCTGACCACAAGCCAAGTACTCTATCCACTAAAACCATATTCTTATTTAATTTTCAGGGATCAATTTTAAGTTTAAATTACCCTATAGAGAAAACATCACTAAAAGAAATAAGGATTTGGTATAATTAAATATAATGTCCCCAATCAGCATGTTAAAGCAATCATTGTCATTCAAGTTCTTCCTCAGAAAACACCAAAGATAAAATAACTAGTGTCTTTCCAAGCCCAAAGTAAGTAATTAATAAATGTTTAATCTGAATTTCAATAACATCCTCAGAAGCACCTTTGAGACATTCCCTCCCTTATAAAAAGCACTGTAAACCAAAATTTAAATTCACTTTGCCTCCCTGACGGATTGCTTGTGACTCCTTAGTATCCCAGAAATAACTTCATCCACTACGGCATCTGAGCTCTCATGGGTAGTGGTCAAAAGTGAATATACATTCCAAGCTCAACAATGTATTGATCAATTATTGGATTGATCTCAACCTGGAGAAAGGTTTCAGCAGACATGAAACAAGGCTTCCTTCTCAATCCTGCTCTTCTCAACATTTCTTTTTCACCAACTTTGGTGAAGAGATGCAATGCTGTGAATGTCAGCAGTCTGGGAGGCCTGCTTAATACACTAGATAACAGAATTAATTCCCTCCTCCCCCTCAAAAAAAAATCTCAGCAGGCTGGAATAATCAGCAAAATTTAATAATGTTAAATTTAAAGGTTAAAAAGTCATGCATTCTATTATTATTCTATAAGAAACGACCAGCAGGATAATTTCAGAGAGTCCTGGAGAGACTTGCATGAACTGATGCTGAGCGAAGTGAGCAGAACCAGGAGATCATTATACACGGCAAGAAGAAGACTATATGATGATCAATTCTGATGGACATGGCTCTCTGCAACAATGAAATGTTTCAAACCAGTTCCAATTGTTCAGTAAAGAGCGGAGGTCCAGCCTCCACGGGGAACTAGGTTCTTGAATGGAAGGTTGGAGTCGGCGAAGTGGAACAAGAGACAGCACACTCTATGGCATGGTCATCAAGTTCGATTTATTGGCAAAAACTTGTTCAAAATATTCAAAAAAGCTTGTGATTTTTATAGTCTTACAAAGTTAGGGTTGATTAGAGATAGGACAATTATTTAGCTAGGATTACAAGATTTTCTTGGGGCCCAGAAATTCCCAGGACCCCAGGTGCAATGCTTCTTAGAAAAAAAGAATGTACAGAATAAATGCATCAAACAATATAACAATAGTGAAACTTTAACTAAAGGTAAATGTACCTTGTGGTCATCACGTCATATCTGGTAGAACATGAGCTTCTCTAAAAATGTCACATTTACTTATTCCAAGACTTATACAATGCTTTTTAATTTTTTAACATGGTCATAAGGTTTTTTAGAATAGAAACATTTTTTTTTCTCAAGAACTTATTTCCCTCAGCCCATTTATTAATCACTCATACAATAGCTTGTTTTGTGTAGGGGTCAGTAAACCATGCAATAGCCTACTTTTCTTACTTTTTTTCCCATGACTTACTTGCTACCAATGTGTGCATCTATCACTGATGTTTACTGTTCTTTTCATCATATCATTATTTATGTAAGCTCTGTATAGGGGAGAGAAGGATCAGGTTGATTGAATTTGGAATTGTTTCAAACAAGAGGGAGTAACTGGAGATTTCTTATGGAGTTTTGGGGGAAAGCTATCAATTTCCCAAGTTTCCCAGTCTCTAAGTTTGTTTAATGCTTCACTAGTAAAGAAACCTTTCATGTTTAGGCAGAAAGTACAAAGGGGCTTTTTTTTTGGGGGGCTGAAGGGCTTCGTGCTCACCTCATTGTGATGGATGGATATATGCATACAGCTATGCTAAGAACTCCTAGGACAGAAATTAAGCAGATAATCATTAACCAAATGTATTCCTGAATGCTTAGTTCTGTAGGGGCTTCTTCATGTTGCCTTGAATACATAAGGGTCAAGACCCTGTGGAGACCTTGTCATTCCAGGCAGGGTTCTTGGCCTTGCACACATGGGGGGAGGTGGGGGTCAGGCCCTGTGGAGACCTTGTCATTCCATGCAGGGTCCTTGACTCCCAGCATGCTCCCAGCAGTAAAGAAAGCCATATACACCCAGAGAGAGGGATATGAATGTGGGCCACAACATAACATTTTCATGCTCTCTATTGATGTTTGCTTGCATTGTGTTTCTCTTCTCAGATTTTTTTTCTTGTAAATCCGACTTCTCTTGCACAGCAAGATAACTGTAAAAAAAATATGTATACAAATATTCGATTTGTCAAGTACTTTAACATAATTAACATGTAGTAGACTTCCTGCAACCTAGGGGAGGGGTAGGGACTAGGGGGGAAAAATATGTAACAGAAAGCTTTGCAAGGGTCAATGTTGAAAAATTACCCATATATATGTTTTGCAAATAAAAAGCTTTAATAAAAAATAAAAATAAAAATAAAAAAAAATTTTAAAGTCATGCATTCTGTTTAAAAATAATGGTGCACATTGGTACTGGGGACTCTCCTTATATAGGCAGCAATTCATGTGACTACATTTTAATAGACTGAAAGCTCAATATCAATTTAGGTCTGACTAGAGGAAGAACTTTCTAATGACTAAAGATACTCAATTAGGAGGATGGGCTACCTCAAAAGTAGAGATTTCCTCTCACTAGAAATCTTTCAGTAGTAGAGGCTGAATGATTATCTACCTAGGATGTTGAAACGGAATCCTTCTTTTAGGGATATGGATACATTGGATAGCAGTTAAAGTTTCCTCCACCTCAAAAAAATTGGATTCTCTCATTAACAATGACATCACCAGCTACAACAAACAACAGCAATGCCCTCCTTTCCCTCCCCTTCCTTCCAAAAGTAACCTTAGTCTGAGCTATACTGTCTGGAATATAGAGATTGGTTATTCCACTGTATACTGCACCATAAGCAATTCGGGCAGACAACAACATCTGTTCAATTCCAGGTGCCGCATTTTAGGAGGGCAATTAACAAATTACACCATTTTCTTAGGAAGCTAACTGCCATACTTAGGGGAAACACGATATCTGGTTTAAAATATCTGAAGGATTGTCACATAGAAAAAGCAGCTGATTTATCCTATTTCTCTCCAGAAATCAGAGCAACAGGCGGGAGATCCAAGAAATCAGTTTTTGGTTCGATGTCATTATCGTCATCATCCTTGGTATATTTGTACTTTAGTTCATCATTTGTAAAGTACTTCACATGCATTACCTCCATGAAGTCTTGTAACAACCTTGGGAAGTAGGTTGTAAAACTATTGTTGTTCAATCGTGCCACCTCTTCATGATCCCATTTGGGATTTTCTTGGCAAAGATATTGAAGTGGTTTGCCATTTTCTTCTTCAGTTCATTTTACAGATGAGGAAACAGGAGCAAACAGGATTAAGTGGTTTGCCCAGGATCATGCAGTTTGTAAAGTGTCTGAGGCTAGATTTGAACTCTTGATTCCAGGCCTAGTGTTCTATCCACTGCAACACCCTTGTGAAACTATTACTGTCCTCATTTTACAGATCAGGAAAATGAGGTACAGAAAATTAAAGTAGTCACTAATAGATAGCATTGCTTGATATTTGAAACTAGGCTTCTGACTTCAAATCCAGTGTTCTACAGTCATTTTAAATTACAGAATTCTTGAAATAATTTCTTATGATGCAGAGCAATGTTGCCTTAATCAACAGTCACAATGACAAGAAGTTAGGTTCTCAACCCAAATGCTTTATTATTTTTTTTTTCCTATGGAAGAGCAGCAGGATGTTTTTCCTCTTGAAGTGTTAACATTTTTTCATCTTTGTTGTCACTCCCATACTATTCTCTGGTCTGCAGTGCTTTTGAGAAAATTCAAAAATCCTTCAACAAGAAAATCCACATTTTTTTTGAAATCCTCTAACACTTAACCTACACAATCCTCAACCATCCTACCCAACATATTCCGTCTATTAGCAAAACATAAAATGTTTTAAGATGATTATTGGAATATAATTTTAATAGAAATTCCTAGAAGCTCAGAGGCAGTTGAATAATAATCATGCAGACTAAGAGATGGAATTTTCTCTTAATAGAAAGACATTATGTCTTCTGCACAAAAATGATGTGTGGAAATAAGTATACATATATTCGATTTGTCAAGTATTTTAACATAATTAACATGTCGTGGATATCCTGCCATCTAGGGGAGGGGTGGGGAGTAGGGGGGAAAAATTTGTTACAGAATGTTTGTAAGGGTTAATGTTGAAGAATTACTCATACATATGTTTTGCAAATAAAAAGTATTAATAAATAGATATATATATATAATAAAATAAAAAAATAGAAAGACATTATATGAAACTTGACTCTTTCTAATGGCATATTAAACTAATCTTGATGTGATATCGATACAAGGTCAACAGAACTCACCAAAGCTACTATGTAGCTAAATTGTAGCCTTCTCCTTCACCTGGCTTCCTAAATCCTTCAAGAAATACTCCATCACTCCCTTAGAACTTTTTTTAACATCCCCTTTCTAGCTCCCTTTTCTAGCTCCCTTTTTTCTCTTTTCTTCTAAGTTTCACACAATTGCTCATTTTTCCTGACACTATGAGATCAATACAAGTGCTAAGACAAGCAACATGGGGAAATGGAAAGAGATGAGGGAAGAAGCATTTATTAAGTATTGAATACTTTACAAATATTCTTTTATTTGATCCTTACAACAACCTTGTAAGCGATTATTTTCCTCACTTTATAGCGAGGAAACTGAGGCAAATAAAGTAAAGTTACTGTGAGAATTGGATGAGGATTTTTTCCATAGCATTACAAAACTTAAATTTAAATCAGAAAAATGAAATTGAAACCTAAGAAATGAAATCTAAAGGTTAGGCTGATCTGAAAGGAGGGGAAACAAGAGGGAAGTCATAAATTTGAATAAAAAACATGTTATGAGATATAATCAGGGTGGGAACTTACACTCACATGGGAAATTAGGTGCTTCAAATAGATGGTAACCTCTGTAGTGTCCAGCCAATGAGGAATGGGAAGGGATTTGAGTTTAGAAATAAAGAATAAAAGAGTGTGGTTCTGCGCTTCAGGGAGTGCCTACTAGCTTAGACACCTGCTCTGGCAAGAAAATAAGATAAAATCTTTTCCTGGATTCATGAATAAGTCAATGAAACTATTGATAAGGCATTTTGTTTCTTACAGTGACCTGCTCAGGATCACACAGCTAACAAGTATTAGAGACTGGATTTGAACTTGAGTTTTTTGGTCTTCCTGATGCCAGACCCAACATTCTATCCCTTACATGGTTAATTATTTCCTTGGATTTGGAGTCAGAATATGGAGTCAATTCTGCTATTCACTAAAGTCTGAACCCAGTCAATCACTCCTCTCTGGATTTCATTTCTCATCTACAATATGAGAAAAACTGAGTCAATCTCTGAAGTCTCTTTCAAGGTCAAGTGCATAGTGCAATAAATAAAAGTGCTAGGCTTAGAGTCAAAAAATCTGAGTTCAAATCTAACCTCAGGTTATGTGATCCTGGGTAAGCCATTTAACCTCTATTTGTGAATTGAGAATAATAATAGCACCCAACTTTCAGGGTTATTGTGAGGATTAAGTGAGGTAATAATTGTAAAGGGCTTAGCACATTATCTGGCCCCTAGTAAGCACTATATAAATGAGAGCTATGATGATTATTATTTAATAAAAATAATAAATTTAATAAAAATTCTGTGATTATAGTCTCCCACTCTTCTATGACTTAAAGGAGATGCCTAATTCCCTCTAGTTTCTCAAGTTTCTTCCAATCTAAAATTCTATGAATGTATGAGTAGTTTTAAAAGGTCCTCAATTGAGCTCTAAATTTTATTCCTTTGATCAGTCAAATCAATCATCAATATTTATGGAGAAACTATAATGTGCAAAGCAACCTGCTAGTAAGTGGATATTCTATTAGATAAGCTTTTTATTGTTTTGGTGTTTGATTTGTATTCTTTAGATTTTTTTTAAAGATCCTAATGTACATATTCTATTAATTTGCTTAATTTAAACTGCCCTTTTTTTCACCTACCAAATATCAGAAATCCATGATTGATTTGGCTAATTCACAGCAGAGAATAAATGAACTCTACTCATAGCAGACAGACATCCTGCCTACCACAATCTTGATTTGGACGTGGCTTAAGAGGTGCTGAATCTTGAGTCTACAAGTGTTAGCCCCAAATTAACTATATAAGAGCTTTGTCAACCAAATCCCTAATGCAATTCTATTAACATTAATTAAACACCTACTATGTGCAAGACATTGTACTGGTGATACAAAGTAGTCTTACTTCATCTTAGTAGATGAAATAGTCACACTCTTTGTATCTGCAGAACATTAAATCTCCTCAAGAACATCATATTCTCAATAAGTTATTGTAAATTATGGAAGTGTGAAGTACTATCAAGAGGCAGGGAAAGCTGATTACTAGGGAACTACAAGTCATACAGTAAGTAGGACCTCAACAATGCTTTGAATTTTAACTGGAATGAGAAGTGATAGGGGGAAAAAAAGGATGGAAATGTGGGTAGAAGCTCAACTATAGAGGGTCTTCATATAATGTTTCTTCATTTACACTGTAAGGTCTTTCCAGACAGAAACTAATATGAACCATAGTATGTAATTCAGCTTAGATTATTCAAACAGTTCTTGCTGAATGATTAACAGAAAATTGTCTTATTGGGCAAATCATGGTTGTGAAAATCATGTCCCTGAAAGAATTAAAGGACATCTTTATGGTTCAGATGACAAGATAGTATATAAAAAGGGCTTTTGTGTGTAAGAAGAATTGGATCAATGAAGAGCCAGCAATGGATTGATGAAGTTTAGATTAAGGTCAGGATAAATTTATTAACAAAGAGGGCCATTCAAAAGTAGAATGGGCTACTTGGGGAAATACTTTCCCCTATTTGCTTTAAAGCAAATGTAGGATGACTATTTATTGGACATATAATCATAGATTTGGAACTCAAAGGAATTTTAGAAATCATTTGATCCAGCTTCCCTCAAAAAGGAAACTGAGAACCAGAGTAGGGAATCGACTTGCCCAATATCACACAAATATATAAGCAAGGATTTGAATTCCAAATTCTAATCTCAAAATTATGCCATTTATTGCTCAGTTGTTTTAGTCTTATTCAACTTTTAGTGACTCCATTTGGAGTTTTCTTAGCAAAGATAAGTAAGTGGTTTGCTATTTCCTTTTCTAGCTCAATTTACAAATAAGGAATCTGAGGCAAACAGGGTTAAGTGACTTGGCCAGGATCACCCAGCTAAGTATCTGAGGCAGGATTTGAACTCTTAAACATGAGTTTTCCTGCCTGGTGTTCTATGCAGTATGATGCCACCTAGCTGAACATATTGCTACACACTCACTACTACTTCATTTAGTGTATAGATGATTCTCTTTGCAGCCCAATTTGATTTAGATCAGGGCTTTTTAAACTTGTTCCACATGCAACCCCTTTTCATCCAAAAAACTTTTATGTGACCCGCGTATATAGATATATAAAGCAGATAAACCAAACATTTATTAAGAATAAAGAATAAAATTTATCTTAAAACAATTCTTTGTTATACATAAAATTGTTACCATTTTAAAAGATGAAAGCAAATTTGCTTACTAATGAGATGAATTTTTGTTTATTTTAACATAAAGAATAAAATCTTGAAGGAATATTTAATGCCTTTTATTTTTGCCAAATTTTTTATAGCATCCACATTCAGTTAAGTGACTCCATATGGAGTCACAACCCACAATTTAAGAAGCTTTGGTCGAGATGGCCACATAGAGATCCTTTCCAATTTTGCGATTCTGTGATCATGGGATCCTAAGCTTAAAGCTGGCAATGTAGAATACATTATAAGGCTCATTTGTTTTCCCCCATAGAAATGACATTTGCAACATGTTTTAGGTTCTTCAGATGGATATATAAACATAAAGAATCATCAAATATCATTAATTTTTTTCATCCTCTCATATTAGAAATTTTAAAAAAACCACAATTTAAGCATGACTGACTCAAATCAGTGCTTACAAAGCCACACTTCAAATTAGGTCTGAAACAACAATAAACATCATTACTACATGAGGAAGAAAATTAATGAAGAATATTATAGTTTATTACTGGAAAGTGAAAGCGTAGGGTCCTAACACAATCTGGCTCATAACAACAAAAAGTAGAAGGGGTTCAGAGTAGGAAAATGAATACAATGAGCTCTATTGATTACTGCAGTGTGGGAGGTAGGAAAGAAAGAATACAAAATGTCTAAAAGAAAGTATAAATTACAAAGATTAATAAAACTACAACTATCACATCCGAGGGCACTGGATAATATAATTCAGGTTCTATTGTTAAGCTCTGTATGGAGCTTTAAACTGAAGTATAGTGATATATGTAATACAAACAAGGAATTGCAAAAGTTTTAATGAAATTCTAATTTTTAATAGCCCAAGATTACACTACAACTTTTAGGATATTGTGTGTGTGTGTGTGTGTGTGTGTGTGTGTGTACTCATATATACATAACAAAATCAGCATTTATTAAGCATTTGCTATGTGCAAAGGGACACAAAGTTCTAGGGACACAAAGAAAGGCAAAAATATAGTCCCTGTCTTTGGGTGTTACAAAAATCTTAATGCAATTCTAAATTTAATAGCTCAAGACTTCTCTAAGAGTTCTGAAACTCTGTGTGTGTATACAACTCAATACACACATACTTTAGTCAACATTCATTAAGCACCTACTAAGTGGAAAATAATTGTTTTAAGCTCGGCGGATTCAAAGAAAGGCAAAAAACATAGTCCAGCCTTCAAACAACTCACTGAGAATAAAAATAATACAGAAGACTACTGGCAGAATCCAGACTACTCTTTAGTCAAGAATTTGTCTTTTTTTCCCCTGAGGCAATTGGGGTTAAGTGACTTGCCCAGGGTCATTAGCTAGGACGTGTTAAGTGCCTGATCCAAATTTGAACTCCTGACTTCTTCCTGACTTCAGGGCTGGTGCTGGCTCTATCTACTGTGCCACCTAGCTGCTCCTGAATTTGTCTTTTCAAATTTTTTTTTTTGTCTTTTTATCTAGTCCCAGCTAGTTCCTGGTAGCTCATTCTACTAGGTTTCCTCATTGGCCTAACAATTCACTTTAACTCAATATCCATTTATCATGTACCTACTTTGTATAAGAGACTTTCTTTCAGGCCCTAAAACACAGTGCATTTGTGATATATTTCAAAGTCACAAAAATCCTGAATGTCAATGACCAAATTGAACTGAGAAAATAATAAGCAAAATAAAATATTGACTCTGCTCCACTACCACCCCATCCTACTTCTCATAATCCTCTGGGTTAGCTAATTATCCCAGTTTAATATCAAGGAAAGGAAAGAAGGGAAATTGCAAGAGCGTAGTCAAGATTTCACAGATGATGTAGATACAGATAAATATGCCAACATCCAACAGTACTACAATGGCTATTGTAATTTAATTAATAATTGAGCAGGAACCAAACTTATTAGAGGCAAAAGAATTTAGTGTATCCCACTAATTATACTTCTTTTAGTTGTTGTTGTTTTTAAAGCAATAATTGTTTATTAGGTATCTGAGTAAGAATGGATAACGTAAGAAATACAACATTCTACTCTAGCTGAAATCTATGCATTTACTCCAACACTGTTCTTTAAGCTTTCTTGCCTCAGTGATTTCCCAATCAATACTTCAATTCTCCACTTTTCTTTCAAGCTCAATGGAAGGTCTTAATCCATAAAGTTTTCACAAGCACTTTCAGCCTAAACTGCTCTCCTCCTGCTCTAAGTTAATTGTTATTGTTCATTGTCTTTATACTAAACTGGAAATTAATCAGATATTGCCTTTACCATCTTACTTTATCACTGTGTTATTTGAATCTAGTATTGTTATTTAAAATATTTGTGTGTTTATTCTTATCTCCCCAAATACATTTGTTGTTCAGCCATGTCTGACTCTTCATGAACATATCATAAAGATATTGGAAGGGTTTGCTATTTCCTTCTCCAGTTTATTTTACAAATGAAGGAAAGTGAGTTATATGACTCACCCAGGATCACATACCCAGTAAGTATCTGAGGTTGGATTTGAACTCTGGTCCATCTACTTATCACCCAAACTGGACTTCTGACTTACTTGAAAGCTGAGTAGTTCTCCTACACTTCTTAGTCCTACATTCCATAATTCTTTGCATCATCTCACAAAAAAACTACCATAGTGAATTGGCACAAAACATACCCTGAATGAAGATATAACCTATTCATTGGCCAATAAAGTACAAGAGGACAAATACTGCTATACAACTTGATACAGAAATCAAGATATGAAAAGAGATAAACATTTTCAATAGAGGCTATAAGTGGGGTATACCCAATGTCAGATTTTGACCCACATTTGTTTAGCCTAAAGTCTTTTTTTTGGAGGTGGTCTCCAAATAGCCAAATCTCCTTAAAGGTTTTGTTTTCCCTCTAAGATTATTTCTTAATTCTGCACATATATTACTTGTACATAGTAGTTTGTATGTTATCTTCCCATTAGGATGTGAATATCTCAAAGGCAGAGATTGTTTTTACCTTTCTCTTTATTCTCAGGCATAAAGTGTAGTGCTTAATAAATACTCATTAACTGGCTGACATGTTTTCTCCAGTATAATCATGGAACCTAAAAAATACCTCAAAAACAAAAACAAAAACAAAAAAACTCTCACTCAGTTACCACTATAATACAACTGCCCATTATTTCACAAATACTTTCCACTATACCTAATAATTGGTCATTAAGTATTTACAATGTAAGTTAATTGCTATAACACAAAGACCAATCACTGGGAAAGTGCTTTAGTCATCAAATAACTCAGTTACTTGCCAAATTAAGAGATGGCTGCTAAAGGCAACACCAGATTAGAAATAGAAATTCATTTGTAAAAATCTTGCATAAGAATATATTGGATGATTACAAGTAATATTTCAAAAGGTGCAGAGAAGGATTATAAACAATATTTAAAGAAAACTTTGCAAGATATCTAGTTAAGCAAAGTTATTCCAAAGATATAAGGGAGGGATGAAATGGGAGCTGGGAGGGAGGATAATAGATAGAAGAAAAATGGAAAAAAATTTGTAAAAATCATTATAGTTATTTTTATCATCAAGGACAATGAAACTACCACATTTGGACCCTAAAATCAATATGAGAAAAGAAACTGGACCAAGGAAGATCAGTAACAGAGCTGACAATTACAAGGGTAATGAGATTGAGGGCCAAATATAAAAGGTAGGTTGCTGTCCTTTGTTCTCAAAGAGAACCGAAATGATATCTTTATATTGGAGTTAAGGTACAGAGTGTATGACTGCAGCTGCTTAGACCAATACAAGCTCAAAAGGCTCAGCCAGAGGTTGGGCACAAATTTATGAACATTTGGAGTAGAGATGGCTCTAAATTTGTGCATGTCTCATTGCTGCAATTCTGTTCTGTTCACAGAGCACAGGAACAAAAATTTTTTTTAATGGAGATAAGCCATCCTGGGTGGTCCTTTGCCAATGTCTCCCATATCATACAAGCAATTACAAAGTTCTTTAGAGTGACCTTAAGAATCTTCCCTCCATCAATTCTTCTAACCATAATGTGAATGACTTCTTTGTGGAAGTTCTCCAATAAAATAGACTTTTAGGCAAACATATGTTTGACATTGAACAATGTGGCCAGTCTATTAGAGATGCACTCTCTGCTTTAGAGTTTGAGTATCATTATCTTAGAATTTTTCTAAAACAATTCAAATGGAAGCAATTCAGTTTTTGGCATGAACTGATTGATAATACTGTTCAGGTTTCATACAACCATGGGGTCAGCACAATGCTCTAGTCTGGTAGTCAGTCTAAAACTTCTCTCACACACTTTCCTTTGGAACCTTCCAAACATTGAGCTAGATCTGGTAATGCTTGTATCAACCTCATCATCTGTGTGAACATCCCTGGAAAATATACTGCCAAGGTAAATATAAGAAGATATACTGTCCAGGTATTTCCCAGTAGTCAAAATTTTGCCCTTTGCTATAAATGTTCCATGAATGGATGGTGTGATGTTTTAATTTCTTAAAGCATTATTACATTATATTCATAATCAATTTATTATATTATTATTCACATGTTATTATGAATTAATATTGTATTCATAATTTATTGTATTTATGTTTGCATTATTATATATTTATGTATTTATTATATTAATAATTTATTTAACCACTCCCCATTTGATTGACACTCCCTTAGTTTCCAATTTTTTTCAATTACTAAAAGAACTACTGATAAATTCTTTTCTACATTTGAGTCCTTTTCCTCTTTCTTTGATCTCTTTGGGGGTATATCCTGAGTAGATGTGTTGCTGAGTCAAAAATATATGCCCAGTTTAGGGGACATAGTTCCAATTGCTTTCCAGGATGACTGGACCAATTCAAACAAAGGCTTTGTTTGAAAAACAATGTTTTACCATCATAGAACATCAGCTTTTTTCAAAACTCAGCTCTTATCATCAGAGGAAACAGCAGCTCTCTGAGCTCAGCAGACTAGTGATATAGGAGAGAAATGTAGGCCCTCAGCATAAGGAATAAGAAATGCTCAAAACCCAACTTGTGCAAGAGGCTTTCTTGGTCCTCCCAGCTTCTAGTGCCTTCCCGTATACTTTGTATGTATCTTGTATGTCACATATTTATATACATATCATCTCTCTCCCCCTTCTTCTCTCAATCAGAGGCAATTGGATGAAATGACTTAGCCAGTAATCATGAAGGCCTGAGCTCAAATCTAGCCTCACATACTTCAAACTATAAAATGGGAATTATACCTCCTATTTAATAATGTTTGTTTCCCATTTTATAATTGAAGAAACTGAGGGAAGTAGCAATTAAATGTCTTGTCCAGGATCACATACAAGTAAGTATGTGACATACAAGAGTTCTTTCCTTATTAGAATGTAAATTCCTTGAAGCAATTAAGTGGTCACAGTGGGAAAGCACCAGCACTGGGGGCAGAAGGACCTGAGTTCAAATCTAACTTCAGAAACTTGACACTGAGTAAGTAACTGACCTTAGACAAGTCACTTAACCCTGACTACCTCAACCCTCCCCTATAAAAAAAAAAAAAGAATGTAAGCTCCCTGAGTGCAAAAGGTATTTTTTCCTTTTCATCCCCAGAAGTTAACATAGCACCTGGCAGATAATAAATGCTGAATTAATGTGGTGTTTGAATACTAATGACAGCATGACAGAATCAAAATTGAACATTGCACAGAGGGAAACAAAGAGGCTTACAGCTTTTAACCAATGCAGAACAGGGTAAAAGATATCATGCAGGAATTATATGATGGGAAGAGAAGATGAGCTGGTCCCAGGACAAGGGAGGGAGAAAGATGATGGCAGATGGCCAGAAGGCTATACTATATTATCATGGTGTCAGAAGAAATGGCTTAACTTCCAGCACACACAACTTACTGTTGTGAACAGATAGGATGGATGGAATGACAGAAAATAGGATCATACTGGGCAAGAAGGAATGGTTGGATTGTGAGCTAAATCATAGAAGGAAACTTCCAAATGAAAAGCTCATTTAATTATTGATTTCCAAACATGGTGAATTCTGTTCTATCATTTGAGTCACACTGACCCATAAAATCCATCATTAGCTTTTGTCCTATATTATAATCAGCTTTATCCTGAACAATCCACCATATTCTAAGGCTGGAAATGTTCCTGCATGTAGAAAGCTCTCAAGACCAAACAGCTGTGATGTCAAACCAATGACAATAAGTATTTTGATCTAAGAATTCTCACTTATACTAGGATGTAAACTCCTTAAGCCAAGGATTCTTTCTTTGTTTTTCCTTAGATCTCAAGGAAATATGCATTGCACATATAAATACTTAATAAATTTTTGTTCATTGATAAAATTAATGTTCAATACAGAAAGTTCAGCAGACAAGTAATTCAATCTATTGTTGCTGTTGCTGTTCAGTTATGACTGACTCTTCAGGACCTCATGGATAATAGGTCACCAATGATGTTCATGAGGTTTTCTTGGGAAAAATACCAAAGTGGTTTGCCATGTCCTTCTCCAGTGGATTAAGGCAAAGTTAAGTGACTTGCCCAGGATCACACAATTAGTACGTGTCCCAGTTTGCATTTGAACTCAGATCTTCCCAACTCCAGATCCCAACATGCTATCCACTGAACCACCTTGCTGCCTCCAAAACCATACCATATAACGAACTGTCTTCCTTCTGTTGATTATTTCCAAATTATCCTGTATATAGCTTATTTGTACATAGCTATCTGCTCCATTAGTCTGTGAGCTCCTTGAAGGCATAAAATAGCAAGGGTCTTGTTTTATTTTTGTTTTTGTTTGGAGACAATTGGATGTTAAGGGACTTGGCAAGGAAGGATCACACGGCTAACAAGTATCTGAAAATGAATTTGAACTCAGATCCACCTTCCTCCAAGTGTACTCTACTACACCACCTAGCTGTCCCAAGAAAAAAAATTTTTTTAACGTTTCTTTGAATCCCCAGAGCTATTAGTGTAGTGCCCAGCCCATGGTAGGTGCTTAATAAATGTTTATTGATCAACTACAGCTAGGTTTGCTGTTGTTAAAACTATGACTAAGCACAAAACAGGTGAACTGGATTTGTAAAATGCAGTAGAATTTATTACAATATATTCAAATTATCAAGTTGGACACAACAGGTAAAGAAAAATATCTTGAGGGAAATATATACCACATTATAAATCATGAGAGAAATGTGGAGATTAGGCTCCCAGAAGCACTGCATATTAAATGAACAGTAAATAACTCAAACTCAATAGAAGCAAATGTAGTACTTTTGTTATTATTACCACATAATAACTGTCATTTTGATGGATGAGATGAATGTTGCTTATTCCAAAAGGCCTGTAACGTCAATTTTTTTTCTGCTACCTGCAACATGGTATTTGTAAACTGCATAATCCGTCACAAAATGAGGACAGCCTTCTAGCAATGCATTTAAATAAGTGAATATTCAGGTTGAAAAAAATTTTTTTTTCAATTCACTGACCTAAATATTACAAAGCATGTAAATGAAACACTGCCATGAATTACATTTATAGGATGATGAGGGAAGCACTAAGCCCAGAAATGATGGGGACACCTGAATTCTAGTAAGTGGAAGGCACCCCCTTATTTGTCCTACAGATTTTGCAAACTTAGAGCCTCACAGAATCACTTTCACCTGCTAGAAGATGGAGACAATTATATTGATGACCGTTTGCTAGGTAGTTTAAAGTGGTAAAATGAAAGAGATTATCTTACATCTTAGAACACATATATAATTACTCACTGGCTAATATAATGGATATCTTCAGTTTATATGAATTTTACTTTGTCATTTTCGCATATTCATTTTGATAATGACATAAAGGAAAAAAAAAAACCAATTGTTTTACTGGCAAAATTCACCCATCTTTCTTCCCTGTATTTTTTTTTTTCTTCAGCAAGTTGTAGAAGAGATTTCTTTCAACAAAAAGTCATTTGTTCTTACCCATGCACACACCAGGTTAAATTAAAGGAAAGCTGGCTGCTTGCCACTGCATATGTGCAAGAGGAGGAGAGAATTCTTTATCATTTACTTCTCTAATCTTGCTTAGAGACCTCAAAGCCTAATTTCTATTTCCTTCCTACATCCCCTGGGGGATAGAGGAATAGGGCTGTTTTGTCAGCCATGATCTGGGACTGCTCCAGCTGCCTAGAATTCCTTCCTGCAATCAGAAATGCTTAAACCTTAACCTCAAAACTTGAAAGGAAAGAAAATCCTAAAACATGTACTATCTTTCAGCGATTTGTAAAAAAGCACCCTCTTGCTGTATCTCTCACAAATACACAGGCAGCTTGGAGCAGTTTTTTATTCTAAAGAGTAAACAATTGCCAAAGAAAGGAAATGTTCAGACATTCAGATTTTGATTAACTGAGATGACTGAGAAGCTCTGGGTGAAGTGTAAGTCATTTAGTAAGTAGAGGAAGGTTTTCAAAGATTAAGGAAGGTAAAGGAGTTTGCTAAAGGATCAGAATTCCAGTATATGCTTTTTTCTTTCTGTCTCCTCAACAAGCATTTAAGTGCTTAAACAGCATCCAGCATATTGCTAAACTCTCTGGGAGTAGGCAGTCAAAACTACTGTCCCCAACCCTCAAGAAACTGACATTCTAATGGGAAAGAAAATATACAAACAACTATGTACATTCAAGATATAAATTATAAATTGGTAAAAAAAAATGTGGAGTATAAATTATGTCTCAAAGGTGGAGAATGGGTCCTCCTAAAAAGTCCCTCACTGATTTCAGAATTTAAAGGGAGACAGAGATAACTAAGGAAATAAGATAATATAGATATACTATTTCAAGAAACAAATCAGTTGATTATTCTCATGTTTAATTAGGTAGCATTGTGTAGTAATTAAATGTTTATTGGGGTTGAGAAGTACAACGTCCCAGGGGATTCTTCCAGGTCCAGCAGAGGACTATGGAAATTGTGCAAGAAGAAAAAAGACCAGAATTTTGCCAGACCCTGAAGTGGACATGGAAACTAAACTGGAAGAACAAATTGAGGAAAACCAGAAAACTTAAAACGAGTTAATCCATCCCCAGTTACTGGGGCACACAGATTCCAGATGTGTCTGGACCAAAAAATTCCTATTCAACCCAAAGGTTCCCATAACTTCAATTATTACCATCTATGCTGATAAATTGAAGACTAATCAGGGTAGAATGATCTGGAGCACAAAACCCAAACTAATAACTGAGGCTGAAAATATGAGTAATCAAAAGAAAGAAGTTGACTATTGTCCATACTAAATAATTTTAAACTTCTTATTATTTATTAGATGAACTTTATTTTTAAAATTAATTTTATTGGTATTTTCTTTTGTTATATCACTTAGATTTTCTTCTGCATTCTTCTCCCTTTCCAAAGAGCCAAGGCCCTTATAATAAGGGTGGGGAACCAATTTTTTATTTTTCTGACAAGGACCATTTGGATATTTAAAACGCCATTCATGGGTCATACAAAATTATCAACTAAAACAGCTCAAGTGGAAGATTGTTGTACCTAGCTTTTAGCTCATCATCACCTGCAGTTGCCTTAGCAAATGATTTCTCTGACTTATACAGCCAGATGTACCCTTCCCCTATATAACAAGAAAGATTTTTTAAAATTAAGGGTTCTTTATTACCAAAACATGTGTATAGATAATTTTCAGCATTCACACTTGCAAAACCTTGTGTTCCAGATTTTTTCTCCCTCCCTTCCTCCCATCCCGACACAGCAAGTTATCCAATATATGTTAATCATGTGCAATTCTTCTATACATACTTCTATAATTATCATGCTGCACAAGAAAAATCAGATCAATAGGAAAAAAATGAGGAAAAAAAATAAAATGCAAGCAAACAACAACAAAAAGTGAAAATACTATTTTGGGATCCACACTCAGTTCCCACAGTCCTGTCTCTGTTATCTCCATTATCAGACCATTGGAACTGGCCTGAATCACCTCACGGTTGAAAAGAGCCACATCTATCAGAATTTATCATTATATAATCTTGTTGTTGCTGTGTACAATGTTCTGGTTCTACTCACTTCACTCAGAATCAATTCGTGTAAGTCTCTCCAGGCCACAAGAAAGAATTTTTTTTAAAAGAGGAAAAAAATTGGCAAAACTGGTCTACAGATTAAAAAAATAATAATCTAATATTATGTGCCAATGTTCCATCTGATAGTCATAACTTCTGTAAAGGAATAGAGGAAAGTTCTTTTCATTACTCTTTTTTTTATCACCAAACTTTAAAATGTCTCAATATTCAGTTTTTATTATTTTCATAATATATATATAAACATTTATGTTATTATATTGTATAGATTATTATCTGATCTCTGCTCACTTTACTTTGCATCATTTCATATATCTTTCCACAATTTTCTGTATTCATCATGATTGTTTCTTTTTTCCAATTCTTTTAACATTTTTATTTAAAGTTTTAAGTTCCAAATTCCACCCTTTTCTCCCTCCCTTCCTTCCCCATACCCTGAGACAGTAAGTAATCAGATATAGGCTATACAGATACAATTATGTGAAACATTTCCATATTAATCATTTTTATATAAGAACTCAAGAGTAAAAATGAAATGAAGAGGGAAAAACAGTATGCTTAAATCTATATTAAATCAATATGATTGTTTTAAAAGCCTAATAATAGACCATTATGTTTGTTTACTACAATTTCCCCAATAAAGTTATTATTTTTAGTTCTTTGCTACCTTAAAAAATGTTGCTATTACATATTTTTTTAAAATATGTAATTGTAGTTGTCATGTCCAACTCTTTGTGACCCTGATTGAAATTTTCTTGGCAAAGATAGTGGAGTGGTTTGCCATTTCTTTCTCCAGCTCGTTTTTACAGATGAGGAAACAGAAGCAAGCAGGGTTAAGTGACTTTTCTAGGATTACACTGCTAGCAAGGATCCGAAGCTGGATTTGAACTCAGGTCTTCACTGCACCACTGAGTTCTTTATAAATATTTTGGTGTATAGGGAATCTTTCTTGTTTTATAATTGACCTCCAAGAGGCATTTGTCTGAAAAGTAATCTCTGGATCCAAGGGTAATTTTAGTCACTGCATATTCTAAGTTATTTTCTGGAATAGTACTTGTTAAACACATATTCGATTATTTGCTAAGGGAGAGAATAGGGGAGAGGAGGGAGAAAAAATTGGAACACAAGGTTTTGCAAGGGTGAATGTTGAAAACTCTCTTTGCATATATTTTGAAAATAAAAAGTTATTATTTTGAAAATAAATTATTTTCTAGATGAGTCGACCAATTCACAATTCTACCAACAATGTAGTAGTATATTGGTCTTTTCATAATTTCTCTGCCATGGACAATTCCCACATTTTGTCATTTTTGCCAATTTGTTGGGGATGAAATACAGCTTCTAAATAATTTTATTTACATTTAATTATTGATGTAGCTCATTCTTTCATAAAATTGTTAATAGTTTATATTCTTTTGAGAACTGTTTGATCATATCTTTTCTACTGAAGAATGGTTTTTGGTCTTTTATTATCCTATTTATTATCTATATATCTTGGATATCAATTTCTTATTAGAGATACCTGATACAAAGATTTTTTTCCCCAGTAAACCATTTCATTAAGGAAATTGGTTTCTTCTACATCTGTTTTCTGAGAGATTTTTTTCTCCTCTTTTATTCTTATATTCAGATTTGGTTTTGACTACAATGGGGGAAAAAGCTAAATAGTTCTATTAAAGTTTTATTAATCTACTCAGTTAGAATGTTCTGTCATCTTTTATTGGCCTCCAGTCTTCCCTCTGCTGCAACTCTTATCTTTTGATTCTATTTCTCTAACATTATAGAAATCTCGCTTTTGCTCAACCCTTTTGAGAGATTCTTGTTGTCAGACTGGATTTGGAGTTGTAGAAGGCTCCTCTCATGAAGCTATAGGTAATAAATACAGGATATATGCCCTGGTCATAAAGCTACAATATGGTGGATCATTTCTTCACCACCATGATCCTATAATCATTGAGAAAGAAAAACAATTTCTTTTCAGCAAAATTCTGATACACAAAATTGGAAAAGGGATCTCAGAAAATAGATAATAAAAGCTCCCTCCCTTCCTAAAGCAGAGCATTGAAGACTAATAAGAAGAATGTTGTGTGAATATTCTTACATTTATATTCAAATACATATATTTGGTCCCTGTGCTTGATATTTTTGCTTAATTACATTTCTTACAAGAGATGGTTTTACAAGGAGTGAGGGGAGAATACGGATATAATGACAGAGTATCAGTTTTAAAAAATCCAGAAATGACTGATGTAATGACAAAGAGTATCACTACAATATTTTTAAAAATCCCACTTCAGAAACCTTGAAATTACTAGGGAGTCAACATACAAAATTCCTAAAATCCTATTTTCTCTTTAAAATATATGCTTTTTTGGCCTATTTCATTAGAAAAGTGGGCCACTATGAGAATGAGCTGCCAGTCAATAAAGTATTAGTTGTTTTTTTCATCATTATCACAATCATAATAATAATAGCTGTTATTTATGTAGCACTTTAAAATTTTGTCTCATTTAATCCTCACAGCAGCCCACAGAGATAGGGGCTATTATAATCACTTTCACAGATAAAGAAACTGAGGCAAACCAGCATTTAAGTAACTCACCAGGGTCACATTGCTATTAAGTGTGTGAGGCTAGATATGAACTCAAGGCTTCCTGACTTCAGCTTAGTATTCTACTGTACGAACTGGTGTTTTATTTCTGTTACAAGGAAAAACTAAATTATAGAGGTTTGCCCCAAGAGAAAAGAAGATGTTCAGAAATGATTGTGATATAAAAATGAAAAACCACAATAACACGAAGCTAATGGTGTCCCAGCATCATAACAATGACTAACATTTTTATAGTGCCAGGTACTATGCTAATAAATTCCTGAATATTATCTCATTTGATCTTCACCACAACCTTGGTAGGAAGGTACTGTTATTATCCCTATTTTACAGATGATAAAACTGAGGTAATCACTATGTCATTTGGTCCTACATACTTAACACATATATTTCTTTTTTCAAGGAGTAATCTGTATGTGATTTACCAGGGTGGGGGTGGGGGAGCATCTGCCTAAGGCATACTTTGTATTCCACATCAATAAATCCTAAGGTTTTTATAATTTGTTGTGGCACAAAATTTTAGGATGTTTTGCCAACAATTTTGGTGGAAGAATTTGGTAATCCTGACAAAACAGGAGCAGGCTTCATATAACATACTCTTAAAAGAAAATGCTAAAATAGTTCTCTAGTTAAGATTAAATTTTTAATTTTTAAAACATTGCCTTCATTCCATTTTCCAAAACTCACCACCTTTATTTTTTACCTTACTCTGCCTCCAATCCAAATTTGGGAGAGGTGCCTGGCAAATGGGATATTGACACCAACTTATCCCAAAGGTGGCACTAAGCACTCAGAAGGATAGACTCCTAGAAAGGCATGGAAATATAGTAGCAGAGTCAAGTCGGTAGGATTACCAGAAAATTCCTTTTGTTTCTTGTCTGTTAAAAGAGACGGGGAAAAGAATTTTTTTTTAAATTTTATATTATTTGCAAAACATATGTATGGGTAATTCTTCAACATTAACCCTTA
>JAJPUD010001022.1:290488-324404 GCA_023553655.1 Myrmecobius fasciatus | reverse complement strand
TTGAGATAATCATATGTTTTTTGTTAATTTGGTTATTAATATAATTGATTATGCTAATAGTTTTCCTAATATTGAACCAGCCCTGCATTCCTGGTATAAATCCTACTTGGTCATGATGTATTATCCTGGGGATGACTTTCTGTAATCTTGTTGCTAAAATCTTATTTAAAATTTTTGCATCAATATTCATTAGGGAAATGGGTCTATAGTTTTCTTTCTCAGTTTTTTCCCTACCTGGTTTAGCTATCAGCCCCATATCTGTGTCATAGAAGGAATTTGTAAGTACACCTTCTTTCCCTATTTTTTCAAATAGTTTATATAGTATTGGGAGTAATTGTTCTTTGAATGTTTGGTAGAATTCACATGTAAATCTATCTGGCCCTGGAGATTTTTTCTTAGGGAGTTGATTAATAGCTTGTTCCATTTCTTTTTCCAAAATGGGGCTATTTAAATAATTTATTTCCTCTTCTGTTAACCTAGGCAATCTATATTTTTATACATATTCCTCCATTTCATTTACATTATCAAATTTATTGGCATAAAGTTGGGCAAAGAAACTCCTAATTATTACTCTATTTTCCTGTTCATTGGAGGAAAGTTTTCCCTTATCATTTTTGAGACTAACAATTTGATTTTCCTTTTTCCTTTTTCTAATGAAATTAACTAAAGGCTTATCTATTTTGTTGGTTTTTTCATAAAACCAACTCTTAGTTTTATTTATTAATTCAATACTTTTCTTATTTTCAATTTTATTGATCTCCCCTTTAATTTTCAGAAGTTCCAATTTGGTATTTGAGGGTTTTTAATTTGGTCTTTTTCTAGCTTTTTTAATTGTAAGCCCAGTTTATTGATCTTCTCTTTCTCTATTTTATGCAAGTAAGCATCTAAGATATAAAATTACCCCTTATAACTGCTTTAGCCGTGTCCCACAAATTTTGGTATGTTGTCTCATTGTTGTCATTCTCCTGGATGAAATTATCGATTGTGTCTATAATTTGCTCCTTCACCCATTTATTCTTCAGGATTAGATTTAATTTCCAATTAATTTGTGGTCTGTTTTCTCCTGGCCTTATATTACATGTGAGTTTTATTGCATCATGATCTGAAAAGGATGCATTTACTATTTCTGCTTTTCTGCATTTGATTTTGAGGTTTTTATGCCCTAACACATGATTGATTTTCGTATAAGTTCTATGAACCCCTGAGAAAAAAGTATACTCCCTTCTATCACCATTCAATTTCCTCCAGAGATCTATCATACCTAACTTTTCTAGCCTTTTGTTTATCTCCCTAACTTCTTTCTAATTTATTTTGTGATTTGATTTATCTAATTCTGAGAGAGCAAGGTTGAGATCCCCCACTAGTATAGTTTTACTGTCTATTTCTCCTTGCATCTCTGTTAGTTTCTCCTCTAGGAATTTGGATGCTATACCACTTGGTGCATATATGTTTAGTATTGATACTCCTTCATTGTCTATGGTACCCTTTAGTAAAATATAGTTTCCTTCCTTATCTCTTTTAATTAGATCTATTTTTGCTTTTACTTGATCTGAGATAAGGATTGCTACCCCTGCCTTTCTTTATTCACCTGAAGCATAAAAGATTCTGCTCCAGCCCTTTACCTTCACTCTGTATGTATCTCTGTTTTAGATGTGTTTCTTGTAAACAACATATTTTAGGGTTCTGGCTTTTAATCCAGTCTGCTACCCACTTCTGTTTTATGGGAGAGTTCATCCCATTCACATTCACAGTTAAAATAACTATATCTGTATTTCCTGCTATCTTATTTGCCCAGAGTTATGATTTTCTCTTCCCTTTCCCCTCTCTTCCTTCCCCCTCCCCAGTACTTTATTTTTGATGACCACCTCCCTCCAACAGTCTTTCCCCCTTTAGGCCCCCCTCCTCTTTACACCTTTCCCCTAATCCTTCTATTAGTCTATCCCTTTCCTTTCTTCCTTTCCCTCCCACCTACCCACAAGGAGGGTCAGGACTTTCTTTGAAGTCACATGTGTCTGATATACTCTCTTAGAATCCAATCTAATGAGAGTAAGGTTTACACAATCATCACCCTCCCTTCTTTCCCTCTATTATATTAGATCTTCTATGTCTCTTTATGAGATTTTGCCCTTATTTTACCTCCTTTATTTTTTCTTTATTTTGCCTCCTTCCCCCTCTCTTTTTTCAGTATGATATCCCTTCCACCTCTAATTTCTTTTCCATTATTATCAAAGAAAAATTGAATTATACCCCCATTCTTTAAGGATACCTATAGTAGAAATATAGTTCTCAAGAGTTCTTTCCTTTTTACCTTTTTATGCTTCTCTTGATTTCTGTATTTGGAGGTCAAATTTTTTGTTCAGAACTGGTCTTTTCATTAGAAATAGGTGAAATTCTCTTGTATCATTGAATGACCATCTTCTTCCCTGGAAGATGATGCTCAATCTAGCTGGGTAACTTATTCTTGGCTGTAATCCAAGTTCTTTTGCCTTTTGGAATATCTGATTCCAGGCCCTTCAATTCTTTAATGTGGAAGCTGAAAGATCTTGTGTAATTCTAATTACAGTTCCTCGGTATTTGAACTGTTTCTTTCTATCTGCTTGTAATATCCTTTCCTTGGTGCGATAGTCCTGAAATTTGGCCACGATATTCCTTGGGGTTTTAATTTTGGGGTCTCTTTCAGAAGGTGATCGCTGAGTTCTTTCAATGCCAATTTTGCCTTCTGATTCTGAAACATCAGGGCAATTCTCTTTCATGATTTCCTGAAAGATAGCCTCAAGGTTCTTTTTTTCATCGTGGCTTTCAGGGAGTCCAATAATCCTTAGATTGTCTCTCCTAGATCTGTTTTCCAAGTCAGTTGTTTTTCCTAGGAGATATTTCATATTTTCTTCTATTTTTTCATTTTTTTGTGTTTGACTGATTCTTGAAGTCTTATTGAGTCATTTACTTCTATTTGTTCAATTTTAATTTTTAAAGTATTATTTCCTTCAGTTATCTTTTTCAGCTCCTTTTGTAGCTGGCCAATTGAATTTCTTGGTTCGATGCATTCTTTTTCCATTTTGCCAATTTTATTTTTCAGTGAATTGTTGTTTTTTTCCAATTCACCATTTTTATTTTCCAGTGAATTGCTGTCTTTTTCCAATTCACCATTTTTATTTTCCAGTGAATTGGTGATTTTTTCCAATTCACCAATTTTGTTTTTCAGTGAATTGTTTTCTTTTTCCAATTCACCAATTTTGTTTTTCAGTGGATTGTTTTCTTTTTCCAATTCACCAGTCCTGTTTTCCAGTTTTTGACATCTCTGTTGCACTGATCTCAATTTATTTCCCCATTCTTCTTCTAGCTCTCTTTTGAGATTCTTTATGCAATCTTCCAGGAAAGCCTTCTGAAAAGGGGTCCAACTCATGTCTGCCTTTGTGACTTCCTCTGGGATTGTTTTCAGAATCTCAGGATCTGAGGACTGTTCTACTTTCTCTCCGTAGAAGCTGTCTATGGTGCGAGCTGTCTTCTGCTTCTTGCACATGATTTTTGAGCTGTAAGAAGTTTAGGTCTGGATCACTTGAGGTCTGAATCACTAGCAGAGAATTCTGCTGTTTCAATTTGTCCCAGGGCAGTTTGCCGAGTTGACTTCTGGAGCGGGGCTTGGCTAGATCCGCACTAGGACCACACTTTCAGCTGCTCTCAATCTACTCTTTATCAGAGGCAGATCTGCCAAAGCACCTGACCGCAAGCAGCGCAAAGTGGCCCAGGCATCTCCCAGGGATTTCCTGGGTGCCTAAAATCCACCCCTCTGTCGCACCTCTGACTTCCACCCTGGCTGGTGTCTGACCACGGCCAGAAGCCGATTCCCCTGAGGCTAACCTTCTCAGGAGTTTTTTCAAAGTGGATTTTTGATAGAAGTGCGTTGTAGTCCAAGTGTTTGGTGGAACCCTCACTCCAGAACCAGTTCGGAGGCTCAATTTGTCTGGGTCTGAGGGAAGGTCTCAGGAGCTCACAGACAATGCTGTCTGCAGTTCGCCATCTTGGCTCCACCCCCGGGAAAAGAAATTTATCAAAAATCTAGTTAAATAAGAGTTAATTTTTGTTTCCTCAAGTGATCTCCCTCTTATGATTGGTTAGTTATCCTACCTACAAGCTTCCTAAAATCTCTAATTAAATCACGAATCTCAGGACTCATGGAAAAAAAGATAAAGAAAGTCAACAATTTAAATTAATTTTGATAATATTGCTCAATATTACCAATAATTATCAGTAATATTGGTATTATAATAGGTATTATCAATAATACCTTTTTTTAGGTACAGAAAAGACAACCCTGTTCGACCAAAACTGCCTTATATGTACTGTGCAACCCTCAGTCCTTAATATTTCCCTAATTAGACTTAAGTCTAATGCCAATTTTCCCACAGTTTTCCAGTTGGCAAATTGTCATATGACTACATCCATTTTCATTGTATTTAATCTTTTTTTAATAAAGTTTTTTTATTTACAAAACACATGAGTGATTTTTCTACATTGACTTTTGCAAAAGCTTTTTTTTTTGTTCCAAGCTTTCCCTCTCCTTCCCCCCACCCCCCACCCCTAGATGACAGGTAATCTAATACATGCTAAATATGATAAATTATATGACAAATCCAATACATGTATACATATCTATACAGTTATCTTACTGCACAAGAAACATCAGATCTAGAAAGAGAAGAAGAAAAAACAACCTAAGAAGGAAAACAAAATGCATGGAAATATTCATAGAAAGCGTTAAAATACTGTGTTGTGGTTCACACTCAGTTCCCATAGGCCTCTCTCTGGATGTATATGACTATCTTCATCGCTGAACAAAAGGAACTGGTTTGAATCACATCATTGTTGAAGAGAACCCTGTCCATCAAAATTGATCATCGTATAGTCTTGTTGCTGTGTATAATGTTCTCCTGGTTCTGCTGATTTCACGCAGCATCAGTTCATGCAAGTCTCTCCAGGCCTTTCTGAAATCCTCCTGTTGGTCGTTTCTTACAGAACAATAATATTCCATAACATTCATATACCATAATTTATTCAGCCATTCTCCAATTGATGGGCATCCTTTCAATTTCCAGTTTCTTGCCACTACAAAAAGGGCTGCCACAATCATTGTATTTAATCTAAATGTACTTGCATAGTAGGCTACTAATTGCTTGACTGATTGATTAAAAAGATTAAAAATATGAATAAATAGTATTCTTCCATCAAGAAATGTTTAACAAAAAGAACAGTGGAAAAACAACAAACACATGGCAAGAGTTATTCTTGCATGACATACTATATTAAATTACTAATATTAACAATCATATTCCACCAGTTCCCATTTCAGGAAGCTTAGAGCCCTTGGAGTTCAGCTCAACAAGATGATAACAAGCCAATGAAGAAACGTGAAAAAACAGAAAGGAACTAAAATGCTCATATGTCCAAAGTCTCCAAAGGGACTAGCAAGTGCCTCTGGCCTAAGGCAGGCTATGAATAAGTAACTACTAAACCAAAAGGAATTTTTCCCCCCATTTGGTATGGGCAACTTATGGAAAGAAGTCTGCTTAATAGTCTCACTATAACAAGAGAAGGTAGAAAATGGGTTTTCAAGACTTCTGCGAACTTTTGGAGGTTTAAGCCTAGATTAGGAAAAGTTATTGTCTGCCATTAATTTGCAACTTTCCTTTACTTTATATGATGTGGAGAAAAAAGTTAAAACAGGTAACATACAATATAGATTCCAAGAGAGCATAGTGGAAAGGTGGAGACTATATGTACTAGCAAAACAAATAACTGATTTATTCCTCCCATTTCAAGAAAAAAAAATTTTTTAAATGTCTCAGAGTCCTGTGTCAGACCACAGAGACATTATTTACCACAAGACAGTGAGACTGACATGAAAGCTATTACTGGAGATGGAGAAAGAAGAAACAAAAATCTACTCAACATTCATGGAAGACAAAAATATTCAAAATATGTCCTCCCTCTTCCGTCCAAATCTCATCTATCCTTTCACCTTTTAAATTAATCGCTATCAATCAATTCACATGCATTTATTAAATGCCTACTATGTGACAGGCATTTTGCTGGGCATTGGAGATGCAAAGAAAAAACTGAAAGGATCCCATTTAACAAAGAGAGACATTATACACATATATACACAAATATATTTACACATCCACATGCATAAACATATATCCTACATATATATACATAGTTACATTAAGACACAACACAACACAATATACACAGAGAATACAACATATATGCATGTATGCACATATATACATATACAAACACACATACAGTTATCCCCTTCCACATCAAAAATTTCCCCATTATGGTTTTGATATACTGTGGGTCAGCATAAGAAATTAAAAGGAAGTTTTGCAGAAGCTGCAGATGACACTGAGCCTATAACCAAATACTTAACCCAACTTTTAAATAAGATACCATAAACACCCGTAAAAAAGAAAAAAAATTAGACTTCTTTTCAAAGGAAGAGACAAAAAATTGTACACATTAGGCACCATGCTCCTAATCCCTGTGATGGAGAAGGGATAACTATGTACACAAACATACATACACACACAACACAAGCATAGCACCCCAGCTATCTTAAATTGATTTAAGTTGTACACACATTGTGATGAAGCTATTACAAAGTTTCTTAATATCTACTTTACTGTGCTCATTGATTCACTGATTAGGGTTAGACTGGAAACCTGTCTTTATATATACACAAAATGGACAGAAGATGATGGGGAAAACACCAGCAGATCAAAGGAATCAGGAAAGATTACTTGCAGAAAATGTTTGAGCTAATAAGCTTTTATGGAAACCAGGAATTCTGAGAGACAGAATTACACTGCAGATGTGGAGGATGGCAAGGGAAGGTATAGAGTACTGTCTATGTGTGAGGAATATTAAAAAGGACACTTTGGAAAGTAATGTGTAATTAATCTGGAAAGGTAAGATGTGGCCAGGTTGTAAAGGGCTTTGAGTGCCTTTATTGAGAAAGAAAGCCAGCATAGGAAGGAAACTAATGGATAGAAAAAAATTGAATAAACAAAATGGCAGAAAAATGGTTTGGGGTTATTGGAGTTCCATGGGATCTTAGAGTCATCACAAATGAAAGCCTGTTTCCTTGTACAGTTAAAAAAATCTGAAGTCTAAAGTTCACACATGCCCAAGATTATATAAATGACAGACTATTGTTGGCCAAAGGGTTTTTAAATTAATGATCTGATCCTGATGCATAAGATTTCATTTACTACTCATAGACAACATAAATGCATAACTAAAAAGTTTATTAGGATGATTTGCTGATTCAGCATCATTCACTCTTTTTTCCTATTACTACCAGGCTATGTTATTCCCTTCCCCCATACTTTTCCCCAGAGATTAAGGCTGGCATTATAGCAGCAATCTTACCAAATATGTACAAGATGGAATTTTCCTCTACAGCTGAAATACTGTCTACCCCAGAAAACAGATAAACTATATTGAAAACTCTTAGGGAGGTGGCTGCAGGCAACAGTCAACTCAGTTTTACATACAGCTGTGTTCTATCCCTACAACAAGCATTAGCATCCCAGAAATGATATATCCTATATACAGATTTAACAAAAAACAAAATCATGGCATATTCAATTCAGGAAAATGAAATGGAAACTCACTGAGTTTTCACAGAAATAACTTAACTCATGAATAAAACATCTGCCACAAAAGAAATCAATCATAATAAAAGTTTTTATGACATAAGATAATATGCATGTATTTAAACTTTTGCTTTTGAAAGGCAGCAGTCTGATGGTACCAGAATCTAAATCTTTCTATATTCACTGCAAAGTCAATGTCAGTACAGATGCTGACTTCTTAATCCATCACTTCTTGATGTCAGAAGGAATTTCAGTGTTGATGTTTTTAGAAGGCATTTTTCTCTTGATTTTAGATCTATACATGCACAGACAAATGAATTGAGGAAATGTCCGAGTGAAATACCTAGATAACTGAACAAAGAGTGTTAAGATTGGCTTTGATTTATCTGGAGAACTAACTCAAACCTCATCTTGAACTAGTTAGTGTGGACTTTTAGTTAGCTAATGTAGCTTTACCTTTACAGACAGGAACTGCTGTGTCATAAATTTGAAGTGAATTTTCATAGTTTTAATGAAATCTACTTAGTCTTGTTAGCCTCTGCAGATTCCATCTAACCATCTGTTTCTTTGAGTGCATATTGTTCACTAGCACAACATGTAATTGGTGTGGGTTTAATCTCTGAATCGGATGGTTGCCTTCATTGGGTACTTCCCCTTATGCTGCATCTCTATTCCCACTCTGGCATCTTCCAAATATATATAGTCACTCAAAATATACAGTGGGGAGTGGGATTACAGAAGAGAGCATGGATTACTAATAGCAAATTGGAAGCATCATTTTCTCAAAGGATAACAAGGAAGCAGTCAGGAAAGGAAAGAAAGAAGGAAGAGAGGGAGGAAGGAAGAAAGAGAAGGAGGGAGGGAAGGAGGGAAGTAAGGAAGGAAGGAGGGAAGGAGAGAGGAAAAAAGAGGGAGAGAAAGGAAAGAAGGAAAAAAGGTAGGAAAGAAGGAAGGAAGGAAGGAAGGAAGAAAAGGACAGTAGGAGGGAGAAAGAAAGAGAGGAGGGGCAGCTAGGTGGCGCAGTGTTTGGAGCACCAGCCCTGAAGTCAGGAGGACCTAAGTTCAAATCTGGCCTCAGACACTTAACACTTCCTAGCTGTGTGATCCTGGGCAAGTCACTTAATCCCAATTGCCTCAGCAAAAAAAAAAAAAAAAAAAAAAAAAAAAAAAAAAAAAAAAAAAAAAAGAGAGAGAGGAAGGGAGGAAATAAGATTGATTTACTCAGCACTAACCACCATATGCCAATCATTATCTTTCTCCTTTAATTCTTATCACTAACTTTTTTTTGTATCCTTGTTATAAGCACAATCAACATATCAATTTCAGAATATTAGACAAGAAAAGCAGTGATTAAGAAGAACCATCGTGGTTCTATCAAGTACAGATTATGCCAGTGTACCTTCATTTTCTTTTCTGACAGGATTACTAAACTATTAGATGTGAGGAATACTATAGAAATAGTTTACTTAAATTCTATCAAAGCATTTGATAAAATATTTAATACTATTCTGGTGGAGAATGAAAAATACAGATTACAGTTTGTGAGTTGGCAAACTACAGTGTGTGATACATAAACAGGGGGATCATCCAAATCATAATTTGTCCACTCCTAGATTAGAGTATAAGACAATCAAATGAATTTGGAACCACTTAGATTGCTAGACTCAAAGTAATTGTTAATGGTTCAATGCCAATGTGACAGTTCTCCAGTGGATTATACCAAAGATTTGAGTGAGCTTGGTACTGCACTGTTAAAAGTTTTTTATCAACAGTGTGGATAAAGGAATGAATAACATGTCATGAAATTTAAAGATGAAACAGAGCTGGGCAGGTCAGCCAACACAGTGGATGCGATTGTCAGAATTAAAAAAGATCTTGACAGGGTAGAAGACTTGAATGAATCTAAAAATACAAAATTCAATACAGATAAATGTAAAATCTTACGCTTAAGCATAAAAATTCAAGTTCACTGGTAGAAAAGGTAGAAGACAGGTTTAGTTATTAGTAGTTTGTATGAAAAGGATCTGGGAGTCTTAGTGAACTGCAAGTTGAACATGAGTCAGCATTGTTATGGGGGAGAGGAAACTAATGTGATCTTGTTGTTTAGTCATTTTTCAATCATGTTTCAGTTTTTGTGACCTCTTTCTGGGCTTTACTTGGCAAAGATACTGGACTGATTTGTTCATTTTACAGATGAAGAAATTAAGACAGACAAAGGTTAAACAAAACTAACAAGTGTCTGAAGTCTAATCTGAACTCGGGTATTCCTGACTTTAGCCCCAGAGCTCTACCTATTATGCCCAATGTGAAAAAAATTGTGCCTCAGCATCAGTTTTTTCTCTAGAGGTACATGGCATTTTTTCTTCATGAGTCCTTTGGAATTACCTTGGATCACTGTATTGTTGAGAATAGCTAAGTCATTCATGGTTGATTATCATACAATATTGTTTCTGTCTACAATGTTCTCCTGGTTCTGTTCAATTCATTTTACATCAGTTCATGTAAGTCTTTTGAAGTTTTCTCAAAATCAGGTTTTCTGCAATCAGCCTGCTCATTGTTCCTTATAACATAATAATAATCCTATTAATAATAATATACCACAACCATTTCCCAATTGAGGGACATCCTCTCAATTTCTAATTCTTAGCCACCTCACTTCCTTGGCTTTATTCTTGATTCGGTTTCCCTCAATTTCACATAGTCAATTTATTGGTAAATTTTACCTCTACTTTCAAAATGGCTCTCATATCCATTGCCTTCTCCCAATGCATGTGGCCACCACCCTACTTTAGACACCTATTGCCTGCTGGCCAACTATAATATCTTCCACCATTCCAATCCATCCTTTATATACTTAAGTGATTTTTTTTTAAGTTCAGATCTTGAATTTTGGAGGGGATGTGGGAAAACTGGGACACTGATACATTGTTGATGGAGTTGTGAACTGATCCAACCATCCTGGAGAGCAATTTGGAACCATGTCCAAAGGGCTATAAAACTCTGCATACCCTTTGATTGAGCAGTGTCATACCTGCTGTATCCCAAAGAGATCATAAAAAAGGAGAAAGGACCCACATATGCAAAAATGTTTGTAGCAGCCCTTTTGTAGTGGCAAGAAACTGGAAACTGGTTGGATGCCCACCAGTCGGGGAATGGCTGAATAAATTATGGCATAAGAATTTATGGAATATTATTGTTCTTTGAGAAATGATCAGCAGGATGATTTCAGAGAGGCCTGGAAAGACTTACATGAACTGATGCTGAGTGAAGTGAATAGAACCAGGAGAATATTGTACACAGCAACAACGAGATTGTGTGATGATCAACTCTGATGGACGTGGCTCTTTTCAACAAGGAGGTGATTTAGGCCAGTTCCAATGGTCTTGTGATGGAGAGAACCAGTTGCATCCAGAGAAAGGACTGTGAGAATGGAGGATGGATCACAACATAATATTTTCACCTTTTTTGTTATTTTTTGCTTATATTTTGTTTTCTTTTTTCTCATTTTTTCCCTTTTGATCTGATTTTTCTTGTACAGCATGATAATTGTCGAAATGTATATAGAAGAATTATATAGAATTATATATAGAATATGTAGAAGAATTGCACATGTTTAATATATATTGTATTACTTGCTGTCTAGGGAAGGTGGGAGAAAGAAAGGAAAAAAATGTAGACCACAAGGTTTTGTAAGGATGAATGTTGAAAATTATCTTTGTATTATGTGTTTTAAATATAAAAAAGCTTTAATAAAAAAAATAAAGTTCAGATCTTACTATACCATTTTCCTACTCAATAAGTTACCTGTTCCTTATCACTTCCAGGATCAAGTATAAATTCCTCTATGAAAGTCCCTCACAACCTGGCCTCAATCTATATTTCCAATCTTATTATACATCACTCCCCTTCCCATACTTTACAATTCAGCCAAATCAGCCTTTTAACTGTTCCTCACACATGATATTTCAACTCCACTCTCCACATTTTTTTTTGGTGAAAAAACAAATGATTATTTCTAATAATTTGCATTTGTGTCTTCTCCACTTCTGAAATACATTGCCATTTCATCTTCACTTCTTAAAACTGCTTATTTCTTCAAAATTCTGATAGAGTAACATTTTCTACATATTTTTTCCTTTTTTTAAATAATAGCTTCTTATTTTCAAAATACATGCAAAGATAGCTTTCTTTCTAAAAAAAATATTTATTTATTTTTAAATACACATTGCTTTATGAATCATGGTGGGGGAGAAATATCAGAACAAAACCACGGGAGAAAAAAAAAACAGAAAAAAGAAGTGAACATAGCATGTGTTTATTTACATCCAACCTCTATAGTTCTTTTTCAGGATGTAGATTAAATTTTCTGTCCAAAGTCTACTAGGTTTGCTTTGGATGCTGAACCACTGAGAAGAACCAAGTCTTTCATAGTTGATCACTGCATATTCTTGCTGTTACTGTGTACAGTGTATTTCAGGTTCTGCTTGTTTCACTCAGGATCAGTTCATGTAAATATTTCCAGGCCTTCATAAAATCAGTTTGCTCATCATTTTTATAGAACAATAATATTCCATTACCTTCATGTACCACAGCTTATTCAGCCATTCCCAATTGATAGGCAACTATTCATTTTCCAATTCTTTGTTACCACTAAAAGAGCTGCCACAAACATTTTTGTACATGTGGGTCCCTTTTCCTCCTTTATGATCTCCTTGGGATACAGACCCAGTAGTGAAACTGGTAGGTCAAAGGATATGCAGTTTTATAGCCCTTTGGGCATAGCTCAGATTGCTCTCCAGAATGGTTGGATCATTTCACAATTCTACCAACAATGCATTAGTGTCCCAGAATTAGTATCCCTGTTTTCCCATATCCCTTCCAACATTTATCATTATCATTTCCTGTCATCTTAGTGAATCTGAAAGGTATGAGTTGGTACCTCAGAGTTGTTTTAATTTACATTTCTCTAATCAATTACGATTTAGAGCATGTTTTTAAATGACTATAAATGGTTTAATTTCATCTGGCAAAGACAGCTTTCAACATTCACCCTTGAAAAACTTTGTTTTCCAAATTTTTCTTCCTCCCTTTCCCCCCTTCTCCTAGACAGCAAGTAACCAACATGTACAATTCTTCTATACATATTTCCACAATTATCATGATGCACAAGAAAAATCAGATCAAAAAGGAAAAAAATGAGAAAGGAAAAAAAGCAAACAACAACAAAAAGGTGAAAATATTATGTTGTGGTCCACAATCAGACCTCACAGTTGTCACTCAGGATGCAGATGACTCTCTCCATCACAAGTCTATTGGAATTTACTTGAATCGCCCCACTGTTGAAAAGAGTCAAGTCCATCACAATTCATTATCACATAATCTTATTGTTGCTTTGTATAATGTTCTTTTGGTTCTACTCACTTCATTTAACATCAGTTCATGTAAATCTCTCCAAGCCTTCATGAAGCTTTTTCTTATCTATCTCCTTTAATCCCTCAAAAATTCTTTTCTTGTATTTATATTGTGTATATTTCATATGCACCCATTTCTGTACATATCTCTTCTTAATAGACTGTGGCCAGTTCAAGACAGGTATTGTTTCAACTTTGTCTAAGTTTGGTTTTTTTAAATTGTAAAGGAGCAAATTTAAGCTTGATATCAAAAAAACTTCATAATAATTGGAGTTTGAAAATTGAGCTATCACTAGAGGGGCTGAGTCACCTCCTCCCTGGAAATCTCCAAGAAGAGATTGGAGAACTGCTCATCAGGTATAACACAGAAGCGATTCTTTGGGGTTATAAATAGGACTAAACAGCTACTAAATTTTCTTCTGACTCTCAACTTCTATTGATTCTATATAAGCTTTAATTTTTTTATTAAAGCTTTTTATTTTTAAAACATATGCATGGATAATTTTTCAACATTGACCCTTGTAAAGCTTTTTTTTCTTAATTTTCCTTTCCTTTCCCCCACCCTCTTCCCTAGAGGGCAAGTAATTCATTACTATATAAGCTTTTTACCTAAGGGACATATTCATTGAACTTAAACTTAATTTCTTCAATACTTTCTCATATCATGGAAGATATCCAAATTCCTGGGCTAGTAGAGTGAAAGGGTCAATGGAGTCTACCAAGCACAATTTATATGCTGTTATCTGAGGACCAGCCTAAGTGAAGACAGACCTTTCACCAGAGGGTGGACCATCAGGAGACTAATTGTTTTTTGGCCACAGTAACTTATAAAGCCATCTGCTAAGACATGAAGAAAACGTAACCTGCATCAGGATAAGAATTACCCACACTGACAAAAAAGAATAAAAGTATTTAACAAAATGTACTCAAAATTAATGAATATGTCTCTGATTAATAACTTGTTTATATGCTAACATAATAAGATTCCAATAAAAGAAAAATATACAGAAGAGCCAATTTATTAAAAAACCCTAACAATTTGCTCTTAAATATTTCTCATACACTACAATGATGTACTATAAACCATAAACTATAGTTACAAAGTACAGTTTACCTGAATATTTTCTTTCCCACTTTTCCCTCCTTTCTTTTTCGCTTCTCCCAAACTCTGTAACAAACCAGCAACTAACGTGTTAAAATCTAATGGCCACAAAAATATTTTTTGTATGCTTAGGCCCAAAATATAAACTGCAATCTCCAAGTAATTTGCATCCAATTCATGCCACTGCTTGGCTGAAGATGAGGTTATATGTACCTCAAAATAATCATTTTTGAAAACAATTTTCGTGTTATTCTGAATACATGCAATTGCCGTGCAAATATAAAATCATTTATGGCCAGAAAAGACATCCTCATTTTGCATGACAGAACTTCACATTTTGCTATTTTACAGAAAGAAAGAATCCATAAATAAATTTCAAGTCACATAACCTTACCTAATACTAAATCATGTAATTTTGGTAGCACTTAGTAGAGGGAAAATGGTTGGCTGGAGCAGTCCAAAGGTGAAATCATTATACCAACACTCAACTAGATCTTGTTTTGAAAGTTCAGATATGGGTCCCCTACCACTGTTTAACTTTGGATTATTGCTTTGTCTTTCTACCTACCTCAAATTCTTCTTGGCAATTAGGTAGCTCAGTGGATGGATTCCAAGTTGGGCTTGGAATCAGGAAAACTTTGTGTGAACCTGGGCAAGTCACTTAATCTTGTTTGCCTCAGTTTTCTCATCTGTAAAATGATCTGGAGAAGGAAACGGCAAACCACTCCAAAAAGCCCCAAAATGGGATCACAACGAGTTGGACTCAACAGATACAACCAAACATCTTCTTAGGTGAACAATCTGAAGTAGAACCCTACATTCACAATCACTATACTAGAATAAAAGAAACATAAAATCCCAGCATTGAACCTCAAAGGTCTTCTAGTCCAACCCATACCTGAAGCATGAACTCTCTCACTGACAACAAGGCATTAACATCTTGAGTTTGCTTGAAGACCTTAAGTGATGGCACATTTGCCATTCCATTTTTTTTCCGAGGGGGAAGGATAAATTTCATTTATTTGAATGTAAACAGTTGCAAAATAAGATTGATTATATTGATATTCAATTTTATAATAAATCAGTTTAAGAGACTTAAAACAACCAATTAAGTGTTTTAACTGAAACAAGGTCAGAATCTACTTAGCTTTTTAATCTAATATAAAATTGCCCTTAAGTCTCTCTCCTTGGAAGCATTAGTTCAAAACCATCCATTGAACAACTATATTTTAAAAGACTCCGTAGATAATATCAAAACACATACTGCATCAACACATGTATTAACACAAATCAGATTCATGATATCTATTAACCAATAGCAGAAATGTTAGGTTTACTCTTCATACAGGATAAATTAACATTTTAGTAAAATCAGTACCAAAACAATAGGTGCTATTAGTCATTCATCCCATTCCATTTCTTGACAGTTCCAATTGTGAGGAAATGTTTCCATATATATATTGAGAAAGCACCCTCCTCTATTTTACTTCCACCCCATTGATCCTGGTCCTGTCCTTTAAGGGCAAGCAGAATTAAGTCTGATTACTCTTCCAACAACCTCTGATGAATGACCCTTCATCTAATTAGACACTATAATCATGTTCGTCACATTAGCCCTTTTTACCCAACAAAGTCTTTCTTCAGACTAACTATACCCAGTTCTTTAAATTAATCTTAATATGGCATGATTTCTATCTTACTGTTATCATCTTAGCCATCCTTTTCTGCAATAATAATAATGATAATAACAATAATAAGCATTTATATAACACTTACTCTGTACCAGGCACTCTGCTAAGCATTTTACAATCCATTCCTCATTTTATCCTCACAACAACCCTGGGAGATAAGTATTATTATTATCCCCATTTTATAGATGAGGAAACTGAGACAGACAGATTAAGTGCCTTGCCCAGGATCACATAGCTACCAAGAATTTGAAGCCTCATTTGAACTCAGGTCTTTCTGATTCGAAACCCAGTGCTCTCTATGCACTGAGTTATGTAGCTGAATTTGGTACAAGTTCCAAAACTCATCAATATCCTTCCTAAAATGTAGTACTAGACCCATACAGGCACAGTATTTTAAATGTGGTATGACTATGGTACACTATGGGTTCCACTTCTCTTTCCTTGGAAGTTCTTCAAATCTATAGTCAACCCTAGGATATAGATCAGATTCGGTTTATTGGTCCCTCCACCCATAGCTATCATAAACTCTAAAATTACTAATTACCACAATTTATGCTTTGGCAAACATTTTCTTGAACTCTTCATAAGTTCAAATCCTATCTCAAACCCTTCCTATGTGACCCTGGGTAAGTCACTTAACCCTGTTTACTTCAGTTTTCTCATTTGTAAAATGGGCTAAAAAGGAAATAGAAAATCACTTCAGTATCTGCCCCCAAAAAAACTCAAATGCAGTCACAATGAGTCACTTGAATATAACAAAAAATGCTGGAACAGAATAGCCAGTTCCTCCCAAAGGTCAGAATCAGATCTGGAATGGCAGTTCATCTCATTACCTTCTCTTGAAATTATCACTCAGACAAAGTTAAGAATTTATCAGCTGCTAAAGTTTTTCTTCTTTTTCTTTTTTAGTCCTGTAACAAGGAAAGTCTCACTGTGGGAGAAGGTGCTATTCAAAAATGAATATGAGGTAAAAACAAATGGCATCAATAAAAAATAAATTTTAAAAAATGTATTGGCTGCTATATGCCTTTTACTGGTTATTGCTAAACCAACAAGCAACCAGAAAGCTGAAGTCTTCCTATGTCCCTGATGGTTTTGTAATATACATCAAGACTGTACAATTTCTCTCTCTGTCTATAGTACAATAAATTCTATCCAAAGATCCCTTCTCTTTCCTCTTTTTTTCTTTCCCCATATCTTATCAGGTTCGTGGATTCTCATAGAGGAGCACTGGATAATAAATATTCTAGTTTTTAAAGCTAGACTATATCTATGTACATTTATAAAAGCAAGCAATTTAGCTTCCTATTTAAGAGGTATCTGATGGGTCTGTTTTTTTCCTAGAAAGGGGCAGGGGTGTGTGTGTGTGTATGTGTGTGTGTGTGTGTGTGTGTGTGTGTGTGTGTGTGTGTGTGTGTATGTGTATGAAGAGTCACTGGATAAGACCAGAGAAGAAGCATTTCTTATTATTTACCTAGTCATTCCCCCTTCCCACTAAATCCTTCCCAATTAATGTTTCCCCTATTAGGAAAGCTTAGCTGAAAATTCCAGCTAGGTAGAACACAATCAAGAATATAAGTAAAACAACACCCATCAAGAACCAAAATTGTTATCACAAAGTCCAAGCACTCTAATCAAATGGCCCCTCAGACCATTGTTCCAGTTCTATTTACTTTGATTTTACTTGCAGTCTTAACAAGCTTGGTTGTTTGGTTTTGAAGCCTGTAGCAGATTAAAAGTGGTAAGGTTCTACCCCCATGGAGACACAATGACAACAACAAGTAGTGATAGAAACAGAAAAAGTATAAAAGCCCATTCCAAAACATAAACAGCACAGCAGGGGAATGGTATTTAATAAGAGTTTTAACCAAATTTAATAGGCCTCAGGGACACCATTATATTATTTCATAACATAGTAATATATTAAAGAAAGAGGCCCCAAAATGGATATAGATGAGAAAGACAGAGACAGACAAAAGAGGAGAGGAGAGAAAGAGAAAAATAAAGAGGGAGGGAGAGAGAGAGAGGAAGAGGGAGAGGGAGAGGGAGAGGGAGAGGGAGAGAGAGAGAGAAATGGAGATAGACAGATAGAGATAGGAGAGGAAAGGAAGATGGGGGAGAGAAAGAGAGACAGAGAAACATAGACAAAAGAGGAGAGGAGAGAAAGAGAGAGAAAAAGAGGGGGGGAAGGAGGGAGAGAGAGGAGATGGAGAGAGGGAGAGAAACAGAGATAGACAGATAGACAAGAGAGGAAAGGAAGATGGGGAGAGAAAGAGACACAGAGAGAAAGAGACAGAGAGACAGAGAGAGACAAATAAGGGGGGAGGGAAAAGAAGAAGAGAAGAGGAAAGGGAAAGGGGAGGGAGAGGGAACATTTACTTAGAGCAGCAATTTTGAAATTTTTTGATCTCAGGACACATTTACACTCTTAAAAATTATTGAGGACATTCTCAAAGGGTTTTTGTTTATATTAGATTTAGTCTTCAATATTTGCCATATTAGAAATTGAAACATCTTAATATTAATATGAAAACAGTCTTAATGGACCCCCTGAAAGGATTTCAGATGCTTGGTGTCAGCTATTATTAGGATCTGTTTATAAATGACTCTCAGTTATCAGAAAAAATTTAAATTATGTTTTAAGGACCTAGTCTGTGACCAAATTCAGAAAGATTTCCATTCTCAAGGGTTGAAATGGAAAAATTTGACTGTCAAAGGAATATAGAAATCCTCAGCTAACTGGAAAAACTCTGCTTTCCTGAATGATTCATTTCCCAAGGGCTTCTGGTAGCTAAGATTTCACAGTATAATTAAAATGGCAAATTTAAGTTGTACCTCTTACTAGGGCATAGGTTTGGTTTAAATGAGTGTAAAAAGTCACATTCACCTACAAATATATTGGGAATAATGACAAAATCTCAGGTAGAGGTATCAAGAGAAAACTGATGCTGAGAGAAAAACTTAAATTCGGGTGCACCTGAAGACACTATGGCTTCTCCCAGAGGTCATATCAAACATAAAGACTTTACAAGTCATTGAGGCATTACAGCCTTTGCCAGATGACTTCTCAGGATCATTTTCATCCTGAAATATAAGTATATGTTTAAGAGAGAAGTGTTACTACATATTTAACTATACCCAGGAGTGTTTCTTTTGACTTTTGTGTTGAATAGACCCCAAAACCTCAGAGATTCCTTAAAATAAATCCTGCTTCAACAGACAGATGGGCATCTTCCCGGCAACTTGAGTTCATCATATACCATATAATTCAGGAGGTCCTCTGTGTTTTAAAGGAGCACTTTGAAAGAGACGACCGACAGGAATTCCATGTGGATCACCCGAAATTAAGTAAAGCAGGGAACTGGAGGGAATGCATCTTGTTTGTCTCTTATTCATCAGCTACTGAAAGCAGAACAAACAAATGGCTTTCAGATGTCAGGGGAAGCAATCTGGTTTAAGATCCTCAATATCTTCTACGTCAAAAAAAATCATTTTCAATCCCTTTGTACAGGAAGAATAAAACCTCCATAATGCATTCCTGGGTGTCCTCAGGAGCTGACCACAGAACTGCAGGAGAGGGAGGAGAGAACGTAATTCACTGAGGAGTCAACTGAAATGATCCATCATAAGCCCACAGGAAAGTCTACTGTAAAGTAACTTAGGAATCATAGGGGAAACAAAGTACAAATCAGAGAAAAACCTTTGTTACACCTCTGAGGACAACTTCACAGCTCCCAAGGAAGCTCAAGCAGTAATTTGCCCTCATCCCCTGTCCTCTTCGCCTTCCCTTGAGCACTAATGTGGAAAGGCTTGGCCATAGAAGGCAAGATGACAATGTGCTAAAATCCCCAAGGAAGTGATTCTGAGTGAAAATCTACTGAATTTTCTACACAGTTCAGTTATATGCAGTTTTAAAATTGGGAAACACTTATTAAGATACTAATGTTTTCTATAATAGTTAAGATGGATTTTATTTTTTAATATTAAATATTTTAAATTTGCTATTTAATTATACCATATGGCTAACTTTTCAGGTCAATAATTTATTTTCCTGTTGCTTATGAATAAGATGAGAATAAGAAATAAAAGGAGGGAAGAGGGGAATGGATACCCATTCAGCTTAATAAGTTATGTATTTGAATATGATGGAATACCAGTGTACTATATAAGGAATGAAGAAGGGGATAATTTCAGAGAAATCTGGGGAGACTTGTATGAACTGATGGAGAGTGAAGTGAGCAGGAGAAGAATTTATATACTGACAACAATATTGTAAAAACAAACAGCTTGGAAAGACTTAGGGCCTTTGATAAATACAATCACCAACTATGATTCTAGAGATTCACAATGAAGTATGCTTATACACCTCTGGAGAGAAGTGATGGGTTCAGAGTGCAGATGGATTTTGTGTGTGTACATATATACATATACTATATATACACATATGTATGTTTATGTACATGCATATATAATAATACATATATTTGTTGTTCAGCTATTCTGAGTCTTTATGGACCCATTTGGGATTTTCTTGGCAAAGATCTTGGAGTGATTTATCATTTTCTTCTCCAGCTGAATTTATAAAGAAGGAAACTGAGGCAAACAGAGTTAAGTAATTTGTCTAGAATCACACAGTTTGTAAATGTCTGAGGCCAGATTTTCACTCAGGAAGATGATGAGTCTTCCTGACAACAGATCCAGTATTCTATCCACTGTGCCATCTACCTTCCCATACTATACATCTCTTTGTTTCTTACTCTCTTTTTCTCTGCATATATATATATATGTAAATATATATATACATATATACACATGTACATACACACACATATATATATACATATATAAAGCACACAAATATAGCATACTATATAATAGGTATATATGGTACATACACATGTATAACTATATATATATATATTTGCATTTTATGCATTTGTATGTACATGTAGATAAGTAGATATGTGTATTGTATTACTATGTTAAATGCTTGCACTTAGTAGCAATTGGAGATTCTTCTACCTCCACTGGCAGAAATCTATGTACAAACTATATTCTGAGCTTTCTCAGGAGCAAAATGAACCAAAAAAATAGCATTTTAAAGACTGTCCCCAAAGATTAACTTAGTGTGGCAAGCCCACAGCTTAGGATTGGTCCATGATTTACTACATTTGGAATGTTCAGAACCCGTCCTTTCAGTTGGCAGCTTAAGCTAAAGCTTCAAGTGTAACTACCACAGAAAGAAGGAATTCACTGGAATAAATGTGGTAAAATGTAAAGAGCAAAGAAGTACAAATTCTGCCTGTTCTAATCAATGCCACCTGTGTCACTGGGCAAATTACTTTCCCTATTCTTACATCCTTCTAGCTTTAAATCTATGATCCAACAAATTATTATTATTGTATCCTTTACTAAGGGAGGAAAAGGAGACACTATGTCATATACTTCGATATTGAAAAGAGAAAGAATTGCTGTTACCCTAGAAGGAAGGGAGAATATTGAAGAAAATTCTGCCTATTTTACATATCTATAGATAGAGGGTCACCTCTGCTCAGGGACACTTTTAGATGAACCATGGACTCCTCTAAAGGGACAAGGAGTATGATATGTTAGCAGTGTCAAATTAAAATTGAACCAGGGGCCACTAAACCCTCTGGAACTCATTTTGGCTTTGAAAACCACATGTTAACATCATCTATGTTTTATTGCATTTTTATTTATTTTTGCTAAATGTTTTTCAATTATATTTTAATCTGGTTTGAGAGCTGCCTGTTTGGCACTTCTGAATAAGTGATGGTTGTTTGTACTGTAAGACACTGAGTGAGAACAAGATGAAGGGAACTGGGAGGTGGAAAGGACAGCTGTACTTCTGAACCAGACCACCCTGGCACCCAGAGGAGCAAACAAGGACATCACAGTATGTCTTCCATCCCCCTCACCTCACCCCCAACAAATGAATAAGGGAGAAGTATGAGAAAATATGTTCCAAACTGAGTACCATAAAAGCTTTTCACTCTAGGGGGTGTTCAGAAACAGACAATGGTAAAAGGTAAACACTTCATATGCAGAGATTATCTAAAATGTGAAACCTTCAGATGGATCTTTTGAGGAAAAGCCGGAATTGCTAGAGCAAAGGCCTCCAGGAACAAAGCCATTGTGACTAGGTGATTTGAAAGGATAGAGACCAACCTAGAAATACAGGATCAGCAAATTCTAGCCCAAGACTAAGAACAGAGGGAAGAGATGAAGAGAACAGACAAAAAATGAGGTGAAAATAAGCTTTTCAAAATATTCAACTTTGTTAACACAGCAAAGACATTCTATTAATAATATTAGATAGCTTTTATAAGACATTATGGTTTACAAAGCACTTTACACATATTAACTTGTTTGAAGCTAGGCCCGCATAATACAGAAATTTAGAGCTGATATGAACTGAACAATGTGAAAGCTGAACAAATCTTAAACCCTTCTGAACTGTGATTGAATGTGTGATCTCAGTGGGATAAAGAGCTCCCTAGTAGAGAAATACTCCTTACTAGATAATGCAGGTCAGCATCTTCTGCTGAGGACATAATAGACATTCAGGAAATTCTAGATGAATTAATATATTTGTATGCAACAAAAATATACAATTTTTGAAGCATAATGAACAACTATGTATTTTACACTGAATTTAAGAAAATATCAATTAAGTGCATAATGTTTGTTCCTTTTTGCCAAGTCAATTATACATTATTTATATGGTCTTTTTGTAGCTTTCTAATGCACTTCAGGTAGCACAGTGAATAGAACTTGAGAGTAAGAAAGACCTGAGTTCAAATTCTACCTCAGATACATAATTCCTGTGTAACTGGGCAAGTCACTTAAACTCTCTTAGAATCAGTTTCTTCAATTGTAAAGAAGGGCACCGACCTTACTGTTGCAAGGGAAAAAATGTGTGTGTGTGTGTCTGTCTGTATGTATGTACATATATATACACACATATGAAGTGAGAGAGTATATATGCATATATACATAGATTGACTTATATAAGATCAACTAAGAAAATATATGTAAAGTGCTTCCCAAAACTTAACGTGCATGTGTAGTTATCTAACTTTTATCTATCATTATTATTTTAATAATCTTTCTTTATGTCTATTTCTCCCCACTAAAATATGAATAGCATGAAGCTAGGAACTATGTCTTATCTAAACTTTGTATCTGTTCTAGCATTGACCTAACATACTTTATAAACAGTAGGGATTTAATAAAGATTTGTTGACTGAATGAATTCTGCCAAGGGTCTGCAATTCCAAATATTTATTTTAAAAGCTTTTGAATATGTCCAAAATTAAAGGAACTATGTCCTTAAAAGCATATTGTTCCCAGGCATCTATCTACATGCTGATTTTAAAAAGGTCCATGCCATAGCACAGGGGCCACAGGTCACAATCCTGATGTGGATGACTCACAACTGCCACTGATTGCCCCCCAAAAAAACCCCCAATAAACCTGGAGATAGTGTTTCAAATTCTAGATCTAATTCTGGTGTGGATTAGCTTTGTAGATTCTATTCACTGAGTTTTGATGATATGCCAAACTTTCTTCTAGAACAAGCTCTCAAATTCCAATCAACAAGGTTCATTTCCTTGTGTACAAGTGGTACTCCCACACCAATGCCCAGAACCCACCCCTATACTAATCAGCACAACTTTTTCTCAGGTCCACTCCAAGTCACCCATCTTCAATTTTGCCCATTTCACTTATAGCTAATTCTCCATTCTTTCTCCTTACTCCTAACTTCATGAACACTTATTATTCCCCATGCCCACTCCATTACCCCTGGAATCATAGCCCTCTTACATCCTACCTTTTTATCCAACATAAACTGAATCTTGACTTTTTCCTGGAGATGCTATATTCATTTCTACAACCCTATTCACTGATGGGCAGTTCTCCATTCTCCTTCCCTACTTCTAGGGCAATAAATATTCTCTACTCCTACTCCCAGTCTATCCTTTCACCTCCAGTTCCTCAATGGCCTTTTTTTTTTAAGGTACCTAATGATACCACTCCTCTCCTCCCCATTTTGTTGTCATTTATCTTTCCTCAAGCACAAAAGTAGAACTGGATCAAGGCCTTCCTCTCCATTCCTTTACCTGCCTTCATTGTTGGGACCTCAAATAATAAAACTGTTTAAAGACTTCTCTAATTACCCAATACTTTACATACACCAACCTCCTCTATCATATTTCATCCACATAGGGCTTCCCATCTCATTTCTCTACCATAAGGAACTGTAAATGCTATAACTGAAATCCTACTCCAACCATAGTCTCCTATTTTATATCCTACCCTAAAATTATTTGACAATCTTGCTGCATTCCTATTTGGCCAATCCAGCTCTCCCAGTACTTTACCTCCCTTTATGATCCATCTTGACCCCATAATCTAACACTTAATGTTCCACTAGCTACTAAAACAAAGTCATAATTAATGCAGGTCTGAATAATGGAAAATTTGTGCGTATTTTAAAATGTTATCAGGTCATATTTAATATGTCAAAATTCAATTAATGGAATGTATACGAGATATTCTAGGGCTGTACAGTTGGTCTGTATTTGCCTCTTGTTGTATGTGGATGGATTTACTGCTGCCTACAATATTACCAAAAAATTGTATTAATTTTTTTAAAGAATCCTTAACAAAAGGGATAAAAAGAAGAATATTGCCACTGGAAACACTATTGATACAAAAAGGAAAAAGCTTGCCATATTATAACATAAATTTGATATAACTGAACAGCAGGTGAACTGTGGTCACAGTAACTCTAAAATAGAAGATATTGAAATGTCTGAATCTGTGGAATGGAATATAATAAAACACACAAGGTGAGAGAAAAGAAAAAGGAGCAGCATTTTGTGGTTTACAAACAACTACAGGGAACAGAAGTTACAAATAGAGCATATTTTAGTTTTATGGATTGAAGATTGCAATCCAAATATTTCTTTTATATGGATAGCCACAGAAACAAGTTTTGAGCTCATTTAAGATAGTGAAAATGGAAATGAAGAAATGGACTATGAAGAAACTTTTGCTGCTCACCTTAGTTGGTACAATCACTTCAAAAATTGAGTACAACCCAGCAGCATTTCTATTGGGCCTATATCCCAAAGAAATCATAAAGGAAGGAAAAGGCCCCACATGTGCAAGAATGTTTGTGGCAGCCCTTTTTGTAGTGGCTAGAAACTGGAAATTGAATAGATGCCCTTCAATTGGAGAATGGCTGAATAAATTATGGTATATGAATATTATGGAATATTATTGTTCTGTAAGAAATGACCAGCAAGATGATTTCAGAGAGGCCTGGAGAGACTTACATGAACTGATGCTGAGTGAAATGAGCAGAACCAGGAGATCATTATACACGGCAACAACAGTACTATATGACGATCAATTCTGATGGACATGGTTCTCTTCAACAATGAAATGTTTCAAACCACCTCTAATTGTTCACTGAAGAAAGCCATATACACCCAGAGAGAGGGATGTGAAATATGGACCACAACATAACATTCCCACACTCCTTGATTGATGTTTGCTTACATTGTGTTTCCTTTATCTGATATATCGTTTGTGTAGATAAGATTTTTCTTGCACAGCAATGATAAGTTTGGAAATATGTATACATATATTCGATTTGCCAATATTTTAACATAATTAACATGTAGTGGATATCCTGCCATCTAGGGGAGGGGTGGGGAGTTGGGGGGAAAATTTTGTAACGAAAAGCTATGTAAGGGTTATTGTTGAAGAATTACCCACACATATGTTATGCAAATAAAATTTTAAAAAAATTGAGTACACTTGCACATTGTTAAATTTACTGAAGAAGGGGCAGCTAGTTGGTGTAGTGGATAGAGCACCAGCCCTGAAGTCAGGAGGACTTGAGTTCAAATTTGATCTCAGACACTTAACACTTCCTGGCTGTGTGACCCTGGGCAAGTCACTTAACCCCAAATGCCTCAGCAAAACAAAAAAAAAATTACTGAAGAAGTGGTCACTGTAAATGAAGATCAGGTAGCAAGAAGGTAGATACACTGATCAAGAAGTTTTTGATGACAAAACAGGCATATTCTAAAAAAGGATATCTTTAAGAATTTAAATTTCTAAGAAAGGAAAAAAATCAATCAAGATCTAGTGTTTAAATATTAGGGGAAGCCAGGTGGCCCAATCAATAGTACACATGACAGAATAAGGAATTCTCTTCTTCCCGAGTTCAAATCTGATCCAGACACTTAGAAGCTTTGTGATCCTGGGCAAATCACTTAACCTTGTTTGCCTCAGTTTCCTCATCTGTAAAATCAACTAGAGAATGAAATAGCAAATGATCACAGTATCTTGGCAAAAAAAAAAAACCCTCAAATGAAGTCACAGAGTTAGACATGACTGAACAATAATAACAATAACAGCAAAAACTGTCTAATACCTTTATTGAGAACACCTGCAAGGGGATTTTAAATTAAAACCATTGTTGTTTTATCAATTTTGAAATTCTCAAGCTTTGAGGTTACATCTTTTGCTTTCAGTTCTTTGACAGACAAGTAAGAGAGTACAGATGACTAAAGCTGTTTTTGAAGACTGGTTTTCAAGTTATTTTAATTCCACTATTGAAAAATATTACAAGGACAAAAATATTGCATTTAAAGCATTACTGATTTTAGATAATGCCCCCAGGTCATTCAGCCATTGTGAGAATGTGAACCTGGCAATTTGCCCAAATGTGGATAAAGCTCTCTGGATCCACCAGTATATATATTTGATATAATAAATGTAAAAATTTATATATACATATATATATGAAGATTTAGAGAAAGAAAAGACAGTTCAATCTACACTGCTAAAATATTTTAAATAAAAATTAAGACATTTTGTCATACCATCAATGCAGGCTTATCTTTATGTATGATATTAAATCATTTAAAATTTTTTGGATGTCTTCTATTTCTATTACATTATAATAAACTTGAATCAAAAATGCATTTCCTTATTTTTTTCTATTAGGTTTATATACAAACAAAATTTATTTTAAAAAATTTTCACTATAAATTTTTTGGGGGGTTGGAGTAAATTATCATATTTTACATATAATTATAACTTTAATGTGATTACTTTACTGGATTAATTATTTGCATCATTCAGAACCTGGCTGTATTTTTCAACATCTTGCTCCTTTGACTTTCATAGGCTCACAATATATGAATTTTTATACCTGGATCTATTCTGTTCCAGGAATACTAGGGAAAGTTGCAATATTGAGTTTTTAGCTATTACTAATTTATAATTAAAAAAAAACAATTCAGTGATTCTCAACAATTCTTCTATTCTATTTGATTTGTCATTCCCCTAGGAACTGTTCCAAATCTTTTCTTCTCTACTCACATCCTGAACAGCATTCCTGTCAACCACAATAACAATAGATTACCTTGCCTTCTATTTCAGTGAGATACCTGAAACCATCCAATATAAGCTCCCTTTGCTTCTCCCCTCCATCCCTCAAAACCAATCAACATAATCTATCTTTTTCCCTCTACTCAAAGAAGAGTTACATTTACTCCATTCTAAACTTAGTCTACATCTTCGGTTACATTTCTTCCCAATACTACCAGGATCTTCCTCTAGCAGTCATCTTTCTATAATGAGTTATTTTCCATCTCCCTTCATTGGTTCCTTCTCATCTGTTCGATATATTTATATTTCATCAGTTGTAAAAAAAGAAAAAAAATCTTCCCTTGACCCTTAAACCCCATTTAAATGATGTCAAATCTCTTTCCCAATTCACTGCTAAACTTGAAATAGTTTTCCAAACTCAACGTCTTCACTACCCAGTCTCCCCTATAATGCACTTGAATCTTTGGCTTTGATTTCCCATCACTTTATTGAAATTGGACTCTCAAAAGACACCAATGATTTTCTATATACCAAATCTAATGGGTTGTTTGTTATTGTTATTTGCTTGGTTTTTTTTAGAATTTAAATTCTTCATAGTGTTTTGGTACTAGTGATTAACTCCTTGAATACTTTCTCTCCCCCTAACTTCAGAGACATGGACTCTACTAAGTTCTCCTCATATCTCTTTCTTCTTTCTTGGTTCTTATCCACTTCCCAACCATGAAAGGTTCCTTCCAGAACTTCTGCCTACGCATTACCATTTACTTCCTGCTAAATCCCAAATTCTATGGAAATTTTCCATTTGACTTGCATCTGAAACTTTCTCATTGAGTTATCTCCTTGTTATAATGTAAGTAGAGAAACTGTCTTGCTTTTCTTTCTTTTTTTTTTTTTATAAATCTAGGACTTAGCACAGTGCTTTGCATATAGTAAAGTATTAAATATATGTTTTTTTTTCCTATTCATTCCTTCTTTTATTCATTCTTATATATTCCTATTACCTCCTGACAGGAGAATGGTACTTTGGCTAATCTTGACAATATCAAAATTTTCTATTGATCCCTTGTTACTATTTAGTTATTTCAAGAGACAGAAGTATCAAAATAATAATAGTTAATATGTATCATGTACTTTCAATGTATTATTTCATTTGGTTTTCACAACATCTCTATAAAATAGATACAGTGTTGTGTTATTGAAAATGGTGTTATTTGTCCTTCATCTCTGACATCAGGATGGTGATATCTTGACTTGGAATGAATTGGATCTAGGTGAAGGAATGCAGATGAAATGGATATTAGCTAGTGTTATGATCCTCATGAATAATCTCAAGCTTAAAGAGATCAAATGACCTGTCCATGGTTATGCTGTGAGAAATGTCAGAAGTTGGATTTAAAAAGGAGTTCTGTCCTCAGTCTCACACCCTTCCAATTATACCATACTATCTATATGAAGGCAGAATGATATACCTAAAAAATATACTGCTGCACCTGAAAGCTGTAAACCTGTATTCCAATCTCACCTTCAATTCTGGCAGACCAAAGGTAACTGATTTTACCTATAGCAGGCTGAATTTCTTCATCTATTATACGGGGTTAATAATATTTGGAATATTTATCATATTAAGATCTTTTTGTTATGCATGGCAATACATATTACTCTGCTGCAAGCACTTTATACTTCAACCAAACTGGATTATTCTTGACACTCTTAAGACATACTGTTTCTGTATTACAGAGTCTCTGTAATAAAAAGAATACAGTAAGTGAAGAAAGTTGGGTAGGCAGACATATTCCTAGAATATCCTCCTAGCTGCCCCTTTCTTAGCTTATTTTATTCTAGTTTACTTTTTGCAAGATTTGTGATTTCATCTGCATAGATAATTTCTTTTAAAGATAAGTCAATCTTTAAAAGCTCAAGTCAAACACTTTCTATATGAAGTCTATCAGTAACAACTTTCTCTCATGTACTTGATGTAGTACTTTGGTAGTTTTCTAGTGCACTTCAAGTGAATAGGTCATTGGATTTAGATGAGTTCAAATTCTGCATTAGATATATACTCTTTAAGTATCCCTGAGCAAGTCACATAACTCTGTTTGCCTCAGTTTTCTCATTTGTAAAATGAACTGGAGAAGTAAAATGCAAACTCTTTCAGTATCTTTGCCAAGAAAACCTCAAATGAGGTCACAAAGATTGGAAACACAAAAGATTCAAATATAACTGAAACAATTCCACCACAAAATATAGACTGAGATAAACAAGTAATGGAATCAATTGAGATAATAAAGTGCTTTCCAAATTTTAACATGCATATGTAAAGTTAGATATTATTATTATGTTAGTTATCTTTATATCTATTTCTCCCACTACAATATATCTAAAGTTTGTATCTGCTTTAGCATCTACCTAACATACTTTACAAATAATAGGGGGTTAATAAAGATTTATTGAGTGAATAAATTCTGCTGAGGTTTGGAATCCTAAATATTTATTTTAAAAGCTTTTCATCTGGCCAACATTAAAGAAAGTATGCATCTAAAAGGATGTTGTTGTTGTTATTTTTAAATGGTATTATCCCAAGGGCAAACACTTAAAACAAATAACATTATTATTTTAAGATTGATTTTGAATCAATCATCAACAAAGCTGATCACTGTATCTATAATATAAACAATACATCTGATGGTACAAGATAATGTATTTTTTAAAAGCTGGGGAAATGAGCACTCAAAAATGAGATGTCTTTTATTCCAACCATGTGATTTAGTTTGTTTTATCTAAAAGCCCCAAAATATATGCTTGTCTAAAGTGTGATTACAGACTCAAATACAGATTTTAAATGTTCATATTTCTTTTAGAACACTTATGAGACTCAACACCCAAATTTTGGTGAAAGTCTCTTCGCATTTACTTAATTTCTGATGGAGTGGTAGAAGACATATGATTGCTATTGAGTGCTTTTGGTTATGTTACATTTATTAGAATATTTGCATATTTAACAAAGATGCTTATCATAATTAGTTCTCTATCTGAATACCCAGGCAACCTCCTTAATTTGAAAGACATCCATTTTTTACTTTATACTGCCAATAAATTTAACAACTTCTCTTCATATAAAACATCCTCTCCACAAATCTGTGGTTTTTGAAATTCCAAATATTCTTAAAACAGTTCAAATGTCATATGCTCCATGGGGCAGCTCTGATCCTTAAAGTCAGAAATGATCAATCCTTCTTCAGAACTTGCAAGGTACATCATACCTTTTTTATGATACCTGCTGTATTCTGCCATAAATTTAGTTACTTGTAGACTAGTCTCATTTCCACCCCTGAATTTCCACCTCCATCTCAATGAGAATATGTCCCTTAAAGGTAACAATTTTCTGAATGACACAGCATAGAGGTTCATTCATATATATATATATATATATATATATATATACATATATATATATATATATATATATATATATATATGAATGAATTGGCTAATGAGGGCCACAGCACTTCTTAGAGACTCTCCTTTGCATTTATTTTTTTTAATTTTACTTTTAATTTTTAAATTTCTATTGAAATAGTGTACATATCTCATCTACCCTGCTAAATTCCTTAAAGAAAAGGCATTCTCTTCTTTCATTGAAGGAAATAGGATATAGTAGGTAAAGCTCTGGATGCGGGAATCAGACATAACTAGGTTCCAATCCTACATTAGACAATTACTAGCTATATGATCCTGAAAAAGTCATCTAATCTTGGTCAAGAGTGAAATTTGACAAATATAGATTGAGGCAAATTTTCTCTGAGCAAGATGACATTTTATTAGCAGGGACATTATTTGCCAATAGAACAAGTTAATGACTGCTCGGTTTAGCCAAAAAAAAAAAGATGAAGATAACTCATTTTAATAAAACCAAAACAAAGAATTCAAGAGAGTAGGTAAGAATATAATGCAACTGGTGAGAGGGTTGATGACATTATGGGGTTGAGGATAAACTGATTGGTGGAGGCTGAGGTCTGAAAAAAATATGATTGGTTTGGAAATTGGGAATGAGAAGCTAGTAATAACCTCTTCCTAACCTCCTGTCTACTGTTTGGGTCTACCTGCAAAGTCAGAGATAGTGGTTCACATCCTGAAAGGACTGCTTGGTGGTGTACAGATACTAGACCAGACTCTCTAGTATCCATTTACATGTGTCCCAAAAATAACAGATTTCCTTGAGGCAAGAACAGTAATTAGCATGAGAATTGGATGTCTAATAATTTGTATATTTCAGAGCCATGATCTTTCAATATTTTGCCATAATGCCAGACCACATTATGCAGGACAAATCTTTACAACATCAAATCAAAATTAAAAGCTCATTTTTTCTGAGGGACATGTACTCCCAATATTTCACATTACAGGGGCCACTACTCTCAAGTAGACTACCATCAATGATTTAAAGTGGCAGCTTTGCATTCTCATTCACTTCTGTGAGTGGAGGATTTTATATACTTTGCCTTACAACACTTTAATGATCCTTCAAGTATAGAAGTTTGTCATAATATCTTTATGTAATTCAATGTTACAAATATAATACTATAGTTCCCATATCATAAAGAATAATCATATAAAGTTTCTCATATCCTTATTTCAAGGAAGCTTTTTTAAAAGCCTCCCTCAAATTTCTCTTTTCGACATGCTTAAGCCTTCTTCCTTCTATGGTAAGGGTGGGGTACCTTTTTTTTTCTCCCAAGGGCCATCTGTATATTTATAACATAAGAGGCTAAACAAAATTATCAACATATAGAACTCAAGCAGTGGGAGACTGTTGTAGCTAGCTTTCAGCTTATCATTGCCTGTGATTCCCTTGGCAGGGCCAGACAAAATGTTTCATGGGTCTGTGGACTGGACATTCCCCTTCCCTGTTCTATGACATTTAAAAAAGTTCAAGAGACAATTTCTGGGTAATTTAATCATTTTATTAATAATGCCAGCATTTTAACAAAAGTATGTTTTTGAACACCTTTCTCTTAAACAAAACACAATCATATTGGTGGTATTTTTGGTGGGCTCATGACATATCCCATTTGAAAAAGGAGTAAATCTGATAAGAGTTAACAATTAATGAAAGAATGAATATTATAATGGAAGGCTGAACTTGAAATTTGATTATTTTATTTCTAAGCTAGCCCCAGTCTTGGACAATCTATTAAAAGAATTTATCCCCATTCAAACCCAGATAGAGCATAATGGCTATCCCACTTGGGTGGGATCTGGTAATTCAGCCTTCAGAGACTGTGGAATTGAAATGAGGATAAAAGAAAAGGAGAAATCTGAATCTCCTCAAATCATTGGTTATTAATAATCATTTCTCTCACTTCTTTTCTTTGCTCAGTGGTCTTGAAAAACCATGTTTCTTATTTCTTCTCCTAAACTTTCTTTTACCTGCTCAATTCCTAAGTTCTCTGTATTTCAATCATATAGCAGATAATTCTGTTATTCTTTAAAAGATGAAAGCACTTCTTTTTCTCATTTTCCCAGAAGGGAAAAGAATCTTATACTATATACTCTAGTCTTGGTTGCAAACTTCCAAAAATTCATTGATTTTCTTTCATAATTATGAAAACCTTTCACAGCTCACAAAAGCCTGATCTATCCAAATAACAGGTCTGTTATGTTATTCACAGAAATAACTCAGAACAACTAGCTTTCCAAATTAAATTTCACTTACATCCATGTTGCTCCCTTATTCCAATTGATATCCATACTCGAATCACAGTCCAATATAATTTACAGCAAAAATATCTGTAACAACTTTAATTTATAAAAATTCCAAGTATTTAATTAAATGTTCTAATAAAACTTTTTTGGTTGCTTCTTGGTTGGCACAGTTCTAAGTTCTAAGCTTGGTAGTACTTGGTTTAAACCAAAGCTTTTTTTTTTTTTTTTTTTTTTGCTTTTTGCTGAGGCAATTGGGGATAAGTGACTTGCCCAGGGTCACACAGCTAGGGAATGTTAAGTGTCTGAGACCAGATTTGAACTCAGGTCCTCCTGACTTCAGGGCTGGTGCTCTATCCACTGCTCCACCTAGCTGCCCCCAAAACCAAAGCTTTCTTAAACTATGGTTGCCACCCCTTATGAGGTTCAGTAACTGAATGGGTAGTTAGCAAAAGATTTGGCAATAGCAAAAGGTATCAAATATTCTGCCAAGATTTAATTTTTATATAAAAATAAACAAGCATATCCATCTCAGTAGTATGCAAATGTGCTTTTTCTTTAATACATGGTAAAATTATATGCATGCCAAAAATTGTTTTAAAATAAATTTCTTTGTGATTTATTACCAGTAAACGTTTGATTTGTAAATCTATTTTATATACCTATATATCCAGGATAGCATAACAATTTCTTGGGCAAAAAGGGGTTGTGAGTAGAAAAAGTTTAAGACCAGTTTAGACTACTTTGACTTCATCATGCCCCCTGAAAACTTAAAACTCATCAACAAGAAATGTCAACATGGTGTAAAATCCAATCAGCCTTGCTACTCATTTTATCAATATAGCCCTTTATTCCACTGGAGGGTGCAGCCATAGACTCATCCTTTTTTTTTTTTTTTTTTTTTTTTTTTTTTTT
>JAJPUD010001022.1:215398-259575 GCA_023553655.1 Myrmecobius fasciatus | reverse complement strand
TGTGTCTCTCTTTGGGGCTTTTTCTGGAGTTGCTTTACCTTTAGGGGCCTCAGGATTTGAGGTCTGTTCTTCCCTCTCTCCATAAAAGTTGTCTATGGTGAGAGCTCTTTTTGGTTTTTTATTCATTTTTTTTTTAAAGGTGTGAGGTCTGTTTAGGGCAAAGGTGGGACAGCTGCTTTAATTTGACCTGGGGCAGTTCTGCTGATTGAGTTATTTCAGGAACTGGGCAGTTCTGCTGATTGAATTATGTCAGGTGCTGGGCAGTTCTGCTTTAGTCCACCCTGGGGCAGTTCTGCTGATTGAATTATTTCAGGTACTGGGCAGCTCCACTGATTGAATTATTTCTGGTGCTGATCAGTCCTGTTTTGAGGTTCTTCCAGAGTATCTTCTTCTAGAATCGTGTTGTCCTCCAGATATTGTGGATTTTTTTTTTGCTTCAAAATCAGTCTAGAGGCCTCATATGTTGTTGGAGAGAAGGTTAGAGGAGGTTACAGAGACTCCTGTCTGATCTCCGCCACCATGGCTCCACCCCCTGCCTGACCACATTTCCAAATTACTAGAAAATGCATCATTATAACTGGAGTTAGTAAATCCTGTACTTATTCCTAAATATTTGCAACAGTAAAAAATAAAGTAGATACTACATGCCTTTTTATATGAATGAATGAATGAAAAAGGGATTTAATAAGTGCTTATTATGTGCCAAGCACCGTGATAAGTCCTTGGGATACAAATTGAAAATCAAAAGTCCTTGTTCTCAAGGGACTTCCACTCTCATCCACATTAGGGTGGATGGAAAAAAAAATCAGATATCCCAATAAGTAGATGGAAGGTCAAATGCTAAGGTCCAGGGGTCTTTGAGCTATGTCAATAGGTCAGTCAACAATACCAAGAATCTGTAGGGCCTAGAGGCAAATGGGGCACCCAAAGGATGTTAGGAAGCAAGAGCAGGACAGATAGAAGACTCAGTTAATCCTTCATTTCACTGGAAGAAAAAGAGACTTCCCACTCGCCAAGCTATATGACTAGTAAAATGGGATTTGGGAAGAGGAAAAGGGGGTAAGATAAGGAAGGAGAAACTTCTGCTGGTGGTGGGTCTTCCCAGTGTATATGTCTATTCTAGACATGCTATGTGAATGGTGCCTAAGATTAAAAATTCTAAATAATACTTCCATTAAGAAGTGAAAGCAATAAATACAGGATAAGACTTATTCTGCTGTTATTTCCTAACCATTAGAACTCTACAAAAATGTAATAGGGCTGTCCCAGAAAGACCCCACTTACTATAAGTCTCCAAACAAAGATGTACTGTGTGAGATGATTAAGAATATGTTTTGGGCATGAATTGAACTAATAGTTCAACAAAAGGTAACAAACTTTCCAGTTCTGAAATTCTACGATCCTGTGAAGCAGTCAGAACAAGTATCATTTTGAAAATGCATGTCAAATAGCAAAAGACAACTGAGCTCTAATTCTAAACCATCACCAACTATGGGTGCCAGTCAAAAGTCAATTACATCAGACAACTCTATTTCTTAGAATAAGCTAGAATTCTGGCTCTATGCAAGAGGGCATGTATCTTAATTGCTTCCTCAAAATTCACTTTATATTTCTGTCTATAGAAAATAAAAATGATTTTTAAAATGGGCTGTCCTATTTTTAAAAGATTTTTAAATGTGGCTTCTATTCCTTTCTTTAAAAAATAATATTTTATTTTCCCTTCAATTGCATGTAAAAACACTTTTAGCATTTGGCATCTTTTAAAAAATGTTCTGTGTTTCAAATTTTCTCTCTCCCTCCTTCCCCTTCTTCCTTTCCCAATTCAGTAAGCAATCTGATATAGGTTATATACGTGCAACTGTGTAAATTTCCACAATAGTCATTTTGTGCAAGAAAACTCAGACAGAAACAGAGAAAAGGAAGGAAACATAGTATGCTTTATTTAATTTAACATATGCTTTGAATACATTCAAATATCATCAGTCCTTTCTTTGGAGGAGGATAACATTTTTCATCATGAGTCCTTTGGTATTGTCTTGTTTTAGCATTGTATTGCTGAGAATAACTATATCATGCACATTTGTTCATTGTACAATATTGCAGTTACTATATGCAATGTTGTCCTGGTTCTGCTCACTTCACTTTGCATCACTTTTGAGATTTTCCTGAAATCATCCTGTTTGGCATTTCTCATAGCCCAACAGTATTCCATTACAATCATATATACCACAGCACATTCAATTGATGGACATCCCTTCAATTTCCAATTCTTTTTTTAAAGCTTTTTATTTTCAAAACATATGCATAGATAATTTTTCAACCCTGACCCTTATGTTTCAGATTTTCCCCTCCTTCTCTCCATTCCCTCTCCTAGATGGCAAGCAATCCAAATATATGTTAAGCATGTTAAAATATGTTAAATACAACATATGTAAACATTTATACAATTCTTTTGTTTCACAAGAAAAATCAGATTAAAAAGAAAAGAAAATGGGTAAGAGAACAACATCAAAAAGAGTGAAAATGCTATGTTGTGATCCCTACTCAGTTTCTACATCCTCTCTCTGGGTGTAGATGACTCTCTTCCTCACAAGATCATTGGAACTGTCCTGGATCATCTCATTGGAAAGAGTCATCTTCATCAGAATTGATCATCATATAGCCTTGTTGTTGCTGTGTATAATGATCTCCTGGTTCTGTTCATTTCACTCAGCATCAGTTCATGCAAGTCTCCTCAGGCTTCTCTGAAATCACCCTGCTGGTCATTTCTTACAGAGCAATAATATTCCATGGCATTCATATACCATAATTTATTCAGCCATTCTCCTATTGAAGGGCACCTTTCAGTTTCCAGTTTCTAGCCACTACAAAAAGGGCTGCCACAAACATTCTTGCATATGTGGGTCCCTTTCCTTCCATTAAGATCTCTTTGGGATATAGGCCCAATAGAAACACTGCTGGGTCAAAGGGTATGCACAGTTTGATAGCTTTTTGAGCATAGTTCCAACCAATTTCCAATTCTTAACCACCACAAAAAGAGCTGCTTCTATTCCTAAAGGCACTGTTCCTGCAGTCAGGAAGACCAAACTTCAAGTCCAGTTTCAGATACTTCCTAGTTGGATGACTCCAGCTATTCACTTAACCTGCACACCTCAGTTTTCTCATTTGTAAAAATGGGAATGATAATAGCATACACCTCCCCAGAGAAGTTGTAAGAATCAAATGAGATAATATTTGTAAAGTGCCTGACACATAGTAGGGACTTACTATTTTTTTTCTTTCCAATTCATTCCCTTTAAATAATTCTAAGTCAAAAGTATCACAAAGTTATACTACTATTGTTATCACAATTATTACTGCAAAATTCCCATTGGTTCTCTGGATAAAGTATATACCATAGCTACTCTTCATCTCATTTTGCCAAAATTGAACACAAATACTCCTCCAGTGATAATTAGGGTGTTTCTGCTATAACATTTCTAAACAGATTTCAATCTGGTATTCCATATCTCTTCTTCCAGTAAGTAAAGCTATGAAAGGTAATATGAGGATGTTCATTCCTTAGACTCAGATTTTTATTTTTTTTTTTATTTTTTTTTAATAAAGCTTTTTATTTGCAAAACATATGAGTGACTTTTCAACATTGACCTTTGCAAAAAAACTTTTTTTTCCCAAGCTTTTCCTTTCCCTCCCCCCTCCCCCCACCCCTAGATGACAGGTAATCTAATACATGCTAGATAGGATAAATTATATGACAAGTACAATACATGTATACATATCTATACAGTTATCTTACTGCACAAGAAACATCAGATCTAGAAAGAGAAGAAGAAAAAAAAAACAACCTAAGAAGGAAAACAGAATGCATGGAAATATTCACAGAAAGCCTTAAAATGCTGTGTTGTGGTTCACTCTCAGTTCCCACAGGCCTCTCTCTGGATGTATATGACTATCTTCATCGCAGCACAACTGGTTTGAATCACATCATTGTTGAAGAGAACTATGTCCATCAAAATTGATCATCGTATAGTCCTGTTGCTGTGTATAATGTTCTCCTGGTTCTGCTGATTTCACTCAGCATCAGTTCATGCAAGTCTCTCCAATCCTCTCTGAAATCCTCCTGTTGGTCATTTCTTACAGAACAATAATATTCCATAACATTCATATACCATAATTTATTCAGCCATTCTCCAATTGATGGGCATCTTTTCAATTTCCAGTTTCTTGCCACTACAAAAAGGGCTGCCACAAACATTTTTGCACATGTGGGTCCCTTTCCCTCCTTAAAAATCTCTTTGGGATATAGGCCCAGTAGAAACACTGCTGGGTCAAAGGGTATGCACTGTTTGATAACTCTTTGAGCATAGCTCCAAATTGCTCTCCAGTATGGTTGGATCCGTTCACAGTTCCACCAACAATGTATCAGTGTCCCAGTTTTCTCACATCCCCTCCAACAGCTATCATTATCATTTCCTGTCATTTTAGCCAATCTGACAGGTGTGTAGTGGTATCTCAGAGTTGTCTTAATTTGCATTTCTCTGATCAATAGTGACTTGGAGCACCTTTTCATGTGACCGGAAATAGTTTCGATTTCTTCGTCTGAAAATTGTCTGTTCATATCTTTTGACCATTTGTCTATTGGAGAATGGCTTGAATTCTTATATATTTGAGTCAATTCTCTATATATTTTAGAAATGAGGCCTTTATCAGAACCTTTGGATGTAAAAATATTTTCCCAGTTTACTGCTACCCTTCTCATCTTATCTGCATTCATTTTGTTTGTACAAAAACTTTTCAACTTGATATAATCAAACTTATCTATTTTGTGATTAATGATGACCTATAGTTTTTATCCCCAAAACTGGGGTCTTTGGGTTTGTCAAACACTAGATTACTATTGTCATTGAGTATTTTGTTCTGTGAACCTAACCTATTCCACTGATCCACTACTCTATTTCTTATCCAGTACCAAATGGTTTTAGTGACCACTGCTTTATAATATAATTTTAGATCTGGTGCAGCTAGGCCACCCTCATTTGCATTTTTTTTCATTAATTCCCTTGAAATTCTTGACCTTTTGTTTTTCCAGATGAATTTTGTCGTTATTTTTTCTAGTTCAGTTAAATAATCTCTTGGGAGTTTGATTGGTATAGCACTAAATAGATAGATTAGTTTAGGTAGTATTGCCATCTTTATTATATTCGCTCGACCTATCCAAGAGCACTTGATGTTTTTCCAATTGTTTAGATCTGACTTTATTTGTGTGGAGAGTGTTTTGTAGTTTTGCTCATATAGATCCTGACTTTCCCTTGGCAGATATATTCCCAAATATTTTATACTATCGATAGTTATTCTGAATGGAATTTCTCTTTGTATCTCTTGCTGTTGCATTTTGTTGGTGATGTATAAAAATGCTGATGATTTATGTGGATTTATTCTGTATCCTGAAACGTTGCTAAAGTTGTGGATTAATTCTAATAGTTTTTTAGTTGATTCTCTAGGGTTCTCTAAGTAGACCATCATATCATCTGCAAACAGTGATAATTTGGTTTCCTCATGACCTACTCTAATTCCTTTAATCTCTTTTTCTTGTCTTATTGCCAAGGCTAGCATTTCTAATACAATATTGAACAGTAATGGTGATAGTGGACAACCTTGTTTCACCCCTGATCTTATTGGGAATGGTTCCAGTTTATCACCATTACATATGATGCGAGCTGATGGTTTTAAATAGATGCTACCGACTATTTTAAGGAAAAGTCCATTAATTCCTATACTCTCTAATGTTTTTAATAGGAATGGATGTTGGATTTTATCAAATGCTTTTTCTGCATCTATTGAGATTATCATATGGTTTTTGTTAGTTTGGTTATTAATATAGTCAATTATGTTAATAGTTTTCCTAATATTGAACCATCCCTGCATTCCTGGTATAAATCCTACTTGGTCATGGTGTATTATTCTAGGAATGATTTTCTGTAATCTCTTTGCTAATATTTTATTTAAGATTTTTGCATCAATATTCATTAAGGAGATTGGTCTATAATTTTCTTTCTCTGTTTTTGTTTTACCTGGTTTAGGTATCAGTACCATGTCTGTATCATAAAAAGAGTTTGATAGGAGTCCTTCATTTCCTATTTTTTCGAATAGTTTATATAATATTGGAGTTAACTGTTCTTTAAATGTTTGGTAGAATTCACATGTAAATCCATCTGGTCCTGGGGATTTTTTCTTAGGGAGTTGATTAATGACTTGTTCTATTTCTTTTTCTGAAATGGGACTATTTAAGTAATTTATTTCCTCTTCTGTTAATCTGGGCAATCTATATTTTTGTAGATATTCCTCCATTTCACTTAGGTTATCAAATTTATTGGCATACAGTTGGGCAAAGTAACTCCTGATTATTGCTCTAATTTCCTCTTCATTGGTGGAAAGTTCTCCCTTTTCATTTTTGAGACTAACAATTTGATTTTCCTCTTTCCTTTTTCTAATTAAATTAACTAGAGGATTATCTATTTTGTTGGTTTTTTCATAGAACCAACTTTTAGTTTTATTTATTAATTCAATAGTTTTTTTACTTTCAATTTTACTAATCTCTCCTTTTATTTTTAGGATTTCAAGTTTGGTATTTGATTGGGGGGGTTTCATTTGTTCTTTCTCTAGCTTTTTTAGTTGCAAGCCCAATTCATTGATTTTCTTTTTTTCTATTTTATGCAAATAAGCATCTAGAGATATAAAATTTCCCCTTATTACCACTTTGGCTGTATCCCACAAGTTTTGGTATGTGGTCTCATTATTGTCATTCTCTTGAATGAATAGACTCAGATTTTTAAATGCATTGTTTCAACTTACTAATCCCAAAAGAGGTGAGGTCAACCAGCTATAGAGACAAAGATTTTTTCTAGAAAATATAATGCAAGCACAGAGGACATGATGATATTAAAGGGGCATCAGATGTGCCTAATGTAATCAATAGCACTCTAAATGGAATGACCCATCATGCTCTCTGATGGTTGATATTAATGAAATCCTAAGTAATTAAATATTTCTCTGTTGAGTATATTAGGGCACAGATAGCAAAGACTCACATGAGAGAAGCCTCCTCTTTCCAAGGGAGCAGCCATCCTATCAGATTCCGGATTGATATCAGGAAAAATTTTCTGACAACTAGAGTTATTAGAAAATGGAAAAAGTGTGGCCTTTAAAGGTTATGTTTGTATTTCAGGTCTTCAAGTAGAGATTTTATGAGGATTACTTAGGCATGCACTAGAAGGGAGGAAGGTGCATTTTCTCCATTTTTTCTTTCAGACCATACTTGGTCATTACAATTACCATTGGGCTCATTTTTATTAGAGCAAAAAACTAGAAACTAAAGGTAAAATGTCTATTAATTGAGGAATAGCTGAACAAACCACGGTAGAATACATAATGGAACATTATTATGCCATGAGAAAATGACAAAAGTCATGGTTTCAGAGATATGTGGATATAGCCGAGTGAGGGGACCATCCAAGAGATACTCCCTCTCTCTAGGGTCTGAGTTGGACTAAATGGCCACAGATCCAAATCTGAAATTCTGTGATTTTGAAGCCAACAAGCAACATTCTAATCCAATGTCTTATTCTACAGCCAAAGCCCAAAGAAATCCCCAGTGACTCATGAGAATTTTGTAATATCACCCTGAGTACTCCTCATAGTCACAATAAAATGACATAAAACTGCATCACTGAAGACCATTTTCTCCATGTCATATAGATATATACATGGTCATTCAAAGCCAAGATAGTGATCCAGGATGTGACTTCAATGTGCATGTTGATCTGAAAACACATCACTTCTGACCTGATTTGGGGTGGTAATAATTCAATTGCCCAGTGCCTGGAGAGAAAGATAAATATTTCAGAAAACTGGTACATCTTAATCAAGATGGCAAGGTTCCAGTCTTGGTGGGGTCTCTCAGAAAGAGTAAAAGCCTAATGAGATTCTGAGCATACTGAAGAATTGGCCCGAAGCTTCAATTCATGGTTCTGGACAGATAAATGGAGGAAAAATGGCATCAAGTAGCAATGGAAAGAATCAGACAGCCTAGGATTTGAGGACAAATTCAACTCTCTCTCTATAGTAAATATGACAAAGTATGGCTCTGAAGAATAAACTAGAAAATACAACTCTTTTACTTTGCAGAAGTGGAGAAATGTGAAACGATCTATTTTGTCCAACTTTGTTGGTACACTGGATAGTTTTGCTGAATAGTTCTCATTTGGAAATGAAGGTCATATAAAAATAAAAGATAAAAAACAAAGTCTACCCACAACACACTGACTGACACAGATATCTGTATAAAATTTCCTGCTACAGGGGGAAAAGACTGAGATCCACTGAATTTTGGTCTCTGGTATAGGAATTCCCAGGGATTAAATTCTTTTAACCAAAGGACTTCAGTAATTCTTTAACAACTTTTTCAGAATTTCATAGGGGTACTGAACAGTTAAGTGATTTGCACAGAGACACACAACCAGTACTGTGTATGTTGGTAAATATTTAACAGTTGATATTCTCCTCCCCCCAAAAAAATGCCACTACATATTTTTAAACTTAATCTGCATCATTAGCATTTTCCTCATAATCTTCCTAAGTCTAGACAAACATCAAAACAACAAATCACACCCTGATTTGTACTATCTGCCAATTTCTGAGTATAAGTATAAAAATTACCAGATGGCAAGCTGGCTCCAGAACCCAGGTCTTCCTGAATCCAGCTGTCTATCAAGTAAAATGCTCCCCATTTCAACCATATGCAAACAGCAGAAGTGACCCAGAACTATAATCAAGCACTCAAGAGGAAGCGATTGTATCCATCTCCTAAAATATGAGGATGACCTGAAACATACAAAAAACCCAACTTTTTGACTTTATGATATGAAATATTTTGATTGATGTGGCTGAAAAGACACTGGATTTTAGAGTGTGAGAATCTGATTTTAAATTGTAGCTCTTCTGCTTCCTTGCTGTCTCTGGATTGGACTTTACCTAGTCCAGCATTGACTTTACAGAAAACAAACTGAAAACCATAGAGTCTGAGGAAATTATTTAAGATTCCACAAACCATTTGCAGCAGAGCTGAGATTCAACTTTAGTCCTCTGATCCCAAATCCACCAGAGTGCAGATCAATGAATTGGTCCTCAAGGATTCTTGTCTACACCTGTTTATACATAGTTATTTGCATATTATTTCCCTCTGTCAAACTTTTAAGTACCTTGAGATCGAGGATTGTATGCCCAGTGTTTAGCACAGAGCATGGCATACAGTAGGCACTAAATAAATACTATTGGACTGATAGCTTCACTTCTATGAAACTTTGGGAACAATTTTCATTCACTGGTTGGACCTCATGGGCTATAGTATTTCTTTCTCTCCATCCTGTAACATGTATTTAAACAAAACAAATGTATGACGTTTTCCTGGTAAAGACATGGGGGGTGATTTGCCATTTTTTCTCCAATTCATGCATTAGCTATGTCCCCCCAAAAAACCCAAACATGTCTCAATCTATGCTCTGAATCCATTACCTCTCTATTAGGGTTTGGGTAGCATGGATGATGAGTCCTTTGGAATTAGGCACTACATTGATCAGCATTCCTAAATCTTTCAAAGTTGTTTGTGTGTACCATATTGTTGTTATTTTAATCATCATGCTCCTGGCTCTTTTCACTTTACTTAACATAATTTATATGAATTTTTCCAGATTTCTCTGAAATCATCCCTTTCATCATTTCTAAAAGAACATCACAATCATATATCATAACTTGTTCAACCATTCCCTTACTAATGAGCATCCACTCAGTTTCCTTTTCTTTTTCATTGCAAAAGAGAGCTGCTATAAATATTTATATACATATGTGTCAACTTCCACTTTTGTGGCTATAGAGCTTTTTCAATATTTCAAAGATCTATGATTTCATTTGCTGTATATTTTCTCAATCAACAATCCATCTATATCATCAATCTCATCACATTTATTAATTACCTACTATGTGCCAGAATCTGGCCAAGGCTTTTACAAATAGTATCTCGATTAAGATAATACCTAAGTAGATGATTCCATTAGTCACTGTAGCCAGCCCATCAGTCAACAGGGCAAAAGACAGCCTTTGAGAAGCTAACAATCTAATATCCTTAGATAATGACCTATTTATCTAGTATGGGCTATGATTATCTACTGACTTGGTATTTTCTAGCTATGTGGAATTGGGCATATACTCATCTTGATTAATTTGATCCCTCCCTCTTTCAGCACCAGCCAAAATAGTTAGTGGAAAATGAGGGTGTAACAAGACTTTTTATTAATTAAAAAATTTGGAAAGGTGAACTTCCTTGATTCAAAATCAAAATGTCCCTTTAATACCCTCCTCTCCCAACAGTAGTCAGAACTTTGTATGGAGAGTGGAATGCAGAAGGTCAGAGCATAGAAGATCATAGATTTAAAGTTGGAAGTAACTGTAGGAGCAACTAGTCCAACCACATTATTTTTACAGATGAAAATACTGAGATCAAGAGTCAAGAAGTGACTTGTCATGCAAGTACTAAGAAGTGGAGCTGGAATCTGAACTCAATTCCTCTACCTTTAACTCTAATATTCTTTCCATTGTACCACATTACCTCCACATAATGTCAAAAGAAATTGCAGTGCTTACATCAAAATGCAGTGAATATTTAGGGGGGAAAATCTGAAAACATTAATTTATAATAAGATATTTATATTTATTTTAGAACACTAGAAAAATTAATTCCATCTTCTTTTTCCATCTTGAATGGGAAAAGTCACCATTGAGAACATAGACTTAATCTCTGCAATGTCAAAAAGCTATTAAAAGCTCTTCATCAGTAACAATAAAGTTTTAGGAACATAAAATTTGATGCACCATCTGTTTGGACAAAACAAAAAAGTCTCCATACTATTTTTTAAATTAAAAAGTGGGATATTTCAAATATCTTGTATTAATTCCCTTCCCCTTTTTCCCCAGTACAATTAAATTTTAATCCTCTTCCAAGAAGAGCTGCTCTGAATTCACATTTCAGAAATAAATGTTCACCTTTAGAGTCAAGAGAGCATGATGAAATTCTGGACAGCCAAAGAGCAAAAGAAAACTTCTGTCCTCAAGGAGCTCACTGTCTAATAAAGGAGATAGCACAGTGGGAAAATCCTATATACAAACAACATATGTCCAGGATAAATTGAAAATAAACAATAGAGGGAAGGCACTAGTATTAAAGGGATTGGGAAAGGCTTCTTGTAAATGATGAGATTTCAGCTGGGATCTGAAGGAAATCGGGGAAAACAATAGATAGAGACAAGGAAAGAGAATATTCTAGGCATAGTAGACAGTCAGTGAAAATGGCTAGTCAGAAGATGGAGAAGTCCAAAGAAGAGGAAGGAGGTCATTGTCTTAAGATTCTAAAATATATGAGAACATAGCAAAAACAAATAATTATAAATTGGTTAAATGCTACATTTATCAAATATTAATAAGTAGGAAGCATTTAATATTTCTCATATAACCTTACTATATCTGAATCAGTGGGGTAGCTTTTAGATATACAGGTTTTGAGTTCTCTTTCTTTTGAACTATATTTACATGCAATAATTGTGCTAAAAAACAAAACCATTATATTTCTTGATATATATAAAATAGTATGAGTTCCTGAATTTAATTTAAAATATCTTGATTTTTGACTAAAATTAATATTCAAACAAATAAAAACAAGCAGAGTACAAAACCACTTTCATCTTGAACTGCACCAATCTAACCATTTCAACCACACAATCAATTACCCAAAATAAATTCACAAATCCGTATGGGACATAATTAAAGTTCAGTTGGAAACACAGCACCCTCACTACAGGAAACATAACTAATTTGCAGATTCAAATTCCCTCATCTTCCTTTAAAAGAGGAAAAAAGGAAAAAAGCTATTATCCTAAATAGCCATTTTCTGAATTTTAATTATATTATTGCTGTCTTTACTGCATATAAAACAAAAAGTCTAAAGAATTACTGGGCTGTTAAGCTTGCAATTGCCTAATCAAACTAACAGTTTGTTGGACTATCTGATCTGTTGAAAATAAATCTGTATCTGTTCCATCCAGGAATATCATTTAGCATTCAAGTGTTTTAATGAGAAAGTGACATATTAAAGGTTTATGATATATATATATATATATCATAACCGTAAGAATTGAAGTTGTTTCAAGCTCTGAGTAGAATCATAAGATTTTATGGTCTAAATTGTCCGAATTAAATTCTCAATCACTGGAAAACACATTTCATTTTTATCTAGTTAAGCAAGACATTGAAATAGAATGTAGAAAGGAGTCCACCATCTCTCTTCCTTCACCCCTTAGAGAAAAGATCAGAGCTACTCTTAGCAACCTTGAAACAAAAAAATCCAAGCTTGCTAGAGTTCCTAGATATCTAGAAGGGTTATTCATTGGATAGGAAAATGAAAGAACCATATGACCCAGACAAGTTTTACCAAGAGTTTTAATAATCATATTGCTAAAGGACATCCCATACCCTCTAGCTCTGTTCAGTACAGGGAAAACATAAATTCATTACTACTCCCTCTTCAAAATATGGTAAGAAATGGATATTCAGTGGAACAAAAGTTCCTTTTTGTCTTTGTATGCCCAGAGTTTATCATGGTGCCTGGAACACAGTAAGCACTTAATAAATACCTGTTGCTTAACCACAAAAGGCCTGCATATTTAAGGGCAAGAAAGATTAATGCTTAAGAAAGAGGAGGAAAGAGACTGTATTTCTGAAGCATACAGATATTTTCTCTACTTTCATTTCCAAAAAAAAGGTATAAATTCACAATAAATATGTGAATATAAGCTTTGAATGGAGTTAGTTCACAATGTGATTTTATTTGACATTATTTTTATGAGAGAAACAATAGAATTTTTTTAAATTTTATTTGCAAAACATATGTATGGTTAATTCTTCAACATTAACCCTTACAAAGCTTTCTGTTACAAATTTTCCCTCCCTACTCCCCACCCCTCCTCTAGATGGCAGAATATCCACTACATGTTAATTATGTTAAAATACTTGACAAATCGAATATATGTATACATATTTCCACCTTTATCATTGTGCAAGAAAAATTGTATATACAAGAAAGAAATATCAGATAAAGGAAATACAATGTAAGCAAACATCAATTGAAAGTATGAAAATGTTCTGTTGTGGTCCACATTTCACATCCCTCTCTCTGGGTGTATATGGCTTTCTTCACTGAACAATTGGAGGTGGTTTGAAACATTTCATTGTTGAAGAGAGCCATGTCCATCAGAATTGATCATCATACAGTCTTGTTGTTGCCGTGTATAATGATCTCCTGGTTCTGCTGATTTCACTCAGCATCAGTTCATGTAAGTCTATCCAGGCCTCTCTGAAATCATCCTGTTGGTCGTTTCTTACAGAACAATAATATTCCATAACATTCATATATCATAATTTATTCAGCCATTCTCCAATTAATGGGCATCCATTCAGTTTCCAGAGAAACAATAGAATTGGAGGGATAGAAGTGTCCTCAGTGGCCTTTTCATGTATGAATCCAATCTATACATGAAGGACTCCCTAGTAACTTAAAAGTGGTTCTCCTACTTCTCGTGAGAAACCCTTAAGGAAAAGGGAATGGACTACCTCTCCAGGTAAGGCATTACACTCTTAGACAACTCTATTTGTTACTAAGTTTTCCCTAAATTCAATCCTAAATTTGCTTCTTAACAACTTTTACCTATTGTTCCTCTGGGCCCAGAATTGGTAGGAATGATGTGGAAAAGATCCAGTAAAGGAAACTTTGTAGTAGCCCTGAGGTAAAGGAGCAAGAAGAAAAGGATATCAAAAGACCAAAAAAATCTTATTATGGATACAAACTTCCCTCTTTTAGAAATATCAAGAAAACATTTTTAAATTGTTCTATTCTGCAGCCTTTGGATTAATGTGAAAGTAAAACCCTTATTAGTTTTTCTTAATTAATTAAAAAAATCACTTGCTTCTTTTTTCCATATTGATTCTGTGAGGTACTTACAGTGTGACTACCCAAGATCAAAAAGCCCTTTATTCACTCATCTAAGAGATGTACCCTCTTTCCTCATGTTCAGAGGGGACTAGGGGAGAATATCTATCTAAAAGAAGGAAGCCTTTTTGATTATTTTAGCCAATAGAAGCATCTCTTGGGTTCATCTTTGACCAGCTGGAAAGAATGGTCCTTTGGAGAAATGGTCAAAGAGGAATTGAATGGATTCAGGAAATTTATTCTCTAAGAGTGTACAGAAAGTTAAGTGACTATTGTTCAGTTTGATGAAGCAAATTGGTAATTGGACTGTTACCTAAATTCTGGACTTTTGTTCAGTCTTGGCAGCGAAATATTCCTTGTTTAAAACTCTTGTAATTTAAGATATCAAAATGATTTGTCTTAGCACCAGATCATGAGAGAACATTGTCAATTTGGACATTTCTTCCTCTAATTAGAAAAATGGTTAGATTGTAATAATCATAAGATAATGAAAATGGAGAGTCTAATACTTTTCTTGACAAGAGGAAGGTTACTTACTCCCTGATCTTATTTTTCAGTTGAGGAAATGAAGATCAAGAGAGGTTTAATAACTTGACCAAATTTACATGGATTGCCTGGGAAGAAGTGGGATTTGAATCCAGATTCTGACTCTAAATTCACATTCTTTCCAGAAGTTTAGAGGTTAGCCAGCAGAAGAGAGTGGTTAATGGTGTGAAATGCATTGAAAAGTCAATTAATATGAGGTTGAGAGGAGCCATTTTAACAGAGTCAAAAGATGGCTATTAACTTTGGAGAGAGTATGAATAAAAAGAAAGGAAGCAGATAATGAGAATAATCTGGGGCTGGATTTTAACAAAAGAATGAGGAAGAAAGAGAATCAAGAGTAGACAACTTTGTCACAAAAGGTAAACCCAAATGGGTTTACTATGGGATAAAAATTGAGGAAAAGGTGATAGTCTAGAAATATATTGAGGGATCCACGTGGGCTTAGAAGAAATGAGACATAAGGAAAGATGAAATAAGAGATTTGGGGGTAATGGTAAGGGTTTAGATATCACTTCATGCAGCTGAGTTCCAGTGAAAGAGTAGGTCATGGAAGCCAAATTGAATGAGGAAGAGGAAGGTTAGTGTAATTGAGAGAACATCAGCATGCTGACATCTAATATTGGCAGGAAATGGGGTAGAGAGAGAAATCTCCAAGCTAACTATTACTTCATTAAAAAATTGCTTAAAAATCATTTAAGACATAAACAAATGTCAATTTATATTTAATAAGGGTCAGGGAGATTTATTAGTGTTTTTTGTTTTTTTGCTTTTTGCTGAGGCAACTGGAGTTAAGTGACTTGCCCAGGGTCACACAGCTAGGAAGTGTTAAATGTCTGAGGCCAGATTTGAACTCAGGTCTTCCTGACTTCAGAGCTGGTACTCTATCCACTGCACCACCTAGCTGCCCCCAGGAGATTTGGTTTTCAAAGACATGTTGGGTAGGAAAGAGAAAAAAGCACCCACTATTACATTAAACAAATGCCTACATCTCAGGATGATTCATATACATGGTATATACTTGGATCTGAATCTCCATAAAAGATCAAAATGTTCAATGCTTATGAATATACTGAAATACCATTTTAAAACAAAGTGATTGCAATGTATAGTAAATTTATGTTTTCCAAAGAGCGTAAACTTTTCTTCATCCTTATGCTACACAACCCTTCAGATTCAGTTGCCAGCAAGTAAATCGAATGCATATATTTCCTGAGCCTGATATAAAGGAAAATAATAAATGGAACAATAAATTATTCAATTAAGGGCTATTTCTTTCCTGAATCTTTTAGAGTGCAATGAATTGGCTTAGAGAAATAGGGCATAATATACTAATCTTCATTTTACCGACATGTTGTTATATAGGAGAAAAAACAATTAAGTTTCTCTTGTTTTTAAAAAAGGAAGATTTTAGAGAAATACTGTTAATCTTGGTAAGATCAAGAATAGGGGTAGGATAAAGAGTATGGGTACAAATACATGGCCTATCTGAACACAAATATTATAGGTTAGAATTTGAATAAGGAAGAAATCATTAAGTACATTTTTCCTAAAACAGCACATTATTTCAGAAGCTGTATATATTTCTTTTTTTTTCTAGAAAATAATTCTATCATATAGTATAAAGTGATGGTTATTGGTGCTATAATCAAATGCTCTATTTCACCATTCTTTTTGGACTACTGTTTTGGTTCTAAATTTTCCCAAATTTTTTCCCAAAATTTCCCAAAATTTTTAAGTGGTCTATTAAATTCAGATGTCAAACTCCCAGCTTCTCTGGCCCTACCATTTTCAGAAGGAACTACAATTTACTCCCTGTGATTTCCCAGAATCCACATTAAGTAATGAAAATATGAAAAAGGGTTTGGGTTCAAATTCCATCTGTAATACTTACTAGTTGTATGACCTTATGCAAATTACTTATTTCTATGAATGCCATTGTTCTGTTATATAAAATATAGATAAAATTGTCTATTGTACCTATTCCAGAGAGTTATTGAAAGAATCAAATGAGATCGTGTAAAAAAGAAAGAACAACAAAAATGTTAAAGTGTTATGTAAAAGTCAGTTATTATTTTTTAAAGTCTTTTTGGGAGGTGGGGGAAGGCAATGGAGTTAGTTTTTAAATTAAGCTTACACAGGATCAAACTACTAAGTGGGATTTGAACTCAGTTTCTTCTGACTCAGTGCTCTATCCACTGTGCCACCTAGATGCCCCTAAAATCAATTATTATTATTATTATCATTATTATTATTATTATTAAATGAGCAACTCTCCTGACAACAGGTATTTACTAGGCAGAAAAGGATTTTGTACTTTTTAGAGCATCGGTTGCTCTGTACTCCAGCCAGGTACTCACTGCTGCTATGAGGAAAGGGCATACCAGGTAGAATCTATCCCTCTATCTAACCCACAGACCCCAAATGTACTTCACTCTGCTCCTTTAACTTCTAGGTTTAGAGTTTTCACATTATTGGGTATTCCAATACACCTCTGTTCCAGATAAAGACACCATTGATGAACTATAGGTGAAAAAGGCTGCCTTGTCTTAACAGTATAATTTAAAAAAACCTGCTAGTCCTCAAACAAACTTTAAAGGAGAGAAAAATACAAATGTAAACAATACCTTTCAATCACTTAAAAATTCTTTCTTTCTCTTCCAGTCTTACACATAAACTCAGAAATGGAAACCACAGCAGAGGTCATCTAATTAAAATCAGGATAGAGTATTCGACTGCAGTCAGGAAGACTTGTATTCCCAAATTCAAATCTGGCCTCAGACACTTATTAATAGCTATGTGACCCTGGGAAAGTCACTTAACCCTATCTGGCTCAGTTTTTTCATCTCTAAAAGGAGCTGGAGAAGGAAATGGCAAATCATTTCAGTTTCTTTGCCAAGAAAACCCCAAATTGGGTCACAAAGATTTTGAACCCACCAAAAAACAACTGAATAACATCATCACCATCTCTGATGATCTCCAATAATCAATATCCTCTTAAAAATTTGACATTTGGGATAAGCCCAACATTCTAGATGTGGTCTGAAGAAGTCAGAGTATCAGGGAATTATTACTTTGTTGACGCTGGAATACTATGTCTTAAAATTACTTTAGCTTGTCTGGATGTCATCACATTGCTGACTCATATTGGAGGTAATAAGATGTCAATGGATTTTACCAAGCTGGAAAAGGGTGAGAGAGATGTGATTAGACTAGATCTATACTTGAGGTAAATCATTTTGATGCTTTCATGGACGGGAAGAAGAGACTTGAAGCAGCAAGAAGAATTAGGAGGCAATTGTGGTTGTTCATCAAGAATCATGGGCAGAGCACTAGACTCAGTTGGGTCTCAGTTTCCTGATAAAATAAGAAACATTGGACTAGATACTCTTCAAAGTGATTTATAGTTCTAATTCCCATGATCCTAATGGAATAACCCAAGGGAGAGCCCAAAGTGAGATAAACATTCTACTCAAGCTTAAAGACCAATGAAAAGCCAACTGGACAACTAGAGAAAGGAAGAGAGAAAGAGAGAGAGAGAGAGAGAGACAGAGACAGAGACAGAAACACAGAGAGACAGAGAGAAAGAGAGACAAGTGAAAACATAAATGAATCATTTAAAAGGAAAAGAAAGGGAAGGAAGGAAAGGAAAAAAAGAAAAGAGGGAAAGGAAGGGAAATAGAAAAAGGAAAGGGAAAGCAGAAGAAAAAGATAAGGGAGAGAAGAAGAGTAGGGAAGAGAAAGGAAGTTCAGAAGAGGACAAAGTGAAGCAGGGAAGCATTAGAACTATCACATTAAAATGAATTCTAAGAAAAAACTATGAATTACTGGAGGAAAATTGTCATAAAAGTTCAGAGTCCATACATAATCTTCACTTTTGTTTGTCTTTGTATGTTGAAACATTCATGTTGTTTGACATGAAGTTCATGATACAATATTTTAAAAATTAAAAAGGGTTCTCATAGTAAGCTGATTTGTGTTTGATTTCACAAAAACAGAAATATATTGATTTTGGTATTCTGTGTAGCTAAAGAATTTTCATAGCAAGAGGTATAACCAATGAACACCAAGAAATTTCAAATTAGAAAAGAATAGCCTGCTTTCTCCAAAATGAATTATTTTGCATAAAACCAAGTAGGTACATTTTTAGAAGTTAAAATTTCATATAAAGACTTACTGTGTTTACATGTTATTTCCTACTGTATTTTGTGCAAATAGCTATATTAAAAGGAAGAGACTTCACCTCATAAACTTTTTCTCAACTAATGATTTTTTACTTAGCCAAACAAAAATTTAAGCAATTTATGCTTAAATCTCAACCTGTATTTTCACACTGACTAGTTCAATAGTTGTGACAAGGAAAATCAGTATACCTAAGAATAGCAAGGAGACTATTTGTTCATCTGCTCATGAGAGAACTTAAAATTCTTCCAGTTAATTGTTTTAAAGAAATTGTAGACAAAATAAGAAATAAGACTTTATGAAGATGGATTAATGTAAAATGGTAAATGAAGTTTGAGAGATTTGCAGAAAAGTAAAGTATATATCTTACACTTGAGAACTTTAGTTCAAACATTTGCTAGTTAAACTGAAAAGAGTATAATTTCATAATTTCTTTATACAATTAACATAACCCCATATTTCTCTACAGGTTCAGCAATGGAAAGCTCATATTTCCCCTGGTTAATTTCATACTATACAACAGCACATGACCCACAGTCAAGACATTTTAAGTGTCTGTTAAAATACTCTTCGATTCTTTTTTTTTTTAATCTTAGATAAAAATAAAGTCAGTAAAATTAGGGTAAAGTTTTGTAACTAACAAAATACAGTAATAATAATATATTTGTACAGCACAGAATCTAATCTGATCCTGAAAACCAACTGACAGAGTTAAGTAGTAAAAATATTTCTATTCCAGTTTTACAGATGAGAAAACTAACACTCAGGAAGGTTAAGTGATGTACTGGGCAAAATCACACTGCCAATAAATGACAAAGTCAGACATTAATCCATCTTTCCCTTCCAAATTCTATGTCCTTTCAATTACATCATATTGCCTTTCCAGACAGTAGTTTTCCCTTTAAGTTAAAGTTGTCTTGAGGAAATATATGAATTTCTAATTTAATTTTTCCCACTTAATAATATGTTTTCCAATTACTCATAGATAGTTTTCAACATTCATTTTTGTAAGATTTTTAAGTTCCAAATTTTTCTCCTTTCCTTTCCCCCTCCCCAAGACAGCAAGGAACTAATATAGGTTACACATGGACAATCATGTAAAACTTTTTTTTTCACATTAGTCATATTACGAAAGAAGAATCACAACAAAAAAGAAAAATCATAAGAAAGAAAAAATATAAAGAGAAAATAGTGTGCTTTGATCTACATTCAGATTCCATAGTTCTCTCTCTGGAGAGGGACAGCATTTTTCATCACAAGTCTTTTCGAATTGTCTTGGATTTCTGTATTGTTGAGAAGAGCTAAGTCTATCATGGTTGATCATTGTACAATGTTGCTGTTACTGTGTACTCTATCTTCTGGTTCTGCTAACTTCACTCAGCATCAATTCTTGTAAGTCCATGTTTTTCTAAAATCCACCTTGCTCATTATTTCTTATAGCACAATAGTGTTCCATTACATTCATATACCACAACTCGTTCAACCAATCTCCAATTGATGAGCATTTTCTCAGTTTCCAATTCTTTGCCACCACCATAAAAGCTGCTATAAATATTTTTGCACATGTATGTCCTTTTCTTTTCCCGTGATCTCTTTGGAATATAAACTAATAATGGTATTGCTAGATCAAAGAGTATACAGAGTTTGATTTTCCTTTGGACTTTGAGGAGGTATTTTATAAGATGGATTGAAAATTAGCAATTTATAAACACTACAAAGAAGAGAGAATTAGATATAATTAGTTCATAGCTATCAATATGGTTCTCAAAAAGCATCTTAATTACAGGTTTGAGGAAAGTGCCTTATGAAATGTAGTATAGAACTGAAAAAGGAAAGCCCAGTATTTGAATCTTCTTGTTGTTTCTCCCATTAATCGGCCTCTTTAAAATGCCACTTAATAGAATTATAAAAATTCTCAAATACTTACGTATCTGTGACTTCATCACAACACAGCCATCCAGTAACAAAGATCATCCATACCTATCCATCATGTGCAATATTTGTCCATATCATCCCATAAGCTGCCCATGAGACAATGGAAAAAAAAACAGAACTAAGACTTGTCAATTCTATTTTACACCACTGTAAGGTAGGAAATAGTTTACATTTATTAATGATTTGAGGTTTTCAAAATGCTTTATATACATTATTTCATTCAATCCTCATAACATGGACTTTATAGGATATCCATTTTACAGACCAAGAAATTAAGGCTTAGAGGGATTAAGTGGCTTGCCTACATTTATAAAACTAAATGTCACTAGCAAAATTTGAACCTGACTCCATATGCATTATACTCTTCCTGTTTCTAATATAGCACACAAATATAGGTAAGACACCTGTCAGATTGGCTAAAACGACAGGAAAAGATAACGATGAATGTTGGAGGGGATGTGGGAAGACTGGGATACTGATGCATTGTTGGTGGAGCTGTGAACGGATCCAACCATTCTGGAGAGCAATTTGGAGCTATGCTCAAAAAGTTATCAAACTGTGCATACCATTTGACCCAGCAGTGTTTCTACTGGGCCTATATCCCAAAGAGATCTTAGAGGAGGGAAAGGGACCCACATGTGCAAGAATGTTTGTAGCAGCCCTTTTTGTAGTGGCTAGAAACTGGAAATTGAGTAGATGCCCATCAATTGGAGAGTGGCTGAATAAATTATGGTATATGAATGTTATAGAATATTATTGCTCTGTAAGAAACGACCAGCAGGACAATTTCAGAGAGTCCTGGAGAGACTTGCATGAACTGATGCTGAGTGAGATGAGCAGAACCAGGAGATCGTTGTACATGGCAACAACAGTACTATATGAAGATCAGTTCTAATGGACATGACTCTCTTCAACAATGAAATGCTTCAAACCAATTACAATTGTTCAGTGAAGAAGGCCATATACACCCAGAGAGAGGGATGTGAAATGTGGACCACAACATAACATTTTCATGTTCTCTATTGATGTTTGCTAGCATTGTATTTCCTTTATCGGATTATTCTCTCTTATAGATACGATTTCTCCTGAACAAAAAAATGATGTGTGGCAATAACTATACGTATATTCGATTTAAGTATTCTAACATAATTATCATGTAGTGGATATCCTGCTATCTAAGGGAGGGGTGGGGAGTAGGGGGGAAAATTTGTAACAGAAAGCTTTGTAAGGGTTAATATTTAGGAATTACCCATACATATGTTTTGCAAATAAAAAATATAAATAAAATAAAAATAAATAAATAAATAAATAAATAAAAAACAAATATAGGTAAGAATCCAACTTTAGAATAGAATCCCTGGTGTAGGAAAGTGCTTTAGAAGTCATCTAGTCTGTTTTTCCATCCAATAAGAAATACTTCCCCTAGAATATTACTATCCAATTGAGGAGTTTCAGTAGAACCATTTCACATATGGTAAACTAAGATTCTTTTAGGGAGTTGGGGGGAAAGGGGAGGGATGGTCCAATGACTGCACTCTGGAGTCTTCCCCTGCCAACAGTAGCAGAGCTTAGTGTTCTCCAACAAAGGATTCATTGGCAGTGATGGGCTCCAACGTTCAATCACCTTTGGGACTCAGTATGTGTCATTCCCTCTCCAACAGGGAGCCACTCATCACTTACATGCTTCCAGAAAGATCAAGAAAGGACAGAAATTAAAGAAACCAGCCAAGAAGTGCGTGCTGAGGGACTGAAGATCATAGAAACAAAGATTTTAAATTGGAATGGACCTCAGAGACCATCTAGTTTTGGTCCAACCCCCTCATTTTACAGATGAAGAAACAGGGAAAGCTTTTGACCTACCAGTTCTCTGCTAATTACACAGAGAACATTTACAGTATTATCAAAGATGCTGAGGGCTCCAAACACTATGCTGGTAAAAAAAATATCCATTTCTGCTACATATTCTAAAAAGATTCATTTATACTCCACCTTTCACAGTCTCTTGAAGCCTGTGAACCTTCTTTCAGAATAAGATTTTTAAACCAATACACAGTTTACATTATATTACAAAGGAAATCAATGATATTGCAACACAATTATCTATCTATCTATCTATCTAAAGTTAAAGGTCCCAACTTAAGGACTAAACTGTGACTCAGACATGTGACTCAGCTGATTGAGTACTAATTTTAGATAGCTCTACTTCCAGTAAACCTGAAAAATGAAAATCTAGATTTGTAAAGCAGATAAATTAGAGGATGCTCTTTCTTTTTCAAAAAGCATTTATAACTAAAATGCACTTAAAGTATATTTGATTTTCAAAAAAATTATTATTTTTTATTTAGCTCTTATATAAAATGAGGTATACATGTAATCATGTAATTGATCATTGATTCAACTAATAAATATTTAAGTACCTACTCTGTGTAACCCACTCTTTTAAGTATTTTCTCCAAAGGTAGAAAGGCAGCTCAATAATCTCTATAGAGATTGCTACGGGAAAAGGGTGAAAGGGAAGGAATGCCAAAGTTTGTTATGCCAAAGGATAAGGAAACTCTTGGAAACCCCAAATTTGTAGTTATACTACCCTTCTCCTTGTTGCTTCAAAATTAACCCCATGCCCCCATACTTTCCCAAGAAGAGGAAATAGAGAAGTCACTATGGCCTTGAGGTGTTATCCAACATAATAATAGCAATAATAATAATTATTATTATAACAACTGACATTTACATAACACTTAAAAGTATTAATGATGACAACTAGCATTCATATAAGTGCTTTAAGCTTTCAAAGTATTTCACAAATATTATCTCATCTTATAAGCACACCAATCCTAAGAGAGAAACACTATTATTATCCTCATTTTACAGATAAGGAAATTGAGGCAGAAAGGGGATAGAATGACTTGTCAGGGGCACACTGCTAATAAGACCTGATGATGGATTTTGATTCAGTTCTTCAGGTCTTCAGGTTCAACACTCTAAACACTATAGGTACTTAACACTACTAAAAGTATTGTTATGTCCATTTTACAAGTGATGAAATAAAAGGTTAGCAACATGAATGACAAAAGTCCAAGCAGAGGAGTGAGGAAACAGGGCAGAGAGGGACTGGAACTGTGCTTCCCCAAGATCCTAGCTTCTATACTTCAGTACCTAGAGTAATAGCTGGTTAAGTTGTGTAGTACACCTGGTTTGCCAAAATGTCAGTCAATCAGAAAAGGACAGAAGTCAGAGAAAAGGAAATAAAGATAGTGTAGCATCAATTGTTGACTGGGCAACAGAGACCTGGGAATCAGGTCTTGAACGTATGATGTTACAAGTATACTTCTGTCTGCATTTTTTGAAGAGAATGGTTTCAAGAGAATCATTGCCATCTTTCCCCTGTTAACAATCATAACTAAAATGGGGCATCCAGAGCTTTGGGACAAGGTAACATGGGGATAGGGAGGAGAAGGGGTGAAAGGCAAAAGGAGTGCTTTCTGAAACACTATTCTGCATAGTCTTGCTACCCAGGAACCAAGACATCTGCAACTGGGAAAGAGCTAGGTACAGGAAGATTTGGCTAGACTTAGTTCAATGCATGATTCTCAAACCCCAAAGCCAGTTCTCCCTCCTCTTTCTTATCCAAACAGCTGGATTATAAAAATCTAATGCATCGGTAAGGGTATCAGTTCTTTACAAAAGAATTTAGCACTTCCTCTCTAGGTCCCAAGTAAGTGACATTGAAATTTGGAATGCAGCATACAGCAACACACAAAGGCTGGGCCAAAGTAACTTCACTAATGGCAACAATCCTATAACTATTAGTTAGAGCAGATTAGAAATTCATTTTGGGATTAAAGGCTAAAGTTCATCTAAAAGTTAGCTGTTTAGAATTCAGAAAATATTCATTTTCCATGGGAACCATGCTTTATATGGTGCCAAGGTTTTCAGGTAAGACTATAAAAGTTATGGTATGGGTTAAATACCCACAATGTACTAATACTCTTAAAGAACCATAAAATATAAGAGTTGAGATAGAAGCTAACTGTCCTTTGTAATAGTGTTTCTATAGGAAAGTGCTCATCCTACATGTACCTGAGACAAATAAAGATGTAACACTAAGGACTTGTTCAGCTTTGAACATTTTCCCTATTATTGGGGATTCTCTTGGATCAATTCTTTCATAAAGAACTGACTGTACTACTGATATATATGACTTTTAAAAAAAAATCTGTTTAGATGAGGAAGACATTTACCTATAATAACCTATAAAGACCTAATTATAGTATTTATATATATATGTGTGTGTTTATATGTATGCATTATACTTATATGTATATGGACATACATATGACTTAATAGAGGGATTATCTTTCTCATTCAAATTGCTGGGTAGTAAAAAATGCCATGTAACAATAGGTGTGTAAGTTCTTCATGAAAGTATTTGCCTTTTTCTTTCTAGGTCCCAAGAAAGCTATATTAAAAAGGAAGGTTTTAAGCCAACATTTGGAATGCAGTATATGGAAACAGACTAGCATATAAGATTTAGTTTCTTAGAATTTCAGATTATTAAATCAATCCTCTCATTTTATAGGTAAGTGAACCAAGGTCTCACTGTCATTCCATGGTACACCTATAACTATATCCAGACTTTCTTATTCTCACATATATGAATTTTGATTTCAGCATACAAGAGAACCATAAGCATGTTGAAGTTCTCAGAGTCCTTGTACAATACTTTTGTCTATATCTAGTTCATAGAGATGTTACAAAAATAGAAATATGAAAATACTTTGATCTCTTTATAAGTTGCTGTGTAAATTGAACATTATTGTTATCATTGCTGATCTTAACACAACAGTACAAACTCTTTAAATCCTCTTCTTTATGTAAATAATTGTTAAGCAATGACTGTGTGCACAACATCATGTTAATCATTGTGGGAGACAGAATATAAATAAGATCCAGTGCCTGCTTTTAAGGGGTTTATCATCCATATTAGAATATTAACCAAGTAGTTATCCTAATCTTCTGAGAGGCAGAAAATCCCTATTGACATAACATGAGAGGTGACAGCTTCTGAAAAATTGTGTGTTCCTTAAGGTGTACAAATGGAATGCAAGAACTCATCTGAGTAACTAAGGTGACAACTAATTATCTTTATAGTCCTCAATTACTAATTGGCTTTCACTTCTCTTCCAAAGTTTATATTTAGTTATCTTTTCAGCATAGCTCCTTATAAAGAAAGACAATGCCGCAGAGTGGAAAGGGCACTAGACCAAAAAAAAAAAAAAAAGTCAGGAAAACTGGGTGCTCTGCTCCCACTATGTGACCTTGGGCAAAAGACTTAACCTCCCTAGATCTTAATCCTCTCAACAATAAAAAGAGGAGTTTTGATTAGATTTTTAAAGATCTCTCCTAGGATTAATATTTTATGAGTCTATAATAATTTTCATAAAATTTTGAATGTTTTAAATTATTTTAGAGACATAAAAACCTCTAATTTATTCTTCAAAGGTTAAGTATTAAGTAGTGTGCCTCTCAATAGGCTATAGCTGCTTCTTTTCCATGTTCTTCCTACTAGTAGTTTGGCTGTTTAATCAATATTGAAAATAAAGCATAATAAGAAAGAAAGTTTAATTACTTTAGCAAGATTTTAAAATCTAATAAGTTCATACAAAACTTCATCCCTCTCAAAAGAAGGCTATACACTTTGACTACTAACATGCCTAAACAAGTAAATCTCTTTATTAATAAGGAAATTTATCTGCATCAATAGCTTGATTACTTTTTCTTACCCCTGAGGAAATTTTGGAAGTCATTAGAGTTTATTTCTTATTGAAAAGACTAAATATGAGACATAAATTTATATTCCCTGAAGGTATTTTCCATTTTACTTTTAAACACAACTGCTTTAATTTAACTAAAAATGACTAATCAAAATTGATTTTTTTTAAAATAAACACCTGTTTACATTCTCTATGGCTAATACCTGCCGCTTAGGTTTTTTTGGTTTTTTTTTTTTTACAGTATATCATGATGATCTTTCTATCTTAAGGGAAGAAACTAATCAAGTTACTATGGTAAAATAACCTTTTATAAAGCAAAAAACAAAAATAAAAAAATTTAACTACTAGGCAACCAGATAGCTACTCATCCAGAGAGATGACTTTATTTAAATAACTATTGGCAAATCAACAAAAGTGCTTGTGATCTTTCTTAAAAATCCTATTTAATCTATTTATTTAATATATTCCCCAGTTACATTTAAAACACTTTTTTACATTTTTTGTAAACTTTTGAGTTCCAGATTCTTTTCCTTATCCTTCCCCCAGCTCCCATTAAGAAACCACATAGGAAGGGGATCTTTAAGAAAAAAAAAGTTTCCTAATGAAGAAGCTCAAGTTTTGTCAACGGATCTTTACTTTCACTAAATCTCTTTCTAAGAACACAAAACCAACAGATAATCTATTCCTCCAAAGCAGGAGTGTGTGTGTGAAAAATAAATTTGTCTCTTTAATTCTTGGAAGTCCACATTTTTCTTTAAATCATACATTATGATTGATCCTTTAGAAAAGTTTCATTAATAGACCTCTAAACTAATGAGGAGTTAAGAATTCACTTTACAAAATTCAAGGACTCTGCAATAGCAAATGAATATATGCCAATATAAAAAAAATCTGTTCTCTCTTTATGAGATGATAAGATCCATGCTAGTCTAAGTGTAAAATAGGCCAAAATTAATTTGCTATCATATTTTAGAAAGTACAAGTAAGGTTTTTCTTTTATTTGTTCTTTTATCCATTCAAAATCCAGAAAGTATGTTTATTGGTTTATATTTAAATATTCTTTTAAGTAGTCTGCTTAATTTTGTGTACTACTCCAAAACCCAAAACGAAACAAATCAAAACAAAATAAAACATGTGTTTACCTATTTCCAAAGAGAAAATACCCAGTAAGTGAACAGCATCCTTATTTACTGAAACCAGTATCCTAACTGTGCTCTTGCCAGGAACTTTCAGCTATGAGGCAAAAATGGAAGCCAATAAAATTATTTTGTCTAACTGTATTGGAAGGGATATCAAATAGAAAAAATTCCAGAAACATTCTCCTTTTCTTAAAACATTTGTTCAAATGTCACCACAAAAGTGTATTAGGTGACATAACTAGATTTGGTTTAGCAGTTCAGGCAGAAATATTTGGGGGGGGGGGAAACAGGGAAATGTGCCCTGAATTTTAATAATATGTCATCTTACATGGGTAAGTCTTAATATGTCATTTTGGAAGTGACAGCATTTGCAGCAGTCACTGTTCTAGTGCTTGGCACAGTGCACAAAAGTGATAGCTCACTTCATATAAATCTTGACAGACTTCTTCAAGATGAACCTAAGTTACTATGACTACTTTGTAATTATAATTATGATGTAGAACTGTAAAGCTTCTTTTATTTTTTTGCATAGAATAATATTAAAATTATTTTAATGAGCTAGTTAAGAATATGGATTTCCCAAATACAAAGATGTACAAAATAACTCATCTTAAAATTACCCTAACAGAATCTGAATTGAGGGTAATTTTATGCAGGTATCTTTTGCCACACTTTGTTGAACTTAATAAGAGGTTTAGCTAAATAAAAATTCCATGAAAATTCTTCATGCTAGGATAGTTTCTATAATGGGTTTTATAGTGCCTAAATGGGCATTTTCTACAAAAAGCCTAAGCAGGGTTATTTTGGAAGACACAACCTTAAATTTCACTATACAACATTTGCAACTAACTTCTTAGTCAATTCTATCTCCTCCCCCCCAAAAAAATACCGTCCCCAAAGATATGTCCTTTGTTTCATTATTCTTCTTACCAAACTGAACATTTAAGTCATTTACTACCATTTGAGATCAGTACTATTAAAGAGCTCTTAAAATATTCTTAGTTTCCTTAGAGGGAAAACATAATCTGATTTCAAATGCAAATAACAAGACTTTGCCCAGCAAGTCTTCCAACAATGATAAACCAAGCTTAAGCAGTGGGCACTGATGGAAGCATTAAAAACCATTAAGATGGCAAAGTTTATTTTTAAAATATATACACAACACATAAATACTTGCAAAATGGACTGGAGATTAAAATAATAAATCTAATAAATGTTATTTGTTGAATCTCCAATAAAAGGGCACATCTTGAGAAGAAATAAAGTAACCAAGCATTTCCTAATTGTTTTAGATATTCACCTCTATAAACAAGGGTTGAGAAGACATTAATGTGAGAGAGATACCTAGTAACAAATGTTCAGCAGTATATTCCTGGCGAAGATAAGAAAGCATACCCAATTTCTGACTCAGATTTGAGTTCCTTGGAAAAATTTGGGTCTTATCTCTACAGAGCAGATTAGGTGATCATCTTTCAAAGTAACCATATCTCTCCAAAAGACATTCAAGTGCACTTTGTGACCATCCCAAAATGCAGCCATTTCAGTATCCCTATAAAATATGTTGGCAGTCTTGCTGAAGTTTTCAACAAACAACTGAAACACTTAATATCAAATGTATCATGAGGTTTAGCTGATGGGAGACAGTCAATTCCTGACAAGACACTTTCACATGCAAGGCTTTTCTCTTGTTGGGAAGAGGGGGGGAAGGGAGAAGGGGGAAATTGGTTTTGAAATCCTTATCATGGAAAGGAGATTTACTAACAGCAAAGATAAAATTTCCTAAATAGGGTTTTTTTGATTGGGCAAATTTAAGGTCAGCTGCTAGAAATTATGCCAAATAACAAAGGTATAGATTTAATAAGCACAAATAAAGATTATTATTAGAAAATAATGAAATCTCTGATTGTCAGATAAAGCAACGACAGGCTGTGCCATCTAGAGAAGAACTAAGGGTTAAGCATTAACATAGCATTACTAAGCATTGTTATGAAAGCTTAAAACTTTTGATAGCTTAAACCTATAGCAAAACTACCGTTAATAAAGTAATCCAATTTCTGAGCTTTAAACTACACAAAGGACTGCTAGCTTTTCCATCTTCACACAAGACTGCCTCCTTCTCACTTAGCTATTACTACCAAGCCTTAAAGGACTATATTCCATTTGGAGTCTGAAATGAACTCTGTTAAAAGCCAGGTTTGAGGAAGGTCAGGAAATAAATTCTTGCTAGCCAACAGGATTATACATACATAGGGGAACACTAAGCAACCTGTTCAGATCTAGAATCTAGAGCCATAGAACCTAGCTTCACTCTACGATTCCATGACCTTTGCTCTGTGGACCCTCAATAGGCAAATCTGGTGCAAAAAGCACACCCCTCCAGGTTAGAGTTGAACTCCCTGGCTTTCTTTCAGACAATCTAAAAACAACGAAAATGACCTTAATGAAATCTTGCTTCTCTTTGTAAGGGGCAAAAGGAGGCCTTCACCTTTATTTTTTTTCTCTCTGCCAGTCACTGGAAAGAAATATGCAAACTAAACTGCTTGGCAGCTAAACAGATCCGCAAAGCCACGGTGCATGCACTTTAAAAAAATACATAGTAATTAAAAAAAAATACTGCAGTATTAATTCAAGAGGACCGCGCTGGGATGTAACTCACCCCCAGTTCCTCCCAGGCACAAATCCTCTATCCAAGGCGCAGGTCCCTCAAACAACCACCCCCCGCACCTCACACCCGCCGCCCCGGCCCAGACCCGCAGTGGCCCGGCGCGCCCTGCCCCCACTCTCATCTTTCCAGTTAGAGGAATCCCCAGCAACTTTAGGTTTGGCAACCACTCTGCCGCCAAAGCCAGAGGCGGGGACAAGGTGGTGGGGGGGTGGGGGGAGAGGAGGAACGGAGGGGGACCGCAGTGGGAGGAGGAGGAAAATTTGAAAAGTCAACTTTGGAGAACCAGGAAAGACCCCGCCCCTCTCCCCAGAACCTCTCAGAGCCCCCCAGCACCTCAGACAGGGAGGTGTGGAGGAGGCTGTGCCCACCGCAGCGGAAAACTTTCCCCAAATTAAAAGTTGATTGTGGAAGAGTCCCCCTCTGTTGCCAGCTGCGCGCCCCCGCCCCGTGCCAGCGGTACCCCTCCCCCTTCTTAGCGAGGGGTGAGAGCTCCTGGCACCGGACCGACAGACAAACCGATGTTCGGACAAGATCGCGAGTCTCTTGCCTGGTCCCAGGCCGGGCCAGGAGCAAGGAGGCGGAGGCGGAGATGGAGGCGCGGCAGGCTGGCTGCCCCGGCCGAACCTGCCCTCCAGGTCCCTCCTCCTTTTCCTCCTCCTCCTTCACCTCCTCCTCCTCTCCCTGGCGCGCGCGCTCACCTTTCTCCTGCTCCTCGGCTTGCAAACAGATGGGGATGTTCTTCTTCCAGCCCGGCATGGTGCGCCCTGCTGCTGCTTGTCCTCTCTTCGCCCGCGCTCTCTCCCGGCTTTCTTGCTAGCTCGCTCTCTCCCGATCGCGCTCTCCTCCCCTCTTGTCTCTGCAGCTCGCAGCTGCCTCGTTGCGCTCGTCCTCTTCCTCCACTCCCCCGAGGCTGGCTCAGAGGGGCTGGGGCCAGGAGGCGGCGGCTCCCCGGCACATTGCAGTAGGCGCCGGTGCCTGCCCGGGTCCTTCTCCAAGACCCTTTCTCTCTTCGCCTCGCTCCTTCGGTAGCGGCGGTCGCGGTCAGCGGGCAGGAGGGGCTGCAGCAGCTGCAGCCTTGGGCCGGAGAGGGCTGGAAGGGGGCGGGGGGCTCGCACGCTTTCCACGAGGCCACCCGGGGCCAGGGAGAAAGGGGGGGTGGGCTTCAGAGGATTTCAAAGCCCTGGGGGGGAGGTAGGTGTGAGCCGGAGGAAAGACCAAATTTCCTCCTGCTGCTGCTGCGGCTCCTTCCCCTTCCTCCTCCTCTTCTCTGGGCCGCCAGCAGGTGGGACTCAGAACCGGAGTGGCCGCAGCCGCCGCCGCACACAGAGCTCTCGGGGCTCCTCTCTCCGGATCCTCCCGCCCTGAGACCGTGAGCGAGTCTGAACCAGGCGGCGGGCGGGCGGGCGAGGGAAAGAGCGAGCGAGCGAGCCAAGCGAGGAGGGAGGGAGCGAGTGCGCGCACAGCTACACTCACAGGCTCTCTCTCACATACATACACACACACACACAAACACACACAAACACACACACACTCACAGAGCGGAGAGGAGAGAGCGCCAGGGCGGCCACGGGCGCTCCCTTTCCCAGCAGGTAAAAACTGGTACCAGGCCTGGAGGGGAGGGGGTTTGAGGAGAGATTGAATGGGAGGGCTTCATTCTCATTCTTCCCTCCCCCCTAGATCCTCGGTGCACGCAGATTGTCCCCAAAGCTTCTGATCCCACCGGACTCTATTAAATGGGGAGGAAAGTCCAGAAACATTGTCTTTGGAATTAAAGGGCATGGATTCAAATCCTGCCAGTGCGACCCTTTGGTCACATCCGCTTCTTGTACCTCATCTTTCTCATCTATACAAATGAGTGGACTGGCCCAGATGACCTTTAAGGGCCTTTCCAAATCTGGTTCTACCATCCCACGGTTTCCCCTTCCCCATTTTGGGTTGAGAATTTAAATCCAGTAATTTTACACACTAAGGAAAATGTCAATTAAAAGAAAAAAGAAAAGATAGAAATCTTAAGGTTATTGACTCCGATCTCTTTCCCACTTCACAGGTGAAGAAACTGAGATCTGGAGAGGCTGAGCAACTTGACTAGTGTCACAAAACATCCATTTTCCTGAATACTGGATAATTCTGAGGCAAGATTAGCCCGAAGGTTTTCTTCACTACAAGACCAAGGCTCTATGAGCTGCCCCAGCTTTGTTACTAACCAGTATAATGTTTTATGAAGGGTAGGAAGAATTTTCTTCTTGTTCTAAATAAGGAGGAGTCCTTTACTGAACTTCATTGCTACTTTAAAAAGCATGAGAAAGATTTTTAGTCTTTCTTTTTAATTGTGGGAGGTTTTGATTAAATAGGCAGATTCTTAAAATCAAAGACCTGGGTTTGAATTGGGTGAGTCTATTCTTTAGACCTCAGTCACCTATACTAAAAGATAAAGACTTAAGTTTTTCAAGAGTTCTTACATCTATTGTTCTAAATTTGTGCCTTCCATGTCTGTGGATCACTGAATAAGAAAAAAAAATGACTTTAAAGGGTCTTGTCAGTCAGATGTAAGAATTTCTTGACTATGGGGGTGATCAAATGGTAGGACTGACTATCTTAGATCTTCCGTGCTGATAAATCTCTCTGAAGAGTGGAGTTCCTTCCCCACCTGAAGATAATTGTATTCTAGCTTCAAGAAGAATTTCAAGATCTGGAACTAGAGATTGATTTGTAACTATAAAGAAGAACTGAACTTTACTGGATATTTTGTTCTTTCTCACTCTTCTTTTTCAGCTTTGAAAGAACTCGTGTCTTCCCTGAACTGAGGGGTACATGCCAGCCTGCTCTTTTTGCAATGCAATAATGTAGCCAGAGAAATTTAATAACTGTTGAAGATGGAAAGATTGGATTTATATTTATATACCACTGCATAAAGCAATCTGATGAGAGTGATTTTTGCTCCTTTTCTCTGTCCTATGCTAGGGTGACAGGTTTTCATTATACAAACTGACCAGCCCCAGAATGAAGGAGTGCTGACAGTTTTGAGTAGAGAAGCAGGTCTTTCTCAGGAGTTTTGACAGTGATAGTCTTGATTGAGTTGACTAAGGGCAGAGGCAAACTGTCCCAGAGGATTTTCATCAGAAGTCTTGTCTGAGCTGACTCACATGACTTGCTCGAGATTCTTTTCCTGTCTCTTAAAAAAAAAAAAAAACAGTATTTATATGATGTATATCTTCTGCAGTATTCTATCCTGTGGCCTAGAATAAACAAGATACCCAAGCCTTGCTAGATTCTCTTGTATTAATGATTCTTATATCAGAGGTCTTTAAAGGACCAGAAAAGTGAAACTTAACCATTGGATAAGTCAGGTCAAGTGAGCAAGCAATAAGTGCCTACAGTGTACCAGTCAGTGTGTTAATCTCTGGAGAGACAAAGAAAAGTACAAAAACAACAACCTGCTCTCAAGGAGCTCACAGGCTAACCATTTTAAATCATTGTGCATTTTGAGAACCCTTCTGTCCTAGGTAAAAGTCAATATGTATCCTTCCTTCACCAGAATAGCAGAGTATTTTTTAAGGGACCTTGGAAATTATCTAGGCCATGTCACAATTACACAAAAATCCCTTTCCATGTCTGTAATTCTTGGATGATCACAATCTATTTGGGATCCATGGCAGTAAGCCCCATTACACAGCTAGAAATGCACTATATGTGACCTAAGAAGAGCCTTGTCACATAGGCTAATTTTTCTCTAAAATGGCAATGAAACCATCCTCAAAGTGTAGACTTGAGGCAGGAACATCAATTAAGAAGTCCAAGGCAAAAGGCAATGATGATGGCCCTGAACTAGAGCTGTGGCATTGTGAATAGAGAGGAAACAGGTACACGTGATGTGGTAAGCAGAAAGATAGAAATTTAAAACACTTGATAATAAATATGTGGAGTCAAGGAAAGTGAAGAATTAAGGAAGGAGACAATGGTGGAGGAAAGAAGGAAAAAAATATTTATTAAATGCCTATTCTATGTCAGACACTGTACTAAGTGCTTTACAAATATCCCCTTTGAGTGAGTACTTGATCTGCAATTAGAGGTTTTGGAATCAAATCCCAGATGCTATTTATTACTTATGGAAAGGGGCAAGTCTTCTAGGCTTTTTCAGTTTCTCCATTGTAAAAGGAAGGGATTGGATTAAGTGATCTCAATGATCCCTTTCAGCTCAAAATCTACGAATTTATGACAAAAAAATTAGAAACCTGAATAAGTACAAGGATGCAACAGTAACAGGGAGCTTTGAAAGAGCTGAATACAAAGAGTTTGTTTTGGATATAATGAGTTTGATATGGCTATAGAACATCATATTTGAAATATATAATCGTTTTTGATGCAAGATAATACAAATATTATGTATATATATTATATGTATAACATTAAAATATATTTTAATGATAAAATCCTTAATCAAAACCTAACATCTGGGTTTATATGAACAAAATCCATTTATGGGTGACTCACAGGAGGAAGCCAGGTGCCTCAGTGGAGAAAGTGATGAATCTGGAGTCAGGAAGACATGATTTAAATCTTAGACCCTTCCTGGGTATGTGATCCTGGGGCAAGCCACTTAACCTGTTTGCACTGATCTTCTGGAGAAGGAAATAGCAAATCACTCCAGTATCTTGCCAAGAAAACCCCATGGACAGTGTGATCCATAGGGCTACAAAGAGTCAGACATGACTGAACAAAGCACAATTCACACTGCCACACTGATGGCTCATGCCCACCATCTAGGGTTTCTCTTGGGAGCTTTAGAATAAAGCTTATATTTAGGTTTCAATAGAAGATAAAAGGATCCTCAACTCTTATACAAGCATTTATACTAACCATATATTGAATATAGGACAGGATTTATTTAAACACAACAACAACAGATTTATCCCTTTTTCTTTGAACCATCAAAATGAGTCTTCTTCCCTAAGATAAAATTAGATATTATGGCTAGTAGGCCTTTTCCTTCCTCAGGAATCCATATAATCCCTCAGATTTCGGGTACTTATAACCTTAGGGCTGATTATTGCCCTAAAAGGAAACATTTGGAGTTTCTGGAGAGTCAACTTGCATGTGCTGTGAAATTATTTGACCAGGGTCATACATCTAGAAAGTAGTAGAGCCCAAACTTAAACTCAGGAGCTATGACTGAGCTACATCCTTGTTTCACTATAACATTTAAAGAATGCTTTTAATAACACTTAATGAATGCCATGGAGAAGGATTGTGGGTAATGACCAAAGGAGAAACTCATCTCTCCTAAGTCCTAGTAAAATACATTTGGTCCCACTAAGTAGTGGCTACACACATACACACACACACACACACACACACACACACACACACACACACACACATACATGTGTACACAAACTCCTATTCCAGCCTCAAAGCATTCAAGATAGCCCAATTCGAAGGAAATGGTGATAACATTCAGATGTATTAGGGGAAAGAGAGGTATTTACTCAGCATTACTATCATAATGTAGTCTTCCCCATCCCCTTTCTAAATACAGCAATTAGCAAATTAGTAAAGAATTACTAATTTCCTTAAAATTGGTTACTTAATTTTAGGACTATTTCTCTCTGAATTTTATACAAATTCTTTACACAGGTCAGTAACTTTTGTTTCAAAGGAAACAAAGGATGCTTTGTTTCAAAAGTATATTTTGGCCTTTACTTTCATTAGCATACTTTTGCAACCTTTTATAATTTTTCTTAGAGATCTTAGGGCTTTTCCTATGTATGTCCACATCACTATCTGCAGTTTTATCCTGTTTCCTGTCTAGATTTTTTGTTTACAGGAAGTTTATCTCCTCCTAGTGATGTTTCTCCTACTAAGAAGAAAAGCAAAAACATCCAATAGAAAAGCCCTAATTTTGCTTTTGGATAACTTATTTGATGGTGACATGGATCCTTTCAAATGTTAAAAGAAAGGCCCCCATGAGAAAGAGGACAGTTTTCCATTCCTATTGAGCTTCAAGTCTCTGGCTCTCTAGGGTTTAATTTTTTTTTAATTAAAAATTTTAAAAAAGAATGTTATGACTTCTTTGGACTAAATTTTAGGAGTCTGATGATACCCCCTAGAGATATGAAATTTCACCTGCTCTTTTGGATTTGCTCCAAAGCCTAAAAAAAGTATACACAATAATTTCTTAGGAGGGTGTACTGACTTTTGAAAAACACCAATGCATTCTAAGCAAACACCTAAAAGTGTCAATATTGCTGTCTAAAACCAGCACTTCATTTTCTAACTCATGCAGTGAATCTGAAAAATCTTTTTAGCACCTGATATATATTCTGACTGGGTACCCATGGATTCTTTTAGATCCTGTTCATTTTCAACTGCAAACCCTGCTTGAACACTTAGCATGAAAGGCAAAGATTCCATGGATATATAATTTTCTTTGAAAACAATGAAGCTTGTTGAAAGCAAGCAGAACATAATTTTTTTTCAACCTAAAAACTGTTAACAAAAACTCTTCAGTTAGATAAGAGAGGAGAGGGAAAAATTAACATGAATATGTTAGATTTTTAAAAGTATCTCACATCCCTATAATTCAAAGGTTATAAAACACTGTTTACAGCAACCCTATACAGTTATTATTATCTCTGTTTTATAGAAGAAACCTTCTTAGAGATATTAAATGACTTGTTCAGGGACGCACAGCATAAGCCAGAGCTCAGATTAGACTTTAGGTTCAATAATTTTTCCCCTAGGAGAATTGGAGGTAGGAAAAGTGAAATGGGGAAAGGAAGTTCATTTTAAAAGAGAATAAAAAAATTGTACTGATATGATCAATGCAAAACTGTAAAAAAAAGTTACCATAATATAAGTAATAATAATAACTTATACTGTCATAGCACTTTAATGTTTATGTAGCATTTTGCAAAAATGATCTCATTATATTCTCACAACAACCCTGGAATGTAGATGCTATTATTATCCCTATTTTACAGACAAGGAAACTGAGGCAGACAAGTTAAGTGAATTGTCCAGGATCCTGCAATTACCGTCAAATGCCCTGAAGCATTTCTCATTCTGAGTGCAATGCTCTGTCCATTTTGCCACCCAGTTACCTAATATGAAGTGAATATTTAGCAGGCAGGAAATCTCATCATAATATCATCATCTCCATCATATTTGCCAATAAACAAGGGAGAGCTAAACAAACAAACAAAAAAGAACCAACATTTGGCTTACATTACTTTTTTTCTAAAATATTTGCCTTCCTAATTATATATAAGTGAACTGGGTGGTACAATGGATAGCATGTTGGATATAATAGTTGTTTTGTTTTGTTTTATTTTTTAGTTGTTTTTTTTTTAAATTTTCAATCCCAAATCTCTCCTTTCCCCTTCCTTTTTCCCTTCTCCAGTCATTGAGAAAGCAATAAAAACAAAGTACTTTATATGGTCATGCAAATTAAATTGCCACATTAGTCATGTCCTAGAAGAAAAGGAAAGAAGGAAGAAAAAAAGGAAGTAAAGGAAGAAATAAAATATTATCTGATTTGTACCCTTGAGTCTATCATTTCACTATCTAGAGGTGTATGCCATATTTCATCATGAGGCCTTTGGAATTGTGGCTGGTTATTGGGTTGATCAGAGTTCCTAAATCTTTCAAAGTTGACTTTCTTTACAATATTCTTATTGAATAAGTTGTTCTGATTCTGGTTACTTTACATTATATCAACTCATACAATTCTTCCTAGATTTTTCTGTAACCATCCCCTTTATTTCTTACAACACCATGGAATTCTATTACATTCATATTCATAACTTGTTTGAACAATCCCCAATTGATGACATAAAAAGAACTGCTATAAATATTTTTGTTCAGGAGTCCTTTTCCTCTGATAAGATATTATTTTCAAAGTGCTTTGCAGACCTTAAAGCACTATAAAAATACTAGCTATTATCACTGTGGGCAGCGAGGTGGCACAGTGGAAAAAGTCAAGAAGATCTGAGTTCAAAATTGACCTCAGACACTTTCTGGCTATATGACTCTGGGCAAGTCATTTAAACCGGTTTGCCTCAGGTTCCTCATTTGTAAAATGAGCTGGAGAAGGAAATGATAAACCACTCCAATATCTTTGCCAAGAAAAACCCAAAGGGAGTCAAGAAAGGTCCAACAGAACTGAGCAACAATTATCATTTTATTTTTACTTAAACTAAGATCAAAATTCCTCTGATAAAGTTGTCCTCTGTTAAGGGCTGTGTCAAAGAGGAGATCCTGATTTCTTAGAAATTATGCTTGTGGCTCATCAACTCTGACAAGTCCTTTCACTGTCAAGTGTTTGAGACTAGACCAGCAATAGAGAATGCCCAAGAACCAGCCTAGCTAATTTCAGAAAAGCTTATGATCAAGAATTTAGCAACCAGGGACATTTTTTTAAATCTACAGTAACAGAAATGATATCAACTAATATATAGTGGAACAAAAAATGGAGGTAATAACAACACCTACTTCCAGGATCAAAATTAGATAATTTTTGTTTAAGCATTTAACACAATGCCTAACAAATATATGGTAGGTGATTAATAAATGCTTGTTTCTTTCCTTCCATGGTAAGGTGATAAAATGATGGAAAGGGAGCAGAGGTCTCAGAATCATAGTTTGTAGACCATTTAACAAACATTGTTTTAACTGTTGGTATTCTTAATTTGGTCTAATGACCCACAAATTGGATACCATTGCAGTATCTTAACCTCATGGAAGAACTCACTTTCTAGTATATGAAAGGCTTTCCAGAGGAGCTTCATATTAAATCATTTGATCCTTACAACAATCCCATGAGGTAAATACTACTATCATTCTCATTTTGCAGATGAGGAAACTGAAGATGAGGCCTTCAAAGGATCACATAGCTGGAAAATCAGAATTTGAACCCAGGTCTTCCTGACTCTAAATAAGTACTCTACACCATACTATTTAACTGTTTTTACATCTGTGGAAGAATTATCCACATTAATGAAATTCTAGCTCCTTCAAAATATATTAAATTTTATTTGCATTTCAATATCTAGGTAGGATAGAAAATAGAGCACCAGCTCTAGAGTTTGAGTTCATATATGATCTTAATAGCTGTTTGATCCTTAGCAAGTCACTTAATCTTAATTACCTCAATGAAAATTATTTGTATTTCCTGAGTTTGCACCCACAGAAGCAAAAAGATACCTCAGAGAAGTGACAGGAAAACTAGTATGGGAATAAATTTTGGAGGCCAATAGATTTCAAGGTAGATAATCCATGTGGGAATAGAAGGCACGTGCATTTCTAAAAGAAAACTGTTTAAAGGAGAAGGCAATGAATTTGATATTTGTTTACAGTAGAATATAAAATCAAAACTAAGCCTGAGTGAGCATTACAGAAAGGGAAGTCTATATGACAACCAGCTCTAATAATGAATTCAGGTTGAGTCTCTTGAGTACCTAACAAAATGTAGAGCAATGAAATGAGTAAGAGAAGGGAGAATCTACTTCAAAGGAAAATTAAGGTAGCTAACAACATAAGGTGTAATCAGCCTAACCAATGACTAAGAATAGACATGGTAGTAACTTCTAGAATTTTGAAGAGAAAATATCAAGAAGGAAAGATTATTTTTCAAGGTGACCAATAAGAGATATAATTAATGGGAAAAAATTGAAGTATCAATTAAATGGATACATCAGGTGTAGCTGTATATTGGTTGGACAAAAATATTTGCTGACAGTTCATATAAATGCTGAATATCACTGATCAAGTAATTGGTAATTAATTACCTAGTTATCAACTAGTTCCTCTCCAAATTTCAGGAGATCATTTAAAGAACTGTTCTGGGGCAGTTAGGTGCACATTGGATAGAGTAGTGGCTCTGAAATCAGGAGAACCTGAGTTGATTTATGGCCTCAGACCTTTACTAGCTGAGTGGCCTTCAGCAAATCACTTAACTCTTCAAAGACTGGGTCTGTGTCAACCCTAATCAATTTTGTTGTTGTTATTTAAAGCCCTTCTGTCTTTCTTTTTTTATTTTTATTTTTATTTTATTTTATTATTAAAGCTTTTTATTTGCATAACATATGTATGGGTAGCTCCTCAACATTGATCCTTACAAAGCTTTCCACCTAATCAATTTTTAATTGGAAAAAATATTGCTAGGAACCCCAAGATCTGAGATTTTTATATTAGAATGAACTGAGACGGACATTGAAACCTCAAAATTTAAGCAGCAAAGGACTTGAGATTAGAAAACATGAATTCAAATTCTGACTTCTCCATTTACTAGCCATGTTATCTTGGACAAATAAATCAATCCCTCCAAAAGTTTTCTACATCAGTTGATTAATAATATTATCATTGTGATTTCCCTAGGTCCTCAAAAAGAGAATATTTATAAATTCCAAAGCATTATATAAATATAAGCTACCATTGACCATAATATTGATCATTATGGTTCCACAATTGTTTGATGATGATGATGATTCAAAAATTATTTTAACTCTGAGTCTTAACATCCTTATCTTGAAAGGAAGAGGATATTAACACTCTCCGTAGCTTTGCTTGCCACTAATGATCAGTGCCTGAACTTCTAACAAAGTAAATAGGATATATCATAATTACAGGGAGCCAGGGTAAAGAACATGAACTAAGTGTTCTCTGAAAATAGCTCCCTCTACCCATTCACTTATTGCTAAGCAGAATTCACTTTTAATCTTGTTGTGTGGTCTACACTGAAAAGCCACTGGGAACCCCACTGCCCTGGGATCAGATCCTGTCAAATGCATTGCAAGATGAGAAATAGGTCTTCAGAGATTTGTATGCTTATTTTTTTAAAAAAATCCTACAAACTTTGCTCAAAGCATCATACACAAAGGAAATGTTTAACACCTATGCATTATGCATGTGTGAGCATTTATTTATATTTTCTTTGACTAGTCTAGATCTGTTCAATGAGGCTTTTTATTTCATGCTTATTATATGCAATATTTCATTAAGATACATGAAGGGTGCCTCTCCTAGTTTTTATTTTCATTATTTAGGCAGTACAGGCACTGTTTGCTACTGCTTATGTAAATAGGGGACAACTTCAGAGATTTATGATGCGATTTTCTTTCTTTTTTTTTTTCACTCACTTAGTGATTAGGTTGCCTCCTCATTTTTATTTATGCCCTGAATGGCAATGAGTACCTTCCATTCATGCTCATCTATATAGAGGTTTCTGTTTCCAAAATCTATTTAGGAATTCTGGTTTGGGCTCAGGAGGAGAAAACCAAAGAAAGCCCAAAAAAAGTCAAAACATATTCAAATATCTTTACACCAGGGTGATCGTTTCCATGAATGAAGGGAGGACTAGGAGAGCTAAATGTTTATCATCTACCTAATACTAGGATTACTTTAGTGTGATTTACTCCTATGCAGTTAAAAAAAATCTAAAAAATGGAAATGTCTACAACTGATTGACAGTTAAATGAATGAGATCTAAGTTATATAGAGCAATGGACTATCAGAGTAATGAAATACATGTCTCTAATCACCCTGATTTTAATAATAAACATATCAAAATTCCAAATAATCCTAGAATGTGGTTATGTATCTTTCTTGTGAAAATTTAAAAAAAAAAAAACCAAATTGAGAGCATTTCTTTCTGAAAACATAGGTTCATAGATTTAGATCTGGAAGAAATCTTAGAGTCCATCTGATCCACGCTATTCCTTTTATATTGAAGAAACTATCCCAAGGAGTTTTGAGTCATTTAAGTAGTTGTAGTTATATAACTTAGGTAGAAAAAGTACCAGTGAAACTGACTCCAGAAGAATCAGTGCTTTTTCTACTACCAGAATGATCTGGACTGGTGTTGTCGTAAATGGTTTATTGTTTCAGTCCTGTCGACTTTTTGTGCCCCCATTTGGGATTTTCTTGGCAAAGATGGTTTGCCATTTCCTTTTTTCAGCTCATTTTACAGATGAGAAAATTCAGGCAAATAGGATTAAGTGACTGGCCCAGGGTGACTCAGCTAGTGATTGTCTGAGGTCAGATTTGACTTCAGGAAGATAAGTGAGGCACTCTGTGTTCACTATGGCATCACATAGCTGCCCTGCTGATATGAATGATACTATATTTGGAAACAGTACTGGAATTCAAATCCTGTTTCTGTTTACATATTACTTGTGTGATCTTATTAAATAACCTAATTGTAAAGTGAGAAGATGGGACTAAATGACCTCCAATGTCCTTTCTAGGTCCAAATCAATGACTAGGATCCCTGTGATATGCAACCCATCAGTAAATTAGCATACAGAAGGAAAAAAGAGAAATGAGAATGAAGTTGAAAAACACAACAGACCCTAAATTAAACTGGGCTGTTTCCCAGGGCTAGCTTGTCTAGACTCTTTTATTCCCTAGCTAGGGAATAAAACATAAAATAAATGTTTTTGTAACTAATGCTTCCCAGCCTTCATTTCCAGAGTGAAATGTTGCTCATAGTGCTATGTCTTAAACTGATTCATTTTGAATGTGCCATTTCAAAAGTTGTATTGACTTTCAAGAGTTTTTGTTGTTATTTTCTTATTAAATCCAAGCTAATTCAAGTTTGGAAAAGTCCATGACTCACTCTACATATTTGAAGGCAATCCCTTGGGGAATTTTGTCACTATTTGTAACCAAATTAATCAGTTTACATTTGTCTATGCAAAAGTACCAGAGTGATGAGGTCCTGGGTTACTAGATGGGATTGGCAGAGAGAGCCATAAGTACTGATAAAATTACTCCCAAAGGCAAGCAGGGAAGGGCACTGATGGGGATCAGTTCAATCTTATAGTCCCATCCTCTATGGAGTTAGTGGTTACCCCTATCTTGCTATGTTCAGTCAGAAATCCAAATTATGCCTGAGGTTGAATTTACCCTATAAATCTGCCCATGGCCCATTCCACCTTTGCTGAATCCTGCTGGGTTGAGTCTGCCATAGATAGATTCTGCTTCATGGTGTCTTTCTCCTTAAAGCTAACTAATTCTTTTAAGGAACTAAGCTACTTTATGGATTTAGCCTGTCAGTCTATAGTATACTCCTGGTTTCTCCTGGTTAATTGTGAGTTCTACTGGGGAACTTGTCTTTTCCACTGTTAATTTTAAAAGCCCTTCATGGGTAGGCAGAGCGACTATAATAAAAATAACAATACTACCCAAACTAATTTACTTATTTAGTGCCATACCAATCAAACTCCCAAGAAATTATTTTACAGATCTAGAAAAAATAGTAGCAAAATTCATTTGGAAGAACAAAAGGTCAAGGATTTCAAGGGGATCAATGAAAAAAGGCAGATGAAGGTGGCCTTGCTGTACCAGATCTAAAACTATATTATAAAGCAGTGGTCATCAAAACCATTTGGTACTGGCTAAGAAATAGAGCAGTCGATCAGTGGCATAGGATAGGTTATCAGGACACTCTAGGCAAAAACTTTAACAATTTAGTGTTTGATAAACCCAAAGACCACAGCTTCTGGGATAAGTACTCACTATTTGGCAAAAACTGCTGGGAAAATTGGAAACTAGTGTGGAAGAAATTAGGGCTTGACCCATACCTAACACCACATACCAAGATAAGATCTAAATGGATTCATGATCTAGATATAAAGAGTGATATTGTAAGCAAATTAGAGGAATGTAGTATAGTTTACCTCTCAGACTTGTGAAGACGGAATAAATTTATGTTCAAAGAAGATCTGGAACTCCTAATTGAACACCAGATGGATAATTTTGATTATATTAAGTTAAAAAGTTTCTGCACAAACAAAACAAATGCAAACAAGATTAGGAGGGAAGCATCAAATTGGGAAATCATCTTTACATTT
>JAJPUD010001022.1:187314-205810 GCA_023553655.1 Myrmecobius fasciatus | reverse complement strand
TCTCTCTCTCTCTCTCTCTCTCTCTCTCTCTCTCTCTCTCTCTCTCTATATATATATATATATATATATATATCCTGTGAAAAAAACATTCTATTTGCAAACTCCTAGAGGTAAATAAGGCAATGAAGTACCACTTAATAAAGAGCAATTCTTTCTGATAAACTTCATCTAAAATCAAAGGGTAAGAATAGATATATAAATTATAAAGGAATAGAGTTGTAGAACTGGAAGGGAATCTTAGGTCAGAGTTTCTTAAACTTTTCCCACTCATGACCCCTTTTAACCCAAGAAATTTTTACATGACCCTGGGCATACAGTAAATAAAAATGGGTATATAAATCAAACATTTGCTTATAATAAATCATAATTTTGTGACCCCCATATTCAGTTATGAGACTCCATATGGCTCCACAGTTTGAGCCTTAGAAGACCCCTATTCCAACCTTCTCTTTTTATAAATAATAAAATTGAGATGAAGAGACTTGCCCAATATCACTTGGTCTTTAATAATTTTTTATTATGTTTGTCTGTAATTGATAGTTTTAGAAAGTTACCTGGAGGGACAGAGAGAAATTGAACTTGTCAGAGATAAAACTTGAGCCTCTAACTCTGAGGTTTAAGCCCTTCCTTCTTATAGGAATACTTACAAGACATATTCAACCATAAACTAAGAAAATATTGTCTAGATCATTTTTTTCTTTTTTCTTTTCTTTTCTTTTTTCCTATAGGAAAAGGAGGGAAGTTACTAAGAATTTGAAGAAAATAATTGCATCCAATCTGCATTTTCCCAGTTCAGGTCTCCTACTCCTTCTGAGAAACTGTCTTTGAATCAATTTCTTTCTCCTTTATGGACCAACTTCAAGTTTGCTTTCCACTAGTCCTACTTTACTGCCTTGTAAAATAATCCAGAACCCACTAATTAGTGCCATTTTTGGTTGGTGACAGGGGAATATATGGAGTGATTATTAAAACTTTTGAAAATCACTGGGTTATATTCCAAAAGTATCAAATAAGGGTCAAATTAGCTAAAGAAGGCTAAAAGAAAACTGTGTTCTATCAAATCACTGAATATCCTTCCCTTCATATGGTTAAGTAAATCTCCATTTGTTAACTTCTAAAATGCTCATTTTGTTCCCATTTCCCATCTGAATTACCAGACCATCTTGAGTCATGGCTGGCCTACTAACATGACATTACAGAGTATTCCACAGATGATTCATCCCTACTGAACATTAGGCTGTCATCAATGAAGGAGGTGATGTTATAGAAAGCATGGTCATTAGACTTGCAGATAATACTTGAAAGGGTATTCAGTGTTTACATTTATTTCATTATTTACTTATTTAAACACATTCCTTTCCCTAGAGAAGGATCAATATTCTTTACATGACTTAAGAGAAAAGGAAGTTCTTTAAAATCTTCTTTTAAATTGAATGCTAAATTTTTGTATCAACATCTTTCTTCCCAATAGATTTATTTCTAAGGGCTGTTACAAAACTCATTCATTCATGAAAAATCAATGTCCTACTCAAACCAAGATCAGTTACCAACTTATCTTCCAGTTATCCACTTGGTGTATAGTACATTACTTATGTCTTTATGTTAACAACTTTGAGATGACTAATACTAATTGCTCTCCTCCCAAAGTCAATTCATTCTGTTGCATGGTTCCATGATATAGCATCTCAAAGCAAATTCTAACAACTGTTTCAGATGAAGGCTTTCAGTTGAAATAAAAGGCTAGTCATTTTTATTGCTCTAATGGCTCTTTCCAGGAAGCTGCTTCAGAAAGATTTATCTGCACAACCTACAAAAAAGACTTCTTTATTTGTGACTTCTAAATTTAGGATAATGTTTCATTTGTGCAGTTACTGAGATACTCAGAAGTTTTCCCCCAAGGTTCAGTAGTCATTCTCATATGTACAAAAATATCTATAACAGCTATTTAAAAATTATAGCAACTTTTTTTTTGTGGTGGCAAAGAACTGGAAACTGAGGAGATGCCCATCAATGGGGAATTGTGGTAGATGATTGTGATGAAGTACTATTGTGCTATAAGAATTGATGAAAGGATAGTTCCAGAAGAACCTGGGAAGATGTATATGAACTGATGCAAAAAGAAGTGGGAAGATTCAGGAGAACATTGTATGTAGTAATCAATTGTGAAAGGCTTAGTTATTCTAATCAATACAGTGATTCAAGACAAATCCAAAGTACTAGTGATGAAAAATGCTATCCATCTCCATAGAGATAACTGACAAACCTCTAAATGTTGACTGAAGTATATTATCTTCTACTTTATTTTTCTTGCTTTTTTTCATAACATGGCTAATGTGGAAAAATGTTTTGTATGATTTCATATGTATAATGGGCAGCATATTTCTTGCCTTCTCCATGAGTGGGGTAAGGGCTGAAGGGAAGGAAAGAATTCAGAACTAGATACAAAAAAAAGTAACATAATAGTGATCTTCATAGTTCCTTTAAAGAAAAGTAGTTAATAGAATATACAATGGGATTCACAGATGTATGTTTTATACCTATGGCTTTTCTATAAGCTGGTATTTATCACTTATCTACAAAGTAGGCCTGTTTTCATCTCCATAGTTCAATTAAAGAAACAATTTTGGGGTTCCTTCTATGCTGGGTATACAGTACACAAAGACAAAAGTTAAACAATTCCTTCCCACAAAGAGCTTATATTCTTCTGAGAAAGAAACCATACATACACAATATACAAAGAAATTTCAAAAGGAGACAGTGTTGATAATTGGGAGGATCAGGAAAAGCTTCCTGGAGAAAATGCTGGTACTGGTCCCTTAGCTGAACTTTAAACGAAGCAAGAGATTTCCAAAACAGAGTTGAGAAGGGAAAATTCCAAACACAAAGATGAGGAGGCCGTATTTGGAATATTATGCACAAATAATGGCTATCAAGTAATTTTGGCTAAAATAGAGAATATATAAAGGGGAGTGATAGGAAATAAGGCTGGAAAGGTTTTAAGGATTTAAAATGCTAGGCTGAGGATTTTATATGCCAGAGGCAGTGGTGAGTCATTGATAATTTTGAGTGTATGCATAAGTGAGTGGATGTATGTGCTGGGAGGTGGAGGGAAAAGCATGATCAGATTTATGTTTTAGAAATATTTTTCAAAACAGATTTTTAAAAAATTTCTCAATATTATTGTATTTTTCCAAATACATGTAAAGATAGTTTTCAGCATTCATTTTTTTTCTCCCTCCCTCCCTTACCTCCTCTTTCTCCAAAATAGCAAGCAATCTTAATATAGGTAAAGTTTGCGTAATTCTTTTAAACATATTTCCATATTTGTCATGTTGTGAAAGAAAAAAATAGATCAAAAAGGAAAAAAACACATGAAAAAGAAAATAAACAACAACAAAATGAAAATACTAGGCTTCGATCCACATTCAGTCTCCATAATAGATGCGGATGGCATTTTCCATCCCAAATCTATTGGAATTGCCTTGGATAATCTCATTGTTAAAAAAGAGCCAAGTCTAACAGAGTTGATTATTACATAATCTTGCTGTTTTTGTTTCACTCAGCATCAGTTCATATTAAGTTTTAAAAGCAGATTCTTGTCCATAGGGTTCATTCTATAGAGGGATGGATAGTCAGCCACTTATAAATTATGATTGGAAACATGTCAAAGAGCTCTGAAATGGCACACTGGTAAGATAAATTTTGATGGAATAGCAGAAAAAAGTCAGAAAGGTCTTGAGTCTGGGGAATTGCTGGAGAAAGTGTATACAGGTGGAACAACACAGGAGAGGGAACTCAGGAATCAGGAAAGACTAGGAAACCACCAGCTGCCTGGGGATTAGGGCTGGTGCTAAAAGAAGAAAGGAGGAAGCTGAAAATGAGACAAAAGGCCAACCAAAGGCAGACTTCACAAATTTCACAATTGCCTCATCTAACCCGCCCTACTGGCTTCTCAACCCTCAAGCACAATCCAGAATTTGCAAAAAAGAAGAAAATATTGACAGCTGTTGGATAGCCTTGAGGTATTTCCCTTTCACAAGACAAAAGAAGTTTTGCAGAGTACAGATTTTGTCATGTTCTATGAAAACTGGAACTTTGAGCCCTGATTTTATTTTGCCCATCATTTCAGATGGAGAGTACTCTCTGCATTGAATAGACACCAAATATTAACTGACCTAATCTGAGTAATAATTATTTTTACATGTATATGCAGAAAAGCAGCATCCTGTCCTCTCTCTTTGGACATTCTTTGATATCAACCTGGGAAGAACATTTGTTCTTTCTATAGATAAACAATAAAGAATAATCTGAAAACCCTAAATGAATTTAAAAAGTGTAAAGATAGATCTATGAAAAGTGATCACTTTCCTATCTCCCCACAAGAGATCATTGTTTCAGTCTGTCTCTTCAGAACATGTACAGAAATCAAGTGATACACATAATTATTTGTGTGAAAGGTGTGTGTTATCCACATAGGTTATGTTTATCTACTTGTATTTATCTAAATCTGGTTTGTATTGAAACATGGATAGATATCTCTGGAATCTCCAGATAGCTCCATGCCCAGATTGTTGCCCAGAAAGGAGGAAAAGAAGAGATGTCAAAGAAAAATAATATTAATATAGTACTTTCTGATTTAGGCTAACGTCTCCCAGAAATAATTTCATTTAATCTATCACTAATCTATGTCCGAGCCATTTCTTAGAGATATCCAAAGTGACATAAATCCCTGTGCCTAAGATGGATTTGAGGTAACATTTATAGGAATCTTGAATAAGGAAAAGATTATAATATTTTACAATAATTGGAGTAACACTCTAGAATAGTAGTTGTCAGTTGAGCTTTTCTTGAGTCATTCCCCTTAAGAATTCCTTTCTATGATTAATATCTTAACTTTGAGTTTCTTTTCTTTTTCTCCCATTTCTTTTTATTTTGAATTTAAACAGTAACTAAAATGAGCATTTCCATATACGTAGTAGAATGGAAAATGATGTGGCTAATCTTTGTTATGTACAGCTTGCTTTTCTTATTAAATATATAATATATTCTACATGTTATTTAAAACTGTCTGCCTGTCTGTGATTCTTTTTAGCTTTCCTTCTTTAACCTTGAATTTCAACAAGCTGACATTCCCAGGTGGGAGTAGGAAGGCAAAGATCTCATCTAGATAAGAGTTAAGTTCAGTTATAACCCCTACTCCATTTCAAAGAAAGGCCTTAGCTTTTGTTCTTCTGTCTTTCCTAAAGAGAGAAGTCTGGAAAGGCTTTTAGATCAGAGAAATTGTATTTGTTAATATTTCTAGAAAAACTGAAGAGGGGATTTTAAAATATGCTTCATGAGGTCATGAGGCTGCTTACACTGTTCTCTTGTGTTCTAGACTAGAATCATATATTCCACTTTAATATTTATTGTTTAAAGACACGATCGATTTAGGTTCAAAAAAATCACTTTCCTAGCTGCTATCTTTTAAGGGGGAAGGGTAACCCTGATTAATCTCTCTCTCTCTCTCTCTCTCTCTCTCTCTCTCTCTCTTTTTTCTCTCTCTCTCACTCTCTCTCTCTCTCTCTTCCTCTCTCTCTCTTTCTCTCTCTCTCTCTTTCTCTCTCTCTCAAATTTTAACTTAATAGTATTTTTTCAATTACATGTAAAAATAGTTTTCAACATTCATTTCTGTAAGATTTTGAGTTCAAATGTTTTTTCCTGTCTCCTCTCCCTCCCTTCTTCCCAAGATACCAAGAAACCTGATATAACTTATACATGTACAATCATTTGAAATATATGATCATATTAGTCATGTTGTGAAAGAAAAATCAGAACAAAAAGGGAAAACCATGAAAAAGGGGAGGGAAGATGAAAATAGTATGATTCTATCTGCATTTAGTCTTTAGAGTTCTTTCTCTGGATGTAGATGGTATCTTGCATCCCAAGTCTATTGGAAATGTCTTGGATCACTATTGCTGAGAAGAGCTAAGTCTGTCTTAGTTGATCATCACACAACCTTGCTGTTACTGTCACTCAGCATCACTTTAAGCAAGTCTTTCTAGGCTTTTCTGAAATCAGCCTGCTTATCATTTCTTATAGGACAATAATACTCCATTACATTTATATCCAATAACTTATTCAGCTTTTTAAAATTTTGACCATCATTTCAGGGATTCATCCCCACTTGATGGGCATCCATTCAATGTTCAATTCCTTGCCATCACAAAAAGAGCTGCTACATTTTTGCAAATCTGGGTCCTTTTCCCTCTTTTATAATTTCTTTGGGATAGGTTTGTCTCTTTCAGAGTAAATATTAGTTACACATGAGACCATCATAAATAATGAATTGTAGGTAAATCTACTTATCCAAGAAGATATAAGGAACAGAAATTGGAGAAATTCCTGCAGATCAGAATTGCCAAAAAATATACATGAAGAAATGAACTCTTTACTGTGAATGAAATCTTACCTCAACTAAGAGAGTTCACACCCAAGAAGAAATCCTCAAAAATCTCTAGTGAGGGAAAAAAGCTAGACATCAGAAATATGTTGAATGACTGTCTTACCCTATATGTTGGACATTTTCAAAGTTTTTTTTTCCTCTCTCGTTCAGGTCATTGATCCCAAAGACAATATGAAACTTTTCCCATCAGTTGCTTTGCTTGGTTTCCACTCCAGGAACATCACTCCTCCCACAGGAGAAACTTTATCACCTGAAATAACATCATGATGAAGATTGATTTAGCTTAGATTCTCAGTACATTCTTAACAGCCTCAATTGTCTCTTACCTTTGATAGGAGGGATGAAGGGTGAAGCAATAAACTTTTCTCAAAGCTCAGTTGAGAGGGTTCAGAATTTTCCTGCTAATATTTCTCCAGTTTTTCTGCTTGATTTCAACTCCATAAATATCATCTATTCCCTAGTCTCTAGTGCTCCATTGTATATTGTTCCTTTTGTATAATTCCCCACCATCACCACTTCCCTTTGATTATATTCTCTTTAAGAGTGACTTTCTCATTTTAGGCACTTAGTAAATATTTATTGACTGTTTCTTGGAACAATACTTGTACTCTCTTAAAGAATGAGTGATAATGTCTCTCCTCTGAAGAATCCTTTATTTTTTGAGGCAATTAAGTCACAGGGCCCAGGGTTACATAGCTAATAAGTGTCTGAGGCCATATTTGAACTCAAGTCCTCCTGACTCCAAGTCATACATAATTTAGGTTATATTAAAAAAAATAACAACATATAATTGCAAAAAAAAATCCAGAGATATCATTTCCAATGATATACCTTATGTGTTGGGGAAAATGTGTATACCTGTATACATGAGGCAGCTATAATATAGTGATTAGAGAACTGTTTATGTAATTGGAAAGACTTGTTTAAAGTCCATCCTCTGAGCTATAGTAATAACATGACTCTGGGTAAGCTATGTAGCTTCTCAATGTCTTAGACAACTTTCTAGTGTTCTTAAGTTTCAGAATAGCGTTGATTTTCTTGTTAGAGAAAATTCCTCAGTGGAAATACTCAACATCAATGAAAATAGATGTCCTTATCAGTTCTCCTAAGAAATCAGTTCTTATATAGCAGATAGAGAGTTTATTATAATATAATATAATATTAAGCATATAGTAAGTGCTTAATAAATATTTATTGATCAATTAATGGATGTAGACTGAAACTGATTTCATTGATATAGTTAACTCCCAAATGAGGAAACTCTTTCTTCTACCAATGAAAGCAGATACCTTATCTGCAAATTGTAAAGGAGTTGCCTAGGTACTGAGATTAAGTGATGTGTCATACATCCAGCAATTCTATGTCATATACAAAATCTGAATTTAGGTCTTCCTGGCTTTGAGGCTGCTCTCTACTGCTGCTTCTCAGTGCTCATGCACACACACACACACACACACACACAGAGCAGACTATGTAATAGAATCCCTGGATAGAGGTCCAGCTTCAGAACCAGGAATCTGACCTTAGGGTTAAATCCTACCTCGGACATATTCTGAATGCATGACTATGGTTGTCTGAGGCCACAGATAATTTTCTAAGAGTAACAAATGCAGACAATTTCTTAATCTAAATTGCTGCAAGGATTTTCATCCTATAAATTCCCCACATTAGTGAAATTATAGGCCCAGAGATACTACTCTTCCCCCCGCTCCCAAATAGATACATAAGTAGCTAGACAGAAAGAGAAAAACTAAAAACCTGAAATAGATAAAGAAATCCTCAAATATTCTAAAACATTTTAAGGCCAGCAGTTGGAAGAGTCAGGAAGATTAGAAAGTCATTAGTAGTAGCTAGCTAGGTCAGGTCAGTTAATTATTTTATACCCACTTTATTTTGACAAGGGATATTAAAATCTATCTGAAGAGTTGATAATTTTTTTCATGAATATGTAGTTCATTTTTCATACTTGAAGACAGTATACTTTTTAAAAGTTATATATCTATGTATGTGTATATATATATACACACACATATATATATATATATATATATATATATAGTGCTTTAAAAAAAACTCTGATATGAGACAATGGTGCTTCTTTTCAAAAAGTAGCCTTAGTTTGCCTTCATCCTTTATATAGTATCGCTAAGATTAAAATTGTTCCCTAAACATTATATTGCTAATCCTCTTAAAATTTCTGAGGAAGGTAAAGAAATATAATTGTCATTGTATAAATGGGGAAATAAATCACCCACAGTTTAAGAATCTTACTAGAATTTGTACAGAACATTGAATATCATCAATTCAGCTGTAGACAATTAAGTGGATATGGCTCTGGAATCAGCAAAACCTATATTCAAACCTAGCTTCAGCCAGTCACAAACTTGTCCCTCTCTACTTTTCCTCATCTATAAAATGGGCAAAATAATACCTCCTAGGAAACATGTATAAAAACATGCATATGTTTAACCTCCATCATATTGCTTGCTATCTTGGTGAAAGGAAAAGTAAGGAAGGGAGGGAGAAAAATTTGGAACACAAAGTCTTAGAAAAAAATGAATGTTGAAAACTATCTTTACATATGGTTAGGAAAATAAAATACTATTGAGAAAAAAATACCTCCTAGAGATTTTGTGAGGATAAAATCAGAAAGTATTTGTAAAGAAAAATTTGTAAATATAAAATACTTATATATCATATAGTATGATATATAAATGGTATCTCTTATTACTGTTATTATTTCCCAGTTTAATCATCAAGATTTTTCCCTGTTAAATCCCATACTTTCTCTACAGTACATCAAAGGGGATTTTTACTTTGAAATTTTGGTGGTGGATGAAAAAAAGGTTATGGTCCAATTGTAATATTTCTTCTGCTTATAAACTTAATATAAAATTCAAACATTCCTGGAATACACAGATATACCACCATTTGAAGATAAGATCTTTATTAAAGTTTTATTTGAAATACATTTTTCTGAATAATATTAGAATTATATTACATGTATTGCATTATTAGTATATTAGATATATTAGAATTTTACTCATTTACTTCTATATTTAAAAAAAAATCCATCAAAAATGTTTATTGACATTCTATCAGCCTTTCCCTAAAGAACAATAGGTTTCTATATCTAAACAGGAATGTTGCTTAACTGAAGCCTCCAGGCCTGCTCATGTATGAACTTGCCCTAAAGTGTTCAGATATTCAGTGTTTAGCTACTTTACAAAGGAAAAATTACCTTCAAAAGTAGAGCTTTCATTTTAAACCATTAAATGCAACTTCTTTTGGAAATATCTTTTCAAAAATGTGTTTTCCCTGAGGAGTTAAATAGATGAGATATGGTGTGGCTCATGCAATCATTTTCCTATTCCTGTAACCCTGTAGTTATGATTATTTTAAATGAACATAAACTGCTCCTGTTAAAACCAAGTATTGTCAAGATTTTAAAACCGTCTTTCAAGTCAAGAGACAATAATTAATAAGAAATTTTTTAGAAAATTATTTTCTTCTAATTTTTGGTTTATTAATGTACTTACCAACACATATATATATTTTTAAGTTGGAGAGGAAATGTATGCAAATAATAGTATGCAAATAAAGTTATTTACTATGTCTATCCTAAAAATAAATTATTTGTCACTCTAAGTCGCAATCCACTACATAATATCATTTCTTTGACTTTGAAAAGGACTGAAAGTAGAAAATCCAAAATTTAATTTAGTAAGATGACCCTTCCAAAACTTTTAAAATGATTATACTTTCTTTCTTTTTTGTTGTTAAATCACAGGTGATGTCTTGAATTGTGTGTGAATTGGATTTAAGAGAGGCAAAGCTGCACAAAGTTGCCACTTTCTCCTCCAAAGTCATTGAAGTCCAGTGACATGACAAAAGTCAAAATGATTTGCAATGCCTCCTCTGGCATTGAATGATCTTAACCTTTCCAAATTAAGGTCTTTCATAGGTCTCAGTTTTCTGAGGCTAGGTAAGAGTTGAGACCAAAGATTGTCTAATTTACTATCACAAAAATATCAATCTGAGAGGAAGAATATCCTCAAAATTTCTGGCCTGAACAGAAAACAATTGCTATTTACACTCATTCTAAGCCATTAAAACTTTAAACAATGAACCATGGAGGTTTGAGGTAGAGGCTGTTATAGTCCATCCAATAAAAACCAGAGTGATTTCGGTTTAAAGGTATAGTCTGTCTAGTAGCTCCATATGAAACAAAATGGGCTTTTTAAAAAAATGGACTTTTTTTTTCCAGAAATACATTTCAAGAAGTCATAAATGAAAACTGCACAGGATAAAAAAGTAAAGTGTCTTAGTTTTTTGGAAATAAAGATTAAATAGTAGCTCTCCTAGAATTAATTCATTCATATTTTTTATATTGAAGAATTGTGACTCAGTTTCCCTATCTTTGAGATAGGAATGGTGTGAAAATGAATGATCTTTAAGGTCCCTCTCAGTTAAATAATTCTATTATGAAGATCTGTTCTATAGAAGTTTCTTAGTTATTTCTTATTGACAACTACAACACCCTTCAAAAAAACCCCAACTCCTTAAAAATCTTCTTATTGTAACCTCTGACTTTATGTACATTTTATTAGTCTTAATGAGATCATTCAAAACTACCCCCCCCCAACTATTTTTTACAATGGTTCATAAAATAATCAGTTCAGTTTTGCCATAATAATTCTTGAGTTGTTTTACTTAAGCAATAGCACAAAGATTGCCACCTCTCTTCCATTGTCTACAAAAGTCCACTCAGTCTTCCTAGGCAGAGGTGGAACCCAAGAAGGGGAAAATTTGTTCTATTAAGTCTAAAGAGCTCCAGAAATAGTAGTATATGGGGCATCCCATGTATACTTCTTGAGGCAGTTATGATAAAGTTCAAAATGTGAAAAACTAACAAAAGGCTTTATTGTAGGCACAAGGAGTGCTTTATTTCATAAAAAGAACAAAAATGGGTTGATCTAACCCAAGATAGTCCAGTAGTTGGCTGTGAGTGAGTGGATGCCATTTAAATGTCAGACAGAAGAAGGAAGGGAAACAAGGGCAGGGTCTGGAGAGTTAGGAAAGAGTTATGGTGGGTCCTAATTGAGAACAAACTCACATGCACAATGTAGTTATGTCAGCAACTGTATGATGGGACCATAGGAAGCAGGACATGCTAATAGAGGATAATGAGGGGACTTTAGTCACAAAGTTATTTATAAAGCATAGGATCTCCAGTGCACTTGCTCAGAAGCGGAAGGGTCTTTTATCTTTAGGGTCTGCACTGATTCGATGAGTTGACAAGATAAAACATTCCCAGGAATTTGGCCTCTCCTTGTATGTGTGATCAGGTTGTCAATGGGAATAGGATGGACTTGGTTAGATTTCACATCTTTTCTTACAATGGCTGCACCACATCACTTAGATGTTGCCATAGTGGATAGAGCATAGAAGACATTTGACAGCTGGGTAATCCAGGAAAGCCATATCACTTCTGTCTGCCTCAGTTTTCCCAACTGTAAAATGGGGATATTAGCCCCTACCTATCAAGGTTCTTACAAGGATCAAATGAGATGATATTTGAGGTATATAGTAGGTTATTTAGTAGATATTTAATTATTAAATGCTTATTCCCTTTCTCTTCTCCTTGGAGAATCTCCATCCTTCCAGATGACTACCTTTCTGAGGATCCATGTCCTAGATGCAATGCTAGGGGAATACCTGGGGGCAGTGTGTAGAAATGGAGTAGAGAATTTCCTTATCAACTGTTGGCAAGTGTGCCTTGTTTAAGTCAATGTCTAGACTAGCATAATCTACCCTTCTGATCCCTAACCTCCAATTATTCTGGGTAGCCCAGCTAACCAATCTGTGGTTAACCAATCAGTGAGGTTTCAAGAACAGAAATGAATGTCCTACAGCAGAATAATTCTCTTCTTCTTCATCTCCAGTTTCAACAGAGCAGATGATACAAGGGTCCCTTGTTTAACTCTTCCATGGTGCATGGGAGTCTCACTTTCAATCAAGATTGGTTGGTTGTTGTTCTTCATTCTCAAAGAGGACCAAAATGATACACTACATTAGCATCAAGTTCATGTGTTTAACTGTGGCTGATCAGACCATCCACTCGGGGCCAAGATCCTTTACTCTTTTGTTTTTCTCACATATATAACTTTTCTACTAGGGAGTTTTAAAGCATTCATATGTTCAGTCAGAGTACAAAAGGACTACATTGTAAAGAACTCCTTTTCCCTGCCCCCCCCCACACACCCGTAGGTAACATGGAGATATAGAGCATCCTTATAGTTTAATCCATTGATCTGACTCTGAACAGATCAGATAATTAATCCAGATTTCACTCTGTTCCTGGTTCAATTAAGTTCAGTTCCTGGTCAAAACTATTCCTTTCCTAATAACCTAAACCCTGACTGAGTAGTTCTATTGTTGAGAAGCTAGATCAGACTGCAGGGACCTCAGACTTTCTCTAATGACTCAACCGTGCACTATGGGTCAGCCTCTCCAAATTGCTTCCTTTTTAATCTTTATCCAAACCTTTGAACTATTCTCACTATTAACATTTCATGTATGCTTCCTTATTGTCCTCACAGTATAAGATATAGATAATGGGGTAAAGGGAATTAGCTGAGGAAGTAGCTATTAGTGGTGGCTGTGATTTAACTAATAAAGAGCCATCATGCTTTGACTACAGAGATAAGACAGAAATACAGAGAGAGAGAGACAGGGAGAGAAAGAGAAACAGAGGCACAGATAGAAACAGACACACAGAGAGACAGAGAGACACTAAGAGAGAAAGAGAGACACAAAGACAGAGAGACACTAAGAGAGACAAAGACTCACAGAAAGATAGACACAGAGACAGAGACAGACAATGAGAGTTTGGGAAGAGGGCTGTGGGGATCATCAGGGGCTGTAGTGAGGGTGAGTAAAAAAATCAGGGAGTAAAGATTGAATTTTTCCCCCATCACTCTCTACCAAGTATATGGTTTGATGAACTATGCACTGAATTGGAGTATTTGCAAATATTAAGACTTCTAGAACACATTGTATGTTTTACTTTGCCAAGTAGTGATAGCCTTAATTTTTTACTGAACCATTCAATTAAATTTAATAAACATTTATTAAACATTTACTGTGGACAGAACAATAGGCTAGATTTTGGCAGCTAAATGGCACAATGCTAGAAATCAGGAAAACCTGGATTTAAATCTAGTCTCTTACTAGCTGTATGGCACTGGGAAAATCATCTAACCTTGGTTTGACTCAGTTTCCTTATCTATAAAATGAGGGCTAGCAATAGCACCTAGCTTCCAGAATTGTAACAATAAAATAAGATAATTTGCATTAAGCATTTTATGAAACTAAAAGCACTATAATCATTTGCTATTCACAAATCTATCTTTCAATTAATACTTTGGCTCTGTGACCTCATTAGCGTGAGTACCTCAGTGCAAACTGAAACCTATCTATACGTTTTCATCTTTGTGTGACTGACTTAGGATCTTAGAGTTTGACTGTTGTTGTTCCGTCATTTTTGGTCACATCTTATTCTTTGTGGCTGCATTTGGATTTTTCTTGGCAAAAATGTTGGACCAGTTTTCGGTTTCCTTCTCTAGCTCATTTTATAAAAGAGGAAACTGTGGCAAACAGGATTAAGTGATTTATGTAGAGTCACACAGTTAGCATCTGAAGTCAGATTTGAAATCAGGAAACATAAATCTTCATGACCTCAGACTCAATGCTCTGTGCACTATGGTACCATATGGCCTTGCTGCTGTATCTTAGAAGTAATCTAGTCTAATTCATGCACATATGATGGAAAGGAAACTAAGCAACTTAATCAAGATCATTCAGATCGTAAGAGGCCGTAAGGGACTGGAACTCAGGTTTCTAACTCCAGTATCTAACATTTTTTTCCCACTAATTCTTTATATTTCTTTCTAAAAATGATCAGTTCTTTTAATATTTCATAGATAAGAGTGCAATACATGCTGTTCATTTGTTATCCCTCATTCTTCCTTCTTGATCAATGTTGACTCTTTGTAAGTTCATACAAGTCCTTAATGATAACATTTAAGTAATTTCTTGCAAGTAGCTCATCAGACTGCAATTTCAGTATTCCCACTGGACATTTTTCCATTGCTCTTTGGTCAGAGGTTTCATTAGGAAGCTCAAATGAGATAATAGATATAAAGCACTTTGAGGAACTTAACAGGCTGTATTCATACATTTTTTCTTTCTATTCCTCCTTTTTCTTTTTCATTCTATCCTCCTCCTCTTCCTCTTCCTTCTCCTCTTCCTCCTCCTTCTCTTCCTCCTCTTTTTTATCCTCCTCCTTCTTCATCTATTCTTCTCCTCTATTTTCCTCCATCTCCTCATTTTTCTTCTTTTTCATTTTATTCTTCTTCATTCTATTCTCTTTCTTCTTCTCCTCATTAATCTTCCTCCTCCTCTTCATTTTCTTTTTTCTCCTCTTTTTCTTCCTTCTTCTCCTTCTCCATCTCCCTCCTCTTTCTTCTTCATTTTATTCTTCTTCTTCATCCTATTTTCTCCTCCTCCTCTTCCTCCTTCTCCTCTTCCTCCTCCTTTTCCTTGTCTTTCTCCTCCTTCTTTCTCTTCCTCTTCCCTTTTCCCCTTCTTCCACAGTCAGTAGGTCACTAGTCTGATAACTTCATTTCCTAAGCTTTCTAATGCCTTCCTGTTGAACTCAAGCATTATGAATACAATAATGCAGTGTGTTGCTAAATGCTTAACAATGGTGCTCTTCCAGAAAAAAAATAAAAATGTATGCCTGCACAAGTTTTTAAATTTAATCTACATTATTAACACTTTCTTAAGCCTAGAAAATCAACAAAATGATAAATCAAGCTCTGATTTGTTACCGATTTCTGAGGGATAAATCTCATCCTGAAAATTTGACAATGGGCTCTTGCAAACTGATTCCAGTACAACCTCTGTCAAGGTCCTAAAGAGCTCAGTTCCCTTATTTCTAAAATAGAGACATTAGTAGCAGCACTCTGGAGTTGAAAGTTTGTTGTTTAGTGGTATGCACCCTTCTTAACCCTATTTGAGGTTTTCTGGGCAAGAACACTGATTTGCCATTTCCTTATCCAACATTTAAATGAGATTATATATGCAAAACACCTTTCAGATCTCAAAGGGTTGGCTAAATTCAAGTTATTTTTAAAATTATTATTATAACAGTATTTGTGTCTTCACTATCTAAAATCTGTTTTAATTTCATTTCTCCTATATACTATTGCTAAAATGATTTTTCTTAAGTGCAGATCTGGTCATGTCAGTCCCTTGCTCAAGAAACTCTGCCGACTCCTTATTAAGTCTAGGACAAAATATAAACTTCTACGTCTAATCTTTAAGGACCTTGACAAACTTGCCCTAACCTATCTCCCAGCCTCATTGTACATTCTTTGTGCCTCAGAGCTCTACCAATATAATAAAATATAATTCCCTTCCAGTTTGTACTTAGTGGGTAAGCTATGTTAGATGGTCAGCTGTATGAGTTTTTTTTTTTTTTTTTCCTGTGGAGGCAGGTCAGTAAGTAAATCAACATTCAATTCCTGGTCCTCATGGATCTCTGTCTTCTGTCCCCATCCCAACTGTTGTAGCAATGCACACCTTATATATTTCTTGGCCAGGGTGACCCTAGTTTCTAATATTGATATATCCTGGAGAGAGGACCCTTCCAGAGCCTCGCTTTCTTTAGGAGATGGATGGGATAGATGCTTCCCATACTTTCAGGAGCTCAGGGTATCTAGGCTATGATGGGGACAAATAGATCCTTCTTCCCCAGGATTTTAGGGTTTCATTCTCAGAGGAGGGTGAGTAAGGCATGCACTTCATAGTCTGGAACAGACTGTGGCATATTATATAGAATTCTGGGGTAAAAGGGTCCTCTCTGAGTCCAGATGGCCATAATCAGGGTGATGATTGAAATCTATTCCAAAGATTGGAGCTCTCCTTGGTCTTATCTCTCTCACTCCCCCTCTACCCAAGAAGAGAAGTTTGAGCCAGCCAAAGAATTATAGTAAGGATAGTCACTGCAGAGTGGGTATGACAGTAGCAGCAGTGGGAGGGAGAATGGGAGCAAGAAGGAGCAAATGATGGGTTGCTTTGGCAACTGCTGCTGGTACTAGGCTTGAGAAAATGCATTGTTTCCATAGGTCAGGGCTTTACTTCTGCAAAGGGTGGGACAGTCTGGCAATCTGGCACTCTTAACTGACTTGGATTGACTTAATTGAATTGCATTCTGCAGTGAACTCTGGGGAACTCTCTTGGAAGAAAAAAAATGCGAGCATTGAATTTAGCAGTTAAAACATAGAACAAAATAAGATATGAGATATAATAAGGACTTTCCTTATTAATTTTGGAGACTGCTTTCATCTCCTTGGATAAAAGATAGGATCTAAAGCCAAATGTTATTGCTCATTCCAGAACTCTTATCAGAGGGACTAGTTGTTACCAATATCTCTGGGGATATCATTGGTCTGTGTTTATGTTAATATTCACTGATTACTTATCTACTGGGGAATGGCTTTTAATCTTAAATAGTTTTGTTAGTTGCCCTTATATCTTGGATATTGGAATCTTATCAGAGATATTTGATATAAAATTTTTTCCCAGTTGGCTTCTTCCTTTCTTTAATTTTGCATGAATTTTGTTCATGCAAAATCATGTTAATTTCATATACTCAAAATTATCTCTTATTTTTTCATAATTCCTTCTTTCTCTTGTTTGGTTAAGAATTTATTATTAGTTGTATCTATGTAAGTTACCTCATCTAACTTTATTATAATTTTTGATGTAATTTTTAATATTTAGGTCTTGTATGCATTTTAAATTTGTTGTAGAATATGTGGCAATGTGTTGGTCTAGATCTCATTTCTGCCAGACTACTTTTTAGTTTTTTTTTAGTAATTCTTATGAAATGGATTTTTTTTCCTAGGTAATTTATCTTTTCAAGTTTCTTAAACACTGGGTTAATGAGTTCAATCATTTCTGATTTTTTTTTTGGTTTAGTGTGTTCTAATGATCTACTTTTCTTTTTAAGCCAGCACTAAATAGTTTTGATGATTATAACCTTATGATATAGTTTGATCTCTGGAAGTGCTTTTCCTCTTTCATTCTCTTTTTTAAAAAAAATCATTTCCCTTGATATTCTCAGCACATCCCCCCCCCACATGAATTCTATTATTATTTTACTGAGTCCTGAAAGTATTCCTCTCATTCCCTGACAGTAGATAGCACTAAATCTATAGTAAATTAATTTAGGTCATTTTGTCATTTTTATTATATTGGAATAGCTTCACCATGAGCATGGTAAATTGACTCTTAGATATTTTATGGGATTTGAAGTTATTTTGAATTTGATATTCTATAATTTCTACGTTAGCTTAGTTGTTGTTATAAAAATTCTGGGGTTTTGTGATTTTGTTTTTTTATTTCATTTGGGAGGGTTGGGGGTCTATATTTTTTTGGCCAGCAATTTATTAGTTTTCTCAATTTCTTTGTTGATTCTTTAGGATTTTCTAAATTCATCATTTCATCAGCAAATAGAAATACTTCCATTTCTGTGATAATTTTTAGGTCTTTAATTTTTTTCTCTTTTCTTACTGCTACTGCTGGAATTTCTAGAACAATGTCAAGTAATAATGGAGAAAGGAAAAATTGTTTTGTTCTATGCATTTTTTTCCTAGCAAAGTTTCTAGCACTTATCCTTTACATATATTGGGCACATTTGTTTTGGAGAGATATTTTTGACCACTTAAAAAGTCTATGCCTATATACATCCAGAGAGAGGGCTGTGGGAACTGAGAGTGAACCACAACACAGCATTTTAACGCTTTCTGTGAATATTTCCATGCATTCTGTTTTCCTTCTTAGGTTGTTTTTTTTCTTCTTCTCTTTCTAGATCTGATGTTTCTTGTGCAGTAAGATAACTGTATAGATATGTATACATGTATTGTATTTGTCATATAATTTATCCTATCTAGCATGTATTAGATTACCTGTCATCTAGGG
>JAJPUD010001022.1:121368-187214 GCA_023553655.1 Myrmecobius fasciatus | reverse complement strand
AAAGTTTTTTTTTTTTTTTTTGCAAAGGTCAATGTTGAAAAGTCACTCATATGTTTTGCAAATAAAAAGCTTTATTAAAAAAAAAAAAGAAAGAAAAGTCTATGCCTATATTTTGTTGTGTATATGTATGTGTTTTTAGCATAGATGAATAGTACAGCTTTTTTCCTGTATCTATTAAAGTGATTGTATAGTTTTACAAATTGTTGTTTTTAATATGACTAATTATTGTAATTGTTTCTCCAATGTTGAACTATCCTTTCATCCCTGTATAAATTCAATTTAATCATGGTGAATGATTTTTTGTATAAATTACTATATTTGTCCCACAGGATTTTACTTAAAATTTTGAATTATATTCATTAATTACATTGTTTTACATTTCTTTTTCTTTCATGAGTGAGTTTTGAAATTCACTCAAAAAGTGAGTCTGGTAAAATTTCTTTCTTAATTTTTGAAAATAGTTTGTATAATGTTTAACATATATTGTGGATTACTTGCCTTCTAGGAGAGGAGTTAGGGGAAGGGAGGGAGAAAAAAATTGAAACAAAAGGTTTTGCAAGAATGAATGTTGAAAATTTATGCATAGCTTTACAAAGAAAGAAAATAGTTTGTGAGTTTCAAGCTTAATCATTCTTTAAAAGTTTAATAGAATTCTCTTTAAGTTCATCTGGTTCAGGTCTTTTTAATTTGTTAGTGCCTTTACAGCTAGTTCAGTTTTCTTTACTGAGGTTGGATTATTTAAGATTTAATTTGATGTCCTATTAATGATTATTCAAAATTTTTTGTAAGTAACTCCATTTTTTCAGTTCTTTAGTGTGTTATATAACAATGGGTGACATCATTCTTGCTAGATAAAAGAATTAAAAAATTTTCATTTTCATTTTTTGCATATCTTTTCCTTTTTTCACTTTGTTTTCTTCCTTCCATTTTTATCCATGAATGTTCTTGGTATTATTTTGCTTACTTGTATATCTTATCAGACTTTTAAAACATTGATATTATTTTTCACTGCTTCTCACTACTTTATCAAATACTACCCACAAATTTTCATCATTCTTTTACATAAGAATCTATGAATGAGTTTATAGTCTAAAAATGTGGCAGTCTTCAGTATTCATCTTTCTATATTTGGCAAATGAGTTAGATATTTGGTGACTAATTTTGGTGTCTGTAGTAATATAAAATGGGTAAGTTTCTTGATGAAATTAATATAGTCAGTGTCTATGTTATTTATGCTATCCATTTCTCCTTTTTATTACTTATTTAAATTATTCAAGATTACATTATTTTAATTATATGCTACATATTTTTCTTATTATCATCCTTTTTTCTTATAAACTTATTCTGTTCTTGGTTCTGTTAAAATATTATGAGATACCCTGTTTTCCAGAGTTAAGGCCCAGTAAGCAAGCTGTGCCCTGAATATGGCACAACAACAATGCTTTGTGCTACCTTCTGGAAGTGAAGAAACTCTGAATCTAGGCAAACACCCAAGAGGCCCAGAAATGAAGCCTGGCTATGATCGTACTTTTAGTCAGTAGACAATCTTGCCTCATTGTTGCTGTTGTACCTCACTCTCGTGGCTATACTGCACTGTTTGACTCTTTTTGTAAATAAGAGCTCTATGGCCCTCCCACTAGGGACTGGGTTCTAGCACATGTGTCTAGTTTGACTCCTTGCTTGCAAGCTGCTTCCCTCATTTTAAAATTAAAATTATCTTTGATTCCTGATTGTCTGTCTCTAGCCAGCTTTGTTGTACTATGACCACCCACAGGTTATAGGCCAGTTCAGTCCAGTTGGCAGCTATGATATGTTTATGTATTGATTCTACCTAAACAATTGCCTCAAAGATAATTCCCTCATAAATAAAAATTTTTGGTCTATTAAAACATAATCTATTTCAATTCTTTGTAATGTTACTTAGTGCTTACAACAGCAATGCCTACCTTTAAATCCTCTCTACTAGACCCAAAATCTATCCTTTCATTTCTACTTGGATTCTTCCAAAAGAGATTGCTGAATATCAATCTATTTCCTTCCCCTGACCACCTGCAAGTACAAAGGATTGACGTTATTGCCTCAACTTGTGGAGGAAGTTTTTTTTTTTTTTTATATGCAGAAAAAGTATTTAGTATCTTAACTCAGGTTCCTCTCTTCAGTCCAGGGATTAAAATGTACAATAATTCATATAGAATTTGTTATAGGTACATCTCAAAATTAAAATAAGGTCCTATTTTCTATTGAATTCTTATTTCTTTCTGAAATTCTTGTGACCCAAAAGGAAAGCATATTCACATTATAGTTTAAAGTACATTTCCTGCATGAAATCAGCCTGAGAACTACAATATAAAGGAACTCTCTGAGAAGCTGGTAGCCCACTGCTTCTAGCAAGATCTGAACTTCACACTTGATTCACAACCTCATTTTTTTTTCCAAGGCAATGAATGAACTCTTTGACAGAAAGCAATGAAACATTCACTGTCTCTTTCTATTCCCACAAATCAATCTTAGACAAAGGAAAATAAAATGGATATTTTTCAGTGAGGTGTCCATTCCAACTCCTTTAGAGACCATTTTCATTATCTCTTTTTTTCCAACTTGTCCACCATGGAGTCTAAATAGGAAAAAGGAACAGAAGAATGAATAAATAAAAATGCTTAAAATAAAACTATTAAAAATAAATATTCATATGTATCAACCACTGTATTAAATGATTACTGTCAACATACAAGATAGCTCTTGCCCTCAAGGGGAATATTAAGAGGGGAAGACAAAACAAAAAGGGGAGGTATATATATAGAAAATGGGAAGTGTAGGAATATGGTTTGAAAAAAAAGATAATTTATAGCATTTACTATATGTCAGGTACTGTGCTAAGCACTTTATAAATATCTTCTCATTTTATTCTCACAATAACCCTGTGAGGCAGGAGATTGGATGTTTTCCTCAAAACCAAAGTAGGAAGCCAGTGAGAGAATAAAAGGATTTAGTAAAGATTATTCAAATGTTAGATTATTCCCTTTATTAAAAGTCTTATGGTGGAGAGCAATTTGGAACTATGCTCAAAAAGTTATCAAACTGTCCATACCATTTGACCCAGCAGTGTTTCTACTGGGCCTATATCCCAAAGAGATTTTAAAGGAGGGAAAGAGACCCACCTGTGTAAGAATGTTTGTGGCAGCCCTTTTTGCAGTGGCTAGAAACTGGAAACTGAATGGATGCCCATCAATTGGAGAATGGCTGAATAAATTATGGTATATGAATGTCATGGAATATTATTGTTCTGTAAGAAACGACCAGCAGGAGGATTTCAGAGAGGCCTGGAGAGACTTGCATGAATTGATGCTGAGTGAAATCAGCAGAACCAGGAGAACATTATACACAGCAACAAGACTATACGATGATCAATTCTGATGGACGTGGTTCTCTTCAACAATGATGTGATTCAAACCAGTTGTTCAGCGATGAAGATAGTCATATACATCCAGAGAGAGGCCTGTGGGAACTGAGTGTGAACCACAACACAGCATTTTAATGGTTTCTGTGAATATTTCCATGCATTTTGTTTTCCTTCTTAGGTTGTTTTTTCTTGTTCTCTTTCTAGATCTGATGTTTCTTGTGCAGTAAGATAACTGTATAGATATGTATACATGTATTGTATTTGTCATATAATTTATCCTATTTAGCATGTATTTTATTACCTGTCATCTAGGGGTGGGGGTGGGGGGAAGGAGGGGAAAAGCTTGGGAAAAAAAGTTTTTGCAAAGGTCAATGTAGAAAAATCACTCATATGTTTTGTAAATAAAAAGCTTTATTAAAAAAAAAAGTCTTATGGTTTGTTTGTCTTTCCTTTCTGGAACAGGACCATGATATCAGGGAGGTGACAGATTGGATTTAAGTGATGAAGGCTGTGAAAGGTCGCCTGCCTCGATTTCCCCTCCAGAGCCATCTGAGTCCAGTGACAAGACATTGATTTGGATGATGAGATGGCCCCAGATGCAATGGGAGACCTTGAGCTTTATTAATTGGGAAAGGGAAGGGCAGGACAAATGAAGTCAAATACTTTTAACCCAAGGGAATTTTGGAGTAGCAGATCTTCTCTGTAGTCTCCTAATCCCAACATCCAATCCAGATGGGACCGGGTCTTTATGCAAGTGCTATCCAAAGCTAGAGGGCTCCAACTCACAATGCCCCCTGCTGGTCATATGAATTTTAATAATCAACAATAAACCCTTTCATCATTCATCACCTCTTACCTGTATTAAATATGTTAGCCTACTAATAGGTCTTCCTATCTCTACTATTTCTTTTTTTGCCAATCAATCTTCTACAAAACTACTCAGATAAATCCCTAAAAATATAATATCACTTCTTACCCAGAAACCCTCTTGTGCTTTCCTTTGGTTTACAAGATAAAATGCCAACTTCTCAGCCTGTCACTTAAGGTCCTTCCTCACAATCTGCCTTCTTCAGACTCTCTGCAGAGAGATTTAAATCTTCACTGGCCAAAATGCAGCATCAAAGCATTCAGGCTCTGCTCCTGACAGATATTCAGACCAGAGGGATGGAGAACTTTTTAGCCTACCTTTTTTTCTAGCATCCCTCCGGAAAGCTCCCCAGAGCAGGAGGGAGAATCATATCTATAATGTTATTTGTAAGAGAAAGTTTAGGTCTCCACCCAAGTAAGACCTGTTCTTAGCCTGGGGGCACCCTTGTCTAGCTTTTATTGGCTGGATGTAGATACTATGACTAAAGGAGCTGTTTGCTTTTATTCAGGGGAAAGGACATAGCCACCCTGCTGTAGTCTAGACTGAGCTGAGACCTGAAAATACAAGCCTGAGTAACATGTCCAGCAGTGGAGGAACATGCCCAAAAGAAACACCAAGATCAGTGATATCTATATCTATATCTATATCTATATCTATATCTATATGCACATATATATACCTATGTCTTTATATCTATGTTTACATATACACATATATACCTATATCTTCATATATATATATGTCTCTCTTTGGAATTAATCAATATGATTTTTTTTTTTTTGCTGAGGCAATTGAAGTTAAGTGACTTACCCAGGGTCACATAGTTAGGAAGTATTAAGTGTCGGAGGCTAGATTTGAACTCAGGTCCTCCTGACTTCAGGGCTGGTGCTCTATCCACTGTGTGCCCTAGCTGGCCCCATCAATATGATATTGAAGATGCAATTTTTCCTTTTCTATGTTTTTCCTATTTATAGTCGCCTTGTATTTGATCTACACTTATCCCTTCCACATTGTAACTTTTACCATCAAGGTTTTGACATATTGCAGGCTGGTATAAGAAATTAAGCAAGGATTTGGGGGGAATTTTGTGCAATCTGCAGATGACTTGTGAAAGCCAATAGATGACACAGAAAAATGTAGAAATTCAGAACTATGTAAAATGCATGTATGATATTGCATAATATCAACCTAAATTTTATCATAAGATTCTGTAAACAACCCATTAAAAAAAGAAAAAAATTCAGACGTCTCTGGTATGAAGGGTAAATTAAAATTTTTTGTGTGGATTTTCAGATCATGGGATTGCTATGCCCTTAGTCCCCTGCATTGTGGAAGGAATGGCCTGTATATTTGTGAGATAATTTGCGAGGGAAGGCACAAAAGGAATATTCAATTGGAAATCTTGCTAAACAATTTTGTTAAATGTCTTTATTTAAGATTAATTGTGATGAGATACAAAGTAGATATATTGCTGGGAGTTCATAAATTCATTCTGAGTGGATGTGAAATCACAGAATAACTTGAATCTATAGTAGTTATTCTGACGACATCATTTGTGAGAATGGGATGCCCCAGACACTGCTCAACTTCTCCTCCCCTCCCCACATTATTCCATATACATGATGTACATGAACTGTACATATCTGACAAACTGGGTTACTTCTTGTTTCCTGAATTCTGCCTTCTAGCCCCTTCTTTGTATTTACACAACTTATACACCATTCCTTTAAAGAATTTCATGTCATATTTTCAGATGATGAAATTAAAACCATCTCTAGTCATATGAAAAGTTGCTCCAAATCACTATTGATCAGAAAAATGCAAATTAAGACAACTCTGAGGTACCACTACACACCTGTCAGATTGGCTAAAATGACAGGAAAAGATAACAATGAATGTTGGAGGGGATGTGGGAAAACTGGGACACTAATACATTGTTGGTGGAGATGTGAACGGATCCAACCATTCTGGAGAGCAATTTGGAGCTATGCTCAAAAAGTTGTCAAACTGCGCATACCCTTTGACCCAGCAGTGTTTCTACTGGGCCTATATCCCAAAGAGATCTTAGAGGAGGGAAAGGGCCCCACATGTGCAAGAATGTTTGTGGCAGCCCTTTTTGTAGTGGCTAGAAACTGGAAACTGAAGGGATGCCCATCAATGGGAGAGTGGCTGAATAAATTATGGTATATGAATGTTATGGAATATTATTGCTCTGTAAGAAACGACCAGCAGGACGATTTCAGAGAGGCCTGGAGAGACTTACATGAACTGATGCTGAGTGAAACGAGCAGAACCAGGAGATCATCATACACAGCAACAACAGTATTACATGATGATCAATTCTGATGGACTTGGCTCTCTGCAACAAAGAATTGTCTCAAACCAGTTCCAATTGTTCACTGAAGAAAACCATATACACCCAGAGAGAGGGAAATGAAATATGGAGCACAACGTAACATTTCCATGATGTCTATTGACATTTGCTTGCATTGTGTTGCCTTTCTCTGATTCTTTTTTTTTCTTGTAGATAGGATTTTTTCTTTCATAACTTGTCAAGCATTTCAACATTATTAACATGTAGTGGACTTCCTGCCATCTAGGGGAGGGGAGGGGACTGGGGGTAAAATTTGTAATGGAAAGCTTTGTAAAGATCAATGTTGGGGAACTACCCATATATATATGTTATACAAATAAAAAGCTTTAATTAAAAAAAAAAGAATTTCATGTCACTTCTCATAATCTTCCCAGGTTCAGCTCTTTTATCTCCTCTGCTATGAAGGATTTTCTGAACCCCAGTTTGCTAATGTTTTCTCTTTATCTTGCTTTATTTACCTATTTATATGCTATATTCCCCAAATAGAATGTAAGTTCCTTGAAGCCAGGATCTGTTTAGGTGGGTTTTTTCCTTTCATTTATTCCTAGAACTTGGCACAAAATGTGCTTTCTACCTTCTGAGAGGACAACCTTAACAAATGGAAAACTTAAATTAATGTTTTAAAGAAATACCACCTTTTCTCCAGGCAGAAGCTACTGTTGAGTTGTGAAAGAATGGTTCAACATTTATCCACATTATGCAGGATGCCTTTTCTGTAAATGCATTTGGCTCACACTGAATCAATAAAAATAAACCATCCGACTTGGAAGTCAGGTGTGCTTGGTACACCTGCCTTAGGACTCAATAAACCAACCCAATAACAATGCATTCAGCGTAAGCCTTGTTGGTAGATACCGGAAATACAAAAGCAAAATGAAAGATAGGCAAAAATGAAAGCAAGGAAAGAAAGGTAAAGAAATACTCTTTTCCTTCTCCAGGAAACTATTTGGGGACAGAGAGACCTTTTCAAGGATGATGTAATAGGGCACTGATGTTTCCATTCTAGAGAGTATCAACTATTTCAACTAGTTCCATTAATTATTGACAGAGACAATTGAAAGTTGATGATTCTCTCTTCCCTTTCGTTTCCAGAGGACTTTACTTGTCTACTTGAATATGCAGAAAAGATTAACTGGCTTTTTACCAATCATTGGCCTTTTCCAGGATAATGTCTGACTGGGAAATAAGAGTAATTGCTTTCAAATACTGACGATTTTAGCCAGGATATGCACTTGATAAGAAAAGAGGCTAAGAAGAAAAAGGCTCTTACTTTCTTTTCTAGAGGAAATAAGGGTTCCTACCAGGCAAATGTTTAATATCTGAGTGGGGTGGGTAGTGGAAGGGAAATATATAGACTGCTTTTAAGTTTAATTTGCTCTAAGATCCCCCCCATCACTTTCTTAAGTCTAGACAATGAAAACAGTTAATCAAGACCTGATTTGTAATATTTCCAATTTCCAAGGTGTAAATGCTCACACCAAAAATTTAACAATGTGCTTCAATAACCCTATTAGTTCTAGTTCCCATATTACATGGCAAAACTTTTCTATTAAAAATAGAAGAGAAGGAATTTTAAAATGTCTCTCCTGTTACCCTTTTCTTGAAATCATTTCTACTACCTTCTTTGTTTCCTACCTCTTTTCTAGGCAATTGCCAGAGAACTGGAAAAAGATAGAGACCCAATTCTGGATAGCCTCCTTAGTGTTACATCTGTGTACAGAAACAGTCATGTTTCTCCTTCATAATATAGTGGAAGTTTGCTGGGAAACTTGGATTAAAAAAAAGTGGATTTTATTGCAATTTTTTTTACATTGCCTAGATTTCCGTCTCTGTTCCTCCTCCCAGAGAGTTATTCCTTTATAACAAAAATTTTTATTTTTAAAAAAATTTTTGCAAGGCATTTGGGGATAAATGACTTGCCTAGGATGACAGAGCTAGTAAGTATTAAGTGACTGAGACTGGATTTGAACTCAGGTTCTTATGACTTCAGGATCAGTTTTCTGTACATTATGCCATTTAGCTTCTCCCCTTAACAAAAAAATGAAAAGAAAAAGTTTTTTAAAAGAAAAAAGTGAAAAAGAAATTCAGTAACATCAATCAATACTTTGAAAAAAACTGTCATTCTATGGAATGTTTGACACTAGTAAATCCCTTCCCATTTCTGCAAAGGGATGGGGGAGGTAGGAAAAATTGGTTTTGACCCTTGCTTCTAAAATACAGTAACTTTGAGCCTTTAGCAAATCATCCATATATATTTTGAGTTGGAAGGAATCTCAGAGTTTGCCTAGTCTAACTCATAACTAAGTGCGAATTCCCTTTGTGATATCTCTAAAAAAGGTTCATCATCCCCATCCCAGTGCCTATCACAATGCCTGTAAGTATTCTTGATGATGGGTTGATCCTACCTCTATTTGAAGACCTCTAGTAATGGAGAGCTCACTATTTTCAAGGAAGTTCATTTGTTTGCACAACTCTGATTACCAGAAAATTAAATTGACTTCTGCAATTTTTTTTCTTCTTTCTCTTATTTATATTCTATTGGGCCACGTGAAACAATCTAATTTCTCTTTGACATGAAGTTCAAATACTAAAATGAGACCTTTCATGTTCTCCCTAAGACTTCTCTTTTGTAGAATAAATACCAGTCACCTCTGAGTGACTAGTCTTTATATGGCATGTTTTCCTATCCCTTCACTACATTTGTCTACCCTACTCTAGACAAACTCCAGCTTGTCAATGTCTTTCCTAAAATTTGGTTCCCAGAGCTGAATAAAATATATGAAATATGGTTTGATCAGGGCAGAACACCTCTCTCAAAGTCTTTTGTTAAGACACAAATTAATTCAGGCTAAGATTACATTAGCTCTTCTAGCTTCCATATCACACTGAAGGCTCAAATTGAGCTTAGAAGCCACTGAAACTGAAAGTTCTTTTTAACATGAACTATTGTCACTTCTAACAAGAACTGTTGTCCCTTACTCTTTTCCCTTAGAGGTGAAATATCTTAACCGTAATGGTTTATTTGAATGTGAAAAAAGAGAGGCATGTTTATGTTTAGAGGGACTCACCTAGATGATATTGATTGGCATTAAATTATAGATTGACATAAAAAATGGAAATATATAGTTTTCTCTTCCACAACACAACTTTCCCCATTGTGGTTTCAATATCTTGCTATCGGTGATAGCAATAAATGATGCAGAAAAAGTTTAGAATCTCAGAAATGCATAAAATATATGTATAATATTATATAATATTAACATGTTTTATCTTTTAATAATAATACAGACTTCTTCTCTGGTCCAAAGGGAGGGCCAAATATTTTAAAGGGGTTTTCCACATCATAAAGTGCCATGCTCTTAATTCCCACAATTTGAAAGAGATAACTGTATAGGGAAGAGAAGGACTTATCTGTAACGTAGTGACCCAGTTCTCTTTTATCATAATTCAACACATGTCACAATACACATGAAGCCCAAACAAGAGATGGGTCTTTGAGCTGATTTGATTGGTGGAATTTCCATGTTTTTATGCCCAGGAAAACAAAAAGAGCTGAAACCCTTTATTAATAAACCTATGTAAGGCAAACAGGTCCCATAGCTTGCATTTTTATACAAGTTGTTTTGTATTTATGTACTCAAATAAGTTTTTAATATTTGTTATCTTATCGGTTTTTCACAAAAGCCTAGTAAAGTGGAATAAATATTATCCCCATTTTAGAGATGAAGGAACTGAAGCTGAGTCTGTCTTGTTATTCATCCTTTGTTTTCAAAGAAATCTAATGACATTATGGGTTGATATCTTGATTTGTTTATGAATTCAATTTAAGTGAGGCAGAGTTGAACAAAGTTATCAGCTTCATTCTCCCTTCCAGAGTCATCAAAGTACAGCTGCAGGACAAAAGTCAAGATGACTGGCAATGGTCTGGGATGCAGAAGATGATCTTGGCTTCTTCATTACCTGACCAAGCTCTGAGAGCCCCACAGTACCTCCATCATGGTCATTGGAACAAATTGTTCTCATCAGTCCATTCTGCCGGTGGAAGTCTTCCCATGCATGAGACAAATATTTCTCTAAACCATCAACAAGGTTACCCTCAACATGATTTAGCCCATCTGCTTAGGGGAACTTAGATGGCTTAGTGGCTCATGAGTTCAAATCTGAGCACAGACACTTAATATCTGTGTGACCTTGAGCAAGTCACTTATCTTTTTTGTCTCAGTTATCTCATTCAGTGAAATGAGTTGCAGAAGGAAATGGCAAACCACTCCAGCATCTTTGTCAAGAAAACCCCAAATGGGATCATAAAAAGTTGGACACAACTGAACAATTGAGTTGAACATAAAAATTAAATAATTGACCCTGAAAATAATAATATTTCTCATACTCTAATATTGAGTATGAGAGGTTCTTAATCCAGGCTTCATGAATTGTTGTTTTATAAAAACATTTTAATTGGAAAGACCTGAAAAGACTTGCATGAAGTGATATAAGAGTGAGGGTAAGAACTAGGAGAATGTTGGGTATAGTAATAGGAGGGTTGGATGATGATCAACTGTGGATGACTTAGCTGTTCTTAGGAATACAATAATACAAGACAATTCTGAAAGATTTATGATGAGAGATGTTATCTGTCTCCAGAGAAAGGACTCATGAAGTCTGAATGCAGATTAAAGTATACTTTTTCTTTACTTTCTTTTTTGTGTGTGGTTTTCTTTCACATGACTAACATGGAAATATGTTATGCATGACTGTTCATGTATAACCTATATCAAATTGTTTGCCTTCTTAATGCAGGGTGGAGGAAGAGTGGGAGAGGGAATGAGGGAAGGAAAAGAGAATTTGCAACTCAAAAACATTTTTAAAAGATTGTTTTTATATATAATAAATAAAATATTAAATTGAAAATAAAAACATTGTAATTCCCAGACTTTAATAAAATTGAATGTCTTTGTAATGCTATATATTTTATTTTATATATTTTAAAAACATTATTCTGAGAAGGAAACTGTAAACTTTACCAAGGTTGCCAAAAGAGGTCCAGGACATGACAAAGGTTAAGAATCACTGATTTGAAGAATCCATGATTTCATTGGCACTTCCTCTTTCTTCCCTAGTATTCAGTCTTTATGAATGCTATTACTAAAATAGTTCATCCATCTTGGGAATAACCCTCCCTGAACTTTGCTGCACTAAGCCTCTGATGACAGCCAAGCTATAGTAAGACTGGTATTTGAAGCTCAATAAGACCTGACAGAACTTGAGATCCATTACTGGATCCTTTGCAAACCCAGGGTTGCATCCATACCATGATGAGGCATTGGAGTAGGATATTAGTGGAGGAAACACGTGAATAAAAATTCAAAGCATAGCTCAGGGTGTTTTGTTGACTTATTAATGTTAATGGGGCAATTAGTGGATTACACAGCAGATTACTGGGCTTGTAACCAGGAAGATCTTCAAATCTGACTTCAGATGATTACTAATCTTGGGCAAATCACTTACCAACTGTTTTCCTCAGTTTCTTCAATTGTAAAATATGATGATAATAGCATTTACCTCCTAGGGTTTTTGTGACAAACCCAATTAGATCACATTTGTAAAGCTCTTATCACAGTATCTGGCACGTAATAATTGCAATATAAATTCTAGTTATTAATTACAAAAACAATAATTATTTTTAATATTGATAATTTCCATTGGATAAGCTATTACTAAAAATTAGGTAAGTTTAGGAAGAAATGATTTAAATTTTTTATTGCTAGAAATAACAAATGATATTCTAAAAATTGTTTTATTTTTTTCAATGAACTGAAATGAATTTTCTTTCTCTCCCATCCAGCTCTACTATTAAAGAAAAAATAAATAAAACCTTTGGAACAAATACACATAATCAAGCAAAACAAGACCCTGAATTGGCCATGTTCAAGAAATCTATACCGTTTTCTGTACCCTGACAGGCAATTGCTGTTAGTGTAGATTGATTCATCACCTATACTCTGGAATCTTATTGTCTTGATCAGAGTTCTTAAGGTTTTCATAGTTGAGCAAACAACATTTAAAACTCATTTGCAAGGGTCTCTTAAGATCTTTGCTACTTGGAGGTATTCTCACATGAAGATGAAATAGGCAAATCTGACTAAAGGGCTAGTAAAATAATAGCTAAAAATGAAGACTTTAAACTTGCAGTCTCCCTCCCAAAACAAATCACAGCCCCTCTATCTGTTTTCCCTGTGTGATTCTTATGCATGTTTTATCAGGAATCTTCCACAGAGCTATCTAGCATGCTTCTTTCCATTCTTTTTGTATCTCATGAATATTAGGTTATATATATATATATGTATGTATGTATGTATATATATTTGCTGAGGCAATTGGGGTTAAGTGACTTGCCCAGGGTCACACAGCTAGCAAATATTAAGTGTCTGAGATCAGATTTGAACTCAGGTCTTTCTGACTTCAGGGCTGGTGCTCTATCCACTGAGCCACTGATCTGCCCCTATTTACAAATTTCTTAGAATTTTATTTTCATTATCTGAGTTAGTGGTTGTGGTTTGGAAATTGTTTTCTTTTTTAAAAAGTATTTTAAATATGTTTGTTTTTAAAAACAATTTTTATTGATTTTTAATTACCAAAATGTCTTTAAAGGAAAAACAATTTTAAAAAATAAGACAACTTCCCCCCAACTTTTATCTCCCCTACCAAAACTAATAAATCCATGTGACAAGTTTGAAAATGGAAGCAAGGGTACCACACCTGTAAGACTCCCACCTCTGCAAAGAAGAGGGGGCAAGAATATCTTCTCATATATCTTCTTTGGAGTCATGCTTGTTTTTTTTTATATAATTTTACAACATACATTTTTAATTGTTTTGTGGTTATTCTTTCTTTTTAACCTTGTTGCAATTATTGTGTATATTGTTTTCCTGTCTCTGCTTACTTTACTTTGCACCTGATCTTATAATGCTTCTTGTATGTATTCTTTGTGTTTTGTTTCATATAGAATTGTAATATTCTACCCTATTCCCTACCATAGTTTTAAATGCCTTTGTTATGAGATTTGAAAATGCTAACAAGATGGCCTGAACTTTTGTGTCTGTCTCCAAATAAGTCTCATCTTTGGTGAGCAACTTAGTCAAGTTTTGCATAAAGTTTCCTATTATAAATAGAATATTTGTAATTATGGTAAAGTGAGAGTCGTTAACCTAGAAGTTCAACCTTACATTGAGGGTGTCTGATAGGCATTGGCCCTCCTTTGAGCAATATCTTCAATGGGATTAAGATCCAGGATCTTTTAACTGCACCCCAATCTGCAAAAAGCAGGGATCAAATTCAAGTTTGAGTTTTGGCTCCAATCTTTCCTAATTAGATTTGCAGTTAGCTCAAACCAGCTAGAGAGTAAACAGTTAAAATTACAGTCTGAGTATTTACACTGCAGGAATCAACAAATGCAACAAACCAGGATTTGATTAATTGTTTTGTTGATTCTCTAGACTCCAGAAAGTGATGAAGAATAATGTAAATTAATTTTTTTAAGGATGTTGTACATTCACTTTTTTTTTTTTTAACAACCAGAGATCTGGCTGTTGAATATTTGCCAGCATATCATTGACTAGGTGACATAATGAGCATGCCATTTAACCTTTTTTGAATTTCTCTTTCCAAATCTATACAATGGCTTCTCATTAGTTGGGTCCTAAATGGCAGAAATAATGAATTACCTGAAGTGATATATTTGAATTTATATTGTTTAAAGCTATATTTGTTTTTATATTATGGTAATTGGTTTTATATAGCTATATATTTGTTTTTAAATTATGGTAATTGGTTCCACAATAATGGAAATAGGCAGTGAAAATTGATCTGTCTATATAGTAATACTTGAACCAAGATTCTCACAGGGTTGTTATATGGAAAATGTTTTGCAAATTGTTAAATGCTAAAGAATTGTGAGCTATGAGTGTTGTAGAATTGAAACCATTGTTCCTTCTTAAGGGGGTGAAAGGACAGAGTCAAATATATGGCAACTTTGTGAGGTTTATAAACCCCCCATTCAAAGAAAGAAGAAAATATACACTATATATGTGTATATATACATATATATGTATATGTATGTGTATACACACACACAAAATATTTATAGAAGCTTTTATCATAATAACAAAGAAATGGAAACTAAAAGGTTGCCCATCAATTGGGAATGACTGAGCAAATTATGACATACAAATGTAATGGAATACTATTGTGCTGTATATGAAAAATGATGAAGTTATAAGAAGCCTTGCTCTTTTGGAGAAACCTGGGAAGTTTTGAAAGAACTGATGCAGTTTACACATTAGAAAGTGAGCAAAGTGAGGGGAACAACTTATATAACAACAATATTGCAAAAACAAACAATTTTTAAAGATTTAAGAACTCTGATCAATTTGATACCCGATGACAATTCCAGAGGGCCAATGGGGAAAGCTTACTACCCACCTCCTAAGAAAGAGGTGATTGACTCAGGGTTCAGAATGAGATATATATTATTAAACGTTGTCAATGCAGGAAATTATTCTAATTGATTATGCATATTTGTTATAGGACTTTTTTTCTCTTCTTTTTTTCTAATGGGGGTTAGAAATAAAAGGAAGATAAAATAAATTTTTGTCAGTTGAAAAAATGAACTAAAATTTCTAAAAGCTGATAAAAAAAGGTAAAGTAAACATTAGAAGAAGCTGGAAAGATGTATATGTATTTGTATAGGTGTATGTGTAAGGAAGGGTTGTGTAAAGGGAGGGGAATCTCCTAGATTTGCTTTCCATTTCTGGATGGAAGGGGAGGGATTCAATTCTGCTTTTCTGTATGTGAACCTTTCCCAGCTTTTTGTGTGCCATCCAACCAAACGGCTTCCTTTTCTCTCTCTAGCTTTCTTAGGAATCACTATTTAATGCCCAGCGTTCAGTTATTTGGTTTCCACAGCAACACAAAGTATCCAAAGTACAGGTTACTAGCTATTGTCTTGGCTCACTGTACTGGAGGGATGACTGTATATAGTTTGCTCTGTATATATTTGTTTATTTGTATTCTCTCACCCTCATCCCCATTTAGATTGTAAGCTCCTTGAGGTCAGGCACTGTTTTGTGCCTCTTTTTAGCCCACATAGTAGATGTTCAATAAATGTTTATTGATTGATAGACAGTGAGATGAGTATATTAATTATACAGTTAGACACAGCAATGAAAATATTGTCTGGAGATCTGAAAGAATCTGTGTGATGTATAGAGTGTTAGCAATGGAATCAGGAGGATCTGAGTTCAAATTTCATCTCGGGTAATTCTTAGCTTTTTAGCACTTAATGAGTCACTTCTCTACTCTTCATTTCCTTGTCCATAAATAAGAGGGTTGGACTCTTCCAGAATTAAATCTATGTTCCTATGAAATTTATTAGCAGTGAGATCTTGGGCAAATCACTTTTATAGGGCTCAGTGTTTTTTAATTGATAAAATGAAGCTAGATTAAGGTACTTTCCAATTTGAAAAAAAATTCTGTCTCAATAATTTTGTCCTCTCGGTCACCTTCATTATCAGTATGAAACAGATGAAATGGAATGAAGGAAAACAATAGCTATAAATATTACAGCATACTTAGATATTCTTTCCTGAAAAGATAGGAACAAATATACAGTTTCACAAAGCATGAAGACCCCCAAGTTACTAATTAGAAAGTATTCAGTCATAGTAGCCTGATTATGAATGCACAATTTTTTCTTATGGACATTTTTTATTTGCAAAACATATGTATGGTTAATTCTTCAACATTAACCCTTACAAGCCTTTCTGTTACAAATTCTCCCCCCTACTCCCCACCCCTCGCTTAGATGGCAGGAGATCCACTACATGATAATTATGTTAAAATACTTGACAAATCAAATATATGTATACATATTTCCACACTTATCTTGTTGTGCAAGAAAAATCGTATCTACAAGAAAAAAAATCTGAGAAAGGAAACACAATGCAAGCAAACATCAATAGAGAGCATAAAAATGTTATGTTGTGGTCCACATTTCACATCCCTCTCTCTGGGTGTATATGGCTTTCTTCACTGAATAATTGGAACTGGTTTGAAACATCTCATTGATGAAGAGAGCCATGTCCATCAGAATTGATCATCATATAGTATTGTTGTTGCCGTGTATAATGATCTCCTGGTTCTGCTCATTTCACTCAACATCAGTCCATGCAGGTCTCTCCAGGCCTCTCTGAAATCATCCTGCTGGTCGTTTCTTACAGAGCAATAATATTCCATAACATTCATATACCATAATATATTCAGCCACTCTCCAATTGATGGGCATCCCTTCAGTTTCCAGTTTCTAGCCACTACAAAAAGGGCTGCCACAAACATTTTTGCACATGTGGGGCCCTTTCCCTCCTCTAAGATCTCTTTGGGATATAGGCCCAATAGAAACACTGCTGGGTCAAAGGGTATGCACAGTTTGATAACTTTTTGAGCATAGTTCCAAATTGCTCTCCAGAATGGCTGGATCCATTCATAGTTCCACCAACAATGTATTAGTGTCCCAGTTTTCCCACATCCCCTCCAACATTCATCATTATCTTTTCCTGTCATTTTAGCCAATCTGACAGGTGTGTAGTGGTACCTCAGAGTTGTCTTAATTTGCATTTCTCCGCTCAATAGTGATTTGGAGCACCTTTTCATATGACTAGAAATAGTTTTATTTTCATTCTTATGGACATTTTAAAAAGCCCATTATGTGACTAATCAGGAGTAACAATAATTTCATAACAACTAAGATAAGAAATTCTAGATTTTAGCTTCTCAATTTTTATATTGACAATTAAAGCTAAATCCTCTGAAACATAAATGTTGGCAAAGAACCTCACTAGATTATTTATAATTTTAGAACTAAGTTGCTTTTTATACCCTTTGGACTTTGTGGCACACTCTTTTTGCTTTTTTGAACAATGTACTGTTTTCTTGTGCTCCATATTTTTTTTTAGTAATGTGTTGTTGATTCTTTGTATAAAGTACATATTCATGTGATTAGCCTATATTTGAGGGGTCACTGGCATTCTCATCCATTAGTAAGAATTATATACAATTTCTGTGAAGAAAACTGAGATCAGAGGTGCATGTGGGAGAAAGCTGGTTTAAGTGTCTTGCAAATAATCACAATTTTTATTTCATTGTTTCAGTCTTGCCTGAATTTTTGTGACCCCATTTGGATTTGCATTTTTTTTTGGCAAAGATAGTGGAATTATTTTCCATTTCCTGCTCCAGATCATTTTACTGATGAGGAAACTCAGTTGCTGAGGGCTGAATGACTTGCTCAGGATCACATAGCTAATAAGTGAGTGTCTAAGGTCAAATTTGAACTGTCTTTTTGACTCCACTCTATCCACTGGGAGATATAGCTTCTCTAATAATAACTACTATTAACCTCACTCTACTCCTTTCTTGATAAGGTTCAATTAGAAATGATACTAGATCAATTTGCTATCCTGTTATTATCTCTAATATTCAAGGTTCTGCTTTTTATAATCAAATAAAACTTTTAGTTTGTAAACTCATATTTAATAAATGCATTTTAGCATCATTCTAGCAAGAAAGAGGAAAACAAGAATAATATGCCTTTCATCCTGTCTCCTACATGATTTTTATCTTCTCAAAATCCCTGTCTTTTCAAAGCTTTTCTTTCCATATACCTAGAATACTGGAATTCAAATTTTATACTCTTTGTTATGATATTGTTGTTAATCCTAATTAGTCTCATAATATGATACTTAGACAAAGACAATTTAATCTTTTTTTATAAAAAAATTCCTTAATACAATGTTTATGTATCCATAGCCTGGATATTATGACTGAAAACACTCTGATTAGTTACTTGGGAGGAGGGTCTTTATATTATGTGTACTTGACCCTAGATTTTGAGTGTGTCTAAATACAGTAACTTTTTTTCTTCAATTGCATTTGTTTACACTGATCTCAATGAAACTGAGAAAGTACATGATGTAAGTCACAATTTTTAAATTTTTTCTCCATGTTCTTGTATTTGAATGAATGAACATGCTTAAATACTTATCGTGTCTTATACTAAATGCTAAGCACTGATGAGAGAGATATAGATAAGATAATCTCCCTTTTCAAAGAATCTTATGCTTTTATGAGATAATGTTTTATCAGGATGATTATTGGCAACTGTCTAATCTGTAATTATGGTCCAGTTCCCATATGGTTGGTTAATTTCTTTCTTTCTTTCTTTCTTTTTTTTTTTTTTTTTTTTTGCTGAGGCAATTGGGGTTAAGTGACTTGCCCAGGGTCACACAGCTGTTATGTGTCTGAGACCAGATTTGAACTCAGGTCCTCCTGACTTCAGGGCTGGTGCTCTATCCACTGCGCCACCTAGCTGCCTGGTTGGTTAATTTCTTGAATATATTTTGAAATTTATATTTATAACAGGAATTTCTCCAATTCAATCTCTGATATATAATTGTTGCTGTCAGGACATGTCTCCTTGCTAAATATTACAGATTAAATTTTTATAGCCTTCAAAGTTCGATTTTGATTATTCCCTTGTGTGATATACATGGATCACTAAGTCTGGACTGCTTGAAGGTAATTCTTTAGTTGTTTTGGTGGCAATGCTCTGTTCTTTCTGTCTCCAGGTCTAGGGTTCTGTCTACTGCACTATGTCCCCTCCCCAAACCATAACCTGAAGTCAATGAGAGATACTTTAGGGTATATGTTCAATGCTACTAAAAACCCCAATACAACCATAATTTTTCCCTTAAAATTCACCTTTTTCTGCAATGCCTTTCCTAATTTCAAGGCCATTGCACTTCAGTCTTGCCTACTGTGGCAATCATTACATGCTGGAGCAGATTCAGCCTGGGTTGGTGCTTCAGAATTGGAATTGGGAGGGGCAGCTAGGTGACACAGTGGATAGAGCACTAGTCCTGCAATCAGGAAACCCCAAATTCAAATCCAGCCTCGGACACTTACTAACTGTGTGACCCTGGACAAGTCACTTAATCTGTTTGCCTCAGTTTCTTCATCTGTAAAATAAGCTGAAGAAGGAAATTGCCAAACACTCCAATATCTTTGCCATGAAAACCCCAAATGACATCTCAATGAGTCAATGACTGAATTAAACAATGACTGAACAAAAATTAAGATGATTGAACTACAATGATTTCTTTTTTTTAAAAAAATTTTTTTATTAAAGCTTTTTATTTGTATAACATATGTATGGGTAGTTCCCCAGCATTGATCTTTACAAAGCTTTCCATTGCAAATTTTACCCCCAGTCTCCTCCCCTCCCCTAGATGGCAGGAAGTCCACTACATATTAATAATGTTGAAATGCTTGAGAAGTTATGCAAGAAAAATCCTATCTACAAGAAAAAAAGAAAATCAGAGAAAGGCAACGCAATGCAAGCAAATGTCAATAGAGATCATGAAAATGTTACGTTGTGGTCCATATTTCATATCCCTCTCTCAGGGAGTATATGGTTTTCTTCAGTGAACAATTGGAACTGGTTTGAGACAATTCTTTGTTGCAGAGAGCCATGTCCATCAGAATTGATCATCATGTAATATTGTTGTTGCTGTGTATAATATTCTCCTGGTTCTGCTCGTTTCACTCAGCATCAGTTCATTCAAGTCCCTCCAGGCCTCTCTGAAATCGTCCTGCTGGTCGTTTCTTACAGAGCAATAATATTCCATAACATTCATATACCATAATTTATTCAGCCACTCTCCCATTGATGGGCATCCCTTCAGTTTCCAGTTTCTAGCCACTACAAAAAGGGCTGCCACAAACATTCTTGCACATGTGGGTCCCTTTCCCTCCTCTAAGATTTCTTTGGGATATAGGCCCAATAGAAACACTGCTGGGTCAAAGGGTATGCACAGTTTGACAACTTTTTGAGCATAGCTCCAAATTGCTCTCCAGAATGGTTGGATCCGTTCACAGTTCCACCAACAATGTATTAGTGTCCCAGTTTTCCCACATCCCCTCCAACATTCATCGTTATCTTTTCCTGTCATTTTAGCCAATCTGACAAGTGTGTAGTGGTACCTCAGAGTTGTCTTAATTTGCATTTCTCTGATCAATAGTGATTTGGAGCAACTTTTCATATGACTAGAGATGGTTTTAATTTCATCATCTGAAAATTGTCTGTTCATATCCCTTGACCACTTATCTATTGAAGAGTGGCTGAACTACAATGATTTCAAAATGAAGATGCTTCTCTTAAAATTTGCAACCACAGCCTTCTCTTTGCTATCTTTTTGTTTGATATGTTTACCTACAGATGAACAATGTATTTGTATTTATTACTTCATCCATTGGTTCAAATGGCCTCTGAATTCAAGCTTAAAATATTTGGATGCTGTCTTTCCTTCCTACTTTAGTAAATTTTGCACTTATGGAGCCCAAATGACATTTTGATACAACTAGAGAACAATTCTGTGAGATGAAAGAGATATTAACTATGTTTTTAAATGTAGTCAGATAGCTTATAACTTCCATATACATCAAGTGATTAAATAAATGATTAATAATTCTCTTTTAAATTTGTAAACAAAGCTCTATTTTGGGGCAATGATAATGGATTGAAAGGCAAACAAACTATAATAGATTTGAAATATCTCCTTTATGTTCTCTGATAAAGGCCTCATTTCTAAAATATATAGAGAATTCACTCAAATTTATAAGAATACAAGCCATTCTTCAATTGGCCAATGATCAAAGAATATGAACAGACAATTTTCAGATGAAGCAATTGCCTTTTCAACTTTTTCTCGTTCAGATTTAATCATTCTGATTTCTGCCTCTAACTTCATCTAATCTGTGTTTAAGGATGATATTACCCTGCTATTGTGAGCAATAATTTGTTACTGGAATTTTCAATTTTGTTATAACATAGTGATGATTCATAATGAAAGCTATAATGCCTATGTTACAATTTATTCTCCCATGTGGACTCACTACTTTTGTGATTCCCTAAAGCGATTCCCACAGGTGGAGTTTTTATGCTTCTGATTCGTTCCAATCTTTCTTGCATTGATGAGGAAACAGAACTTGGAAGAATGCCATTCATTCCATTTGTCCTCCATGTCAAGTTGATTATAATGACACTTTCAAGTAGGGCCTACCTGACTGTCCATTTCTTAGACTCAGAGAAACAATTTTTCTTGCTGGCTGGATGCTAATCCAATCAGGGGTATTGCTAGAATTCAAACTTTCCAGTATTTCAGTGTTCCTGCCAGCAATTGTATTGATCTAGGGTATGTATGTTTCAGGGATATCACCCTGGTTAGCATTTCTTTACTTTGTTGAGTTCTCATATCTTACAGCATGGATGCTGGATTGGATTTTGAGGAGGATGGTTTGCAATCATTATTATCATTTTTTAATATTATTATTATTATTATTACAGTGAACATTTGACTGACTTCTTAATGATAAAGGCATAACCTAGGGCTGTGATCATATGAGTGAAGAGAAGGGGGTGCATTCATGAGAAGCTGTGAAGGAAGAAAGGCAAATACAATTGATTTGGAAATGGATGGGGTGCCCAAGATGCACAAAAGTGAGACGTTGCAATGACACTGAAGTGCAAACCTCAGTGACTGGGAGGATAGTGATGTATGACCAGATCTCAGAATAAAGATTGGGGCTGAATATAGATCTGGGAATCAGATCTATAGATAGAATAATTGAATCCTTGACAACCAATGACATCATCAGGTGAGATAATATATAGAGAAAGAAGAAGGGGATCCAGTATGGAGATTTTGTTGAAAGCTATACTTAATTGATAAGTAATGGGTTAATAGCCAGCAAAGGAGACTAAGAAGTGTCAGAAAGGGGCAGCTAGGTGGAGCAGTGGATAGAGAACCAGCCCTGAAGTCAGAAGGATCTGAGTTCAAATCTGATCTCAGACACTTAACACTTCCTAACTGTGTGACCCTGGGCAAGTCACTTAATGCCAATTCCTCAGGGAAAAAAGTGTCAGAAAAAAAGAGAACCAGGAAAGAGCAGTGTCCCAAAAACAGAGAGAAGAAGGCACTTGATAATGTCAAATACTGCAGAGATTAGAGTAGAAGAGAGTTATAGCAAGAAGACCAATTGTAAAAGATGATGGCCTGAACAAAGAGAGTGACTATATGAATGGAATATGTATATTAGTATATATGTATTATACTTGTATATAAAAGAGGCTGGGATGGTAAAAAATGACAAATTTGACATTGGATTGGGTAAATGGGGTAAATGAGCATGAGGGGTTGAGGATGCTGGCAAAGAAGAATCAGACTAGAGAAAAGACCTTTAGATATTATAATTAAGATATCTTTATATTTCACACTTTGAAAATGGGCAAAGATGAGAAAAGATAGGAATAGTCAATGTTGGAGGGATTGTAGGAAAATACTTATACATTGTTGGTGGAGTTCAGAATTATTAGTACAACCATTTTGGAAGGCAATTTGGTATGACACAAAATAAAATTATTAAAATATCTATACCCTTTGACCTGGAGATTATACTACTAAGCTTATACCCCTAAGTGGCCATTGATAAGAAATTACCCATCTACCCCAAAATATTAATAGCATCACTTTTTGTAATGCCTATCAATTGTGGAATGGCTTAATTGTGATACATAAATGTGACAAAATATTAATGTGTTGGAATGAAAAATGGAAATGATAAATGCAGAGAAGAATGAAAATATTATTTGAAATGATCCAGAGTAAAATAATTAGAGCCAAGAAAGAGATAAATCCAGTGACTTTGTTATTCAATCATTTTTTAGTTATCTTTAATTGTTCATGATCCCATTTGAGATGTTCTTGGCAAAAAATACTAGAGTAGTTTGTCATTTCCTTCTCCAACTCATTTTACAGATGAGGAAACTGAGGTAAACAGTATTAAATGACTTGCCAAGGATCACACAGCTAGTATGTATTGGAGGTCAGATTTGAATTCAGGAAGATGAATCTTTCTGACTTCAGACCTGGCACTCTATGCACTCTATTCAGGGTAGGTAAACTTTTTCTACTTGCAATTAAGAAATTTTAACATGACTTGTCTCAAATCTGAGCTGAGGAGCTTCTAGCAGCATTTGTACATGCACAATGACAAGTACATATGTTGAATGTTCAGAACTAAGGCTGCAGTGAAATCATGTGATCCAACATGGATAAGTGCTGCCAGAAACACCTAGGATTCATTATACATTTGATTTTGAATTAATTTTTGGTCATTGTGTTCAAAAACCTTTTACTGTTGCCACATTTTTGTGACCCCCACATTCAGTTATGTGATAGGGTCACAATTCACAGTTTAAGAAGTTTTGCACTTTTTCATTTAGCTGCCCTATACAATGACTACAACAATGTAAATGGAAATAATAATCACATGCACATACACAAAACCATACATGCACAAATCAAAATTTCAAAATTATAAAGAATCATCATGACTCCAAAGAAGAGATATGAGAAGATACTTCTGCTCAATCCTTTTGCAGAGTTGGGAGGTTCATAGATGGTATATATTGCACATATTTTCAGATTTTTTCAATATATTGATGTGCAGATTTTTTTCTTTTTTCCTTTTATTTTTGTCTTTAAAAATAATATTTGTTTTATAAAAAGGCTCTTGAGGAGAAGCAAAGGGCACTAGGAGAAATTATGGTGATATAAACAAACAAAAACATCAATTAAAAACTTATTTGAAGTAATAACAAAAAAGAACATTGGTAACCTTGGAAAGGGTAGTTCAGCTAAGTAATATAATGATAAAAATGAAAATAGCACCTACTCAAGATATTTTCTACAAAGGAATTATATATTCCTGAATAATAGCTGATTTCTATATAGCATTTTAAAATATAACTTAACTTAACATCTAGTTAATAAGGACAATTGCTTAAAATGGAAAGTTACCTGATGACCCACTTCATTCCACTAGTGGCAGCACCTCTCTTGAGTTCCTCCTCTGTAAGTTTGGCCCTCCAGAATGATCCCAAAATTTCTGATTGAATGCTCCTCAAACATTCCCCAGCAATGGCTTTGTAGTGTTCTGGGGTATCTGACCATGATAGTTGGCACATCTCCAATTTAATTTGTCTTTAAAAATTGATTTAAGGACCCATTTCATGCTGCTTTCCCAGATACATTTCATGTGCTTGTACAAGGCATAGAAATCATTATACAACTCTTTAAAGAAATAAAATAATAAATGCTTATTGAATGAATGAAAAATTATTTCTTGAGAAATGAGCAATCTTAGAGATAGCCAATGTTATCTATGATTCCAAACTGAATGCTTGAAATATACTGAAAAATCTTGGCTGAGTACCCAAAAGGCAGTCAGCCTGCTACAAGAAAGAGAACATAAGCCCTAGAATTAGAAGAATTGGGTTAAAAATCCCCCACTCTGATGTAACCTTCTGGAAAACTACCTTCTCTGAGATTCAGTTTCCTTCTCTGAACAATGGGGATAATATCTGTAATAACCATCTCATAAATCAGATAAGGTAAGATCACGTAGAGAACCACTTTGCAGACTTTAAAGTGCTATCTCTGTGTGTGCATAATACCAACTATTATTAATCTCTAAAACTATATGCAGGTGTCAGTCTTTAGAACACTGATTAAGTAATATATCTGTTCAATTAAATTAAGACCCTGACCGATAATTAATTTCACATGTATTATAGTAAGACTTACTAGACCAATAGATTCAGCAATTTTTAGCCAAAATAATTCAAGAATTATTTTTAAAAATAATAGTTCAGGATGAAATGTCTCTTAAAACATGGGTTGCAAATGATAATGGAATAAAAACCATCATGCCTTGTACTTCTAACTTCAGTAAAGGGAGTGATCCTTGAGTCATTGCTCAATAGAGACAATAGAGAACAGAATCTGTGGGCAGAAATTATTTGGTTGGAATTTTCTAATAGAAATGGGTTGAACTCCCACTGTAATAATAATAATGAGAATAACTTACATTTCTACTGAATTTTAAGCTTACAACACATATTTTTCAGTTCTGTAAAGTAGGAAATATTATTGTAACACCCTCCCAACTCATCTTTCTGCCTCATCTCTTCCCCACTTTAGTCTATGCTCCACAATGATGACCACATAATTTTCTTAACATCTTAACATTTCTTAACAGTTTTGAACAACATATTACTCCCCAGTCAACATCAGTGGCTTACATTGCCTCAAGAATAAAGCAAACTCTTATTTTCTTTTTAACCTTATCACATCCTTGCCTCAATCTATTATTCCAAGAGTATTGTGCATTGCTATCTCCTTCACCCCTATCCCACTGTAATTCAATCAAACTGTAACTTTTTTTTTTTACCAAAGACACATTATCTCCTGTCTTTCTGTGCCATTGTAATAATTGTCTCCTATGTCTAGAGTGAGGGCAGCTCAGTGGTGCCATAGTGCATAGAGAAATGAATATAGCCATGGTACCAGCACAGGGAAGTAAATAAACCATTCATTCAACCACAAGAAGAGTTAAATCTAGTTCTAATAATTTCCTAACATATACAGTGGAAGGATGTGATTTTTATAATGTTTATATTAAGAGTCTTCACATGCCAGGAAAAACCTGCGTACATCTGGGGAGATTTTTTTACATCTGTGATTTGTTGTTTTCACCCAGAAAACTCCTTTATGGTATATTGCTATCTGTTGTCACCAAATCCTTGTATAAACACATTGTTTGCAAAATTCAAGGAAGAAAAAGGTTATTTACAGGTGGGGGTGTGCTGGAGTTAGCTTGGATAGGCTTGCAAAACCAAGTTGATAAATTTTCACTCTGAATTGATAATTTACTCTTGAGAAAAATTTACACCGAGAAATCAACGAACTCTATAAGTGATTTGTTGATTACCTATTCTAGATTTTTAAAAGTGATGGGAAAGTATTAATAATGCAGATTAATCTTTAATTCCATAGAGATTATTGTTAAATATTAACCAGCACATCATTGTTTATAGGACAAAGAAAACAAACAGAATTCAGAATAGAGACTATGGAAAATATAGATAACTCACCAACATTCCTAGAGCTCTACATAGCCTTATGTTCTAAGTACAGTGTCTCTATTCAAACATATTCAAACAGCTTCTCCTTGTTGTTCTGTTGATGTTCTCCCTACTAGAAGCAAAACTCCAGAGACCATGATCCACCCTATAAAGGTAGAGTTAAACCATTCAGTTTTAGGACTCCTTCCTGGGATTGAACTAGCCTTATTCATGCATGGGTCAAATCTCAACCCTATTATAACTAACCATATATTTACTCAACCTACTATATCTAGGCTGGTTGTAGTCTCAGACTACCCTTTCTATTCCATCCATTTATTCACCAGGACACTGGAGATGTCATGTGCCTCAATGTTACATGATTACCCTGTTCCTATTTTCCAAAGATTTTGCTTTGGGAAGTAGGGGAAAGTAGGAAAACAGGGAAAGGAACAAAAATTTATTAAGTGCCTACTATATGCTGGTCACTGTGCTAAATGCTTTACAAATGTTATCTCACTGCTATTGGAAAGGTCCTAATAATCCATTTCCCCTTGAATCTACTTAGAATTTCTGGGACTACCTCAACCAAAAATCCCTTCCCTGAACACCACTCCTCTAAATATGGTGTGTCTACCTATTAGAATATAAGGAGACTTCTTTTCTGGTAGGAGATACCTCATTTTGATATTTGTATTATGTAGTACAATCTGTGGAATATAGTAGGTGATTAGTAAATGTTCAGTAATTTATTAGTTGATAAATCATGATTCATGACACTTTTTATAATTGTCCAGAATTCCCACTCCTTCTGCAGGTACTAGTAATTTTTTTCTGAGGCAATTGGGGTTAAGTGATTTCCCAGTGTCACACCTAGGAAATGTTAAGTGTCCGAGGTCACATTTGAACTCAGGTCCTCCCGACTTTAGGGCTGGTGCTCTATCGACTGCATCACTTAGCTGCCTCCGGACTAGTAGTTCTTACAGGGGTATTTATTCCCTATGCATTTTCCCAGCCTTTTTTACTTCCCTCTGCCTACAATTCTCTACAATTCCCAGGAAATGTTGCTAGCCCATTTTCCAGAGAAAAACTGGCCAAAACTATTTTCTTTCTAATGCAATGAAAGGAGTATTTCAGAGTCTTCCAGTCACAGTGTGAAATATAGGTAAGTCCTCCATCAGTACAATTCATGTCCAGATCAGGGTTCCTGGTCTTCTTTTGATTTTTCCATCTCTTTTGTGCTTCAGGAAACCCATCATTGGGGAAACTCATTATCCTGAAAGATTAAATCAGCCTTTGTACTCCCATCTCATCAGTACTCTTTGCCCCTCTAATTGGAACTTCTGACTTGGGGGTCAGAACCATTTAAGGAGGGGGCCTAAACAGTTTTTTCCCTTACTTCCCACCAGTTGAACTGTTTTTGGACTTCTCCATTATGGCACTGAGCTAAGTACCTTCTCCCATTTTGTGTTGTCTTCACCCATTAGATTATAAGCTCTTTCACTTTGGAACTATAATCAAAAAGTTATCAACCCTTTGACCCAGCAGTGTTTCTATTGGGCTTATATCCCAAAGAGATCTTTAAGGAGGGAAAGGGCCCCACATGTGCAAGAATGTTTGTGGCAGCCCTTTTTGTAGTGGCTAGAAACTGGAAACTGAAAGGATGCCCATCAATTGGAGAATGGCTGAATAAATTATGGTATATGAATGTTATGGAATATTATTGTTCTATAAGAAACGACCAACAGGAGGATTTCAGAGAGGCCTGGAGAGACTTGCATGAACTGATGCTGAGTGAAACGAGCAGAACTAGGAGATCATCATACACAGCAACAACAGTATTACATGATGATCAATTCTGATGGACATGGCTCTCTGCAACAATGAAATGTCTCAAACCAGTTCCAATTGTTCAGTGAAGAAAACCATATGCACCCAGAGAGAGGGATATGAAATGTGGACCACAACATAACATTTCCATGATCTCTATTGATGTTTGTTTGCACTGGGTTTCCTTTCTCAGATATTTTTTGTTCACGTAGATACGATTGTTCTTGCACAGCAAGATAAGTATGGAAATATGTATACATATTCGACTTGTCAAGTATTTCAACATTATTAACATGTAGTGGACTTCTGCCATCTAGGGTTGGGGAGGGGACTAGGGGGGGAAATTTGTAATGGAAAGCTTTGTAAGGATCAATGTTGAGGAACTACCCATACATATGTTATGCAAATGAAAAACTTTAATAAAAGAGAAAAAAAAGAAAAAAATATTATAAGCTCTTTGAGGGCAGCAATGTCTTTCTTTTTATTTGTATTTGAATCCTTGTACTAATAGACAATTTTTATTAATTGACTCTATTTTGAAATCTCTCCCTTGTCATGAAGTTCCCATATATCTCTGATCTTATACAAAAAATTCACCAAAAAGTCAGGAATATTTGATTCTTTCATTTTGAATTGGTCTCTGTGGGTAGTGAATTGAGACAGCTTGAAATTTTATTTCATCTTCTATCCCCAGTTTCTAGGTAGTGTGTTTGATTCTTGTATCAGCATTTCCCTAAAGTTAACCCCCCCCAAAAAAAACCTTGACCCCCTCCCCAGCCTGACCCAGTTTCTTTTCAATTATATTTAAAGCCCTGCCAGGTCTTCAGGGCACAACTAACTGGAAGTTATTCATAATAACAAGTAATTCTTCCTACTATCTTTCTGTTAAAGTGGGGGAGCCAAGCACTTCCTTCATCCAAGAAAATAGAAAAGAAGGAAAAGCATATTTCTTTATAATGAAAAGGTAGGAAATCAGACCTGTTTTAGCAAAGCCTGTGAGAAAGTGATATCAAAGTATGTTCCACAGGGCAATGTCATGTCCAACCTTTGACATATTATATATCAAAGGCCCAGAGAAGGATAAGCATGGCATTGTATATGCCTAGTTGGAGACAATCCAAAGCTGAGATAAAGTATGGATAAAAATGGCAACCAGTGGTTTCTGCAGAGTACTGTGTGTTAAGTATTAAGATGCCCACGGAGAGTTTAAACACATTTTTAAAAAGCAAAGATTCTGAATAGTCAGCCAGACAGTCAATAAACATTTATTAAGAAGCTACTTTGTGCCAGTTACTTTGCCAAGTGCTGGGGATACAAAGAAAGGCAGAAGTCTAATGAGTAGAGAGAATATGAAAACAATTATGTACAAAAAAAGAGATCCAGACAAGCTAGATCAGAACTGGTTAAAGAGGCAATGAATTAGCATTAAGGGGGATCAGGAAAGTCTTCTTGCAGAAGGTGAGATATTAGCTGGGATTTGAAGGCAGCTAGAGAAGCCAGGTGGCAGAGATAAGGAGAGAGAGAATCCTAAGCATGGGGCAGCCAGTAAAAATGCAGAGTTGGAGATAGATTATTTTTGCAAGGACCAGCCAAGAGATTGATGTCATTTTATGGCAGAGTAACATGGGGAGGAGGGAAGGAGGATATAAGAAGACTGGACATGGAGGAGGACCCAGATTTTGAAGGGATTTGAATGCCAAACAGAGGATTTTATATTTGATCTTAGAGGTGATAGGAATTTTTTTAATTCTTTTTTTAATTTTTAATTTTTTTTTTTTTTTGCTTTTTGCTGAGGCAATTGGGGTTAAGTGACTTGCCCAGGGTCACACAGCTAGGGAATGTTAAGTGTCTGAGACTAGATTTGAACTCAGGTCCTCCTGACTTCAGGGCTGGTGCTCTAACCACTGTGCCACCTAGCTGCCCCAGAGATGATAGGAATTTATTGAATCAGACAGTGTGTAAATAGCAGGAAGGACACAATATAATCAGGAGAGAAGGGAATATAAAGAGAAAAACAAAGTTCTTTGTGTAAAAAGGAAGGGAAGGTAACAGGTTACTGAGTTTTACTAAATGAACAGTTGTTCCTTAGAAAGGGCCTTAGTTCACATTAAAATTGAATAGAAGGACCCCTCCTGAGCACACTGCATCAATTTTTTTTTTCCAGTAAATTTAGTGTTTGTAAAAGCACCATGCCAACAGTTGTTGAAAACAAAAGCTTTCATTCACTAACCAAGAAACTGCTATGAGGATTGGATTTCAGCCTCAAAGCAGGACAGGACAAATATCTATAATTGCATTTTGCGGCAATTTGAAACATTTCCTCCTTCTTTTTGCTTAGGTAATCAGTGGCTCACCAGTGCTAATTTGCCCAGTCTTGGAAAACTATGGAACTGTGATTGGAAGCTCAGTCCCTGCTCTTGAAGGCATCTATTGAGAGAGAAAGATACCAGGAGAGTAGAAGCTGCTGAGAGGGTGGTCTGTGAGCACTCTCAGGGCTCTGCTGCTGCAGTGAGTGAGAATCCAAGGCGACAAGGGAGACTGAAATCTCCCTTGTAACAAAGGAAAGCAGTTCAGCCAAAACATACAATACAGTGATCACCTCTGAGAAATATAGGCTATATAACATTATCCCTTAAAGTCGGAGGCTTTCTCCTCTCTGCCATCACACTGGAGGTGTTTCATTATCCAGTCACTGGGATCATTTCTGGTTTTTCAAATGTTCAGCATTCTGCTTTACGAAACAAAACGGATTGAAAACGGATCTCTTTGTTTAGGTTGTTGGAGTCACATATTGTACGTAAATATACACTCACATAAGTGTAGGTATGTACACACATACACACATATACTTTGGAATATAAGTGTATGTATATTATATATACACGGATATGCTTTGTGTGTGTGTGCCTACAAATATATATATATATATATGTATGTGCAAAAACATATATATTGTATATATATACAATACACCTATAAGTGTACTTGTCTACATACAACATGCATATACATATTGGTATATGTATGTTCACATTTATGCACACATATACTTTGTATATGTATATACATTTGAGTTTATATGTGTATATACACAGATACAGATACTTTGTGTGTATATATATATATATATATATACATTTAAGTGCATGTATAACAGATACCCTGTGTATATTTATATATACACTACAGATGCAGATACTCTATATGTATATATATATATATATATACATTTAAATAAATATGCACAGATAGATATTCTGTATATGTATATATATACACATATATAGATATTCTGTTTGTATATGCATTTAAAAATACATAGATATATATGCATACATATACAGATACTCTATGTATATACATTTACATGTGTATATATATATACACACTCTGTATCTGTATATACATTTAAGTGTATATATACACATACACACTGAGAGATACACTCTATATGTACGTGCATTTAAGTGTATATATACACAGATACAGATATTCTGTATATGTATATACATTTATACTCTGTATCTGTATATGCATTTGAGTGTATATATATACACTCTGTGTATATATAATATATATTTTTACACACACATTTAAGTGTGTATATATATATATATACAGATACAGATATTCTGCATATGTATATATATATTTACATATATACACAGATACTCTATCTGTATATACATTTGAGTGTGTATATATACTCTGTATATTATATATATATTTACACACACATTTAAGTGTATATATACAGATACTCTACATATGTAAATACTTTTAAGTGTATGTATATAGATGTTCTGCATTTGTGTATATGAATATATATACACACACAGATATATTCTGCGTGAGTACATAGATTTGTGTATATATAGATACTCTGTATACGTATGCATTTAAGTGTATTGTACATATATACACATACAGATACAAATACTTTGTATATGTATATACATTTAAATATATAGATGTGTATACACATACACTTTGTATATATATGTATGTGTGTGTTGTGTACATACATACATATACTTTGTAAATGTATGTGTACATCTGTATTTATATACATATATATACATACATAGACACAACATATACTTTGAATAGGTATAGTCACATAAATATACATACACACATATATACTCATGTAAATATATAAAGATATTAGTGTATGTACATATATATGGATAGAACACTGTAAACAAAGGTATAAAAAATCTAAACATATAAATGCATGTATATATATTATACATATATTCATAATACATACATATATATGTATATATATATGTGTGTTTGTGTATTTTTTTCAGTTTTTTAGTCATGTCTGACTGTAATCCCTCTTGAAGTTTTCTTGACATGGATACTGAAGTGGTTTGCCATTTTCTTCTCCAACTCATTTTAGAGGTGAGAAAACTGAGACAAACACAATTCAGTGACTTGCTCAGGCTCACACAGCCAGTAAGTGTCTCATAGTTGCATTTGAATCCAATTCTTTCTGATTCTGAACCTGATGGTCTATCTATTATGCCATCTACCTTTCACATACACATATATTACTTATATGTGTATTATATAAGTATATATGTATGTATATTTGTATATACATGTATATAATTGCAGCACTGGAAACAAAAAATATACATGCATGTATATATACATATATAGAACATATGAGAACAATTTATATAATATATATATAAGTAAATCTATAGGATTTACATTATGTATGGATTTATACTAATTGGAGGATATGGGGTGTTCATGGAGGACTCATGCCTCTGGTGAGAGGGCTTTTGCTGGGCTCTTCAGGGCTATTTATCCACATTTGTCATCCACTTGTCACCCAACTCTCATCCATGTCTCCAAGCAGCTGTAGCATGCAGAGCAGCCATACTCCAGTAAAACTGTCTCGGCAGACAGGCCAAACCAAGTTAAAGGTAAATAACAGTCCTCAAGCCCATTGGTGAGTTAGAAGGATGTCTACCCCAAGCAGGTACAGAATTCCCCTGGTGGAATAGACAGAAAAAAACCCAGTTCTTTTCCAACAGCCATAGAGGAAGCTGAAGCAGGTGCTGTGGAGTGCTGAGAGCTTGGGCAGACAAGGTCATTCACTGCATCCCTGTCCATTACCAGTCATCTTGACTTTTGAACTGCCACTGGACTTTGAAGACTCAGGAAGAGAGAGTGAGGCTGATGATTTTGTGCAACTCTGCCTTATTTAAACCCAAATCATGAGCAAATCAATATATCACCCTACAAACAAAGGATGAACAACAATAACTGTATACTAAATATAATGTTAAAGCCTCAAGGACCAGTGGCTTCCACAATTTTGGGTACCTTCAGAAGGAGAAGAAATTGTCAATCATATATCTTAGCATGAATTCATTAGGAAGAAAAAAACATAGTTGATTAAATAATTAGTTGAAGGAATGACAATTTTGGTGGCAGAGGTGGGAAGCAGAAAAGGGAGAGGTAACTTTGGAATGTGAGGGCACAGACCTGAGATGTGGGAGGAAACTTTGATCAGCATGGAATTATCAGAGTTTAGGGAAAGGGCAAGAAGGGAAAAGGCTTGTGAAAGAAAAAGAAATGGAAGTAGTTAAGACAAATTAAATCAAAAAGCATTTGTTAAGCACCAGGGATTGTGCTAAGTGATGAGGATGCAAAGGCAGGCAAAAAACCAGACCCTGCTCTCAAAAAGGTCACAATTTAATGGCCAGAGACTGAGACACATTTGATGTTCCAGTATATGTCACCATCACATTTGTTACTCACCACTCCTCAGTGCTTTGTATATTGGGAATCTGCCTTTCCTACCCAAAAGAGTTGCTGGTTATAAAGTCTAAGGTGGTCCAACTGAAATCAGGAAGATCTGAGTTCAAATCTAACCTCAGATACTTAACTGAGTGACCCTAGACAAATCCTTTAACCCTGTTGGCAGTGGCTTTCCTCATTTGTAAAATGAGGAGTCCTCTTCAGGAGAAAATGAAATAATAATTATAAAACATTTTTGCCAACCTTACAGTGCCATATAAATGCTGGCTATTACTGTTTCAAAGGTCTAAGTCATATTTTACAGATGAGGAAACTAAGTTAAGTGGAATGTTTTGCTTAGTGTCTCACCAGTAATAAATGGGAGAAACAGGACCTTTCATTCCAATCTGAATTGTTACCAACAATTTCCTAATATTTTCCCAGAGAGCAAAAGGCCAAAGACAAAGGACTTTTTATTTACAATTTTTTCCTAAGCTAACTCTATGCCTCACCTAATTCTCTCTTAGTTGCTGAGGGCAATATTTGTTGGAAATATCAAATTAAAACTTTCTCAGGTTAACCTGTGACTACAATAATAATATTTAATAATAAGAGCTAACATTCATATAATGCTGACATATGTCAGGCACTGTGCTAGGCACTTTATAAATATTATCTCATTTGATCCTCATAACAATCAACACCCTGTAGGATCAATGGGTAGAAGCTATGAAGTGAAAGATTTCAGGAAAAACCTCCTAACAATTTGTTATCAAAAGTAAAATTAACTGATTCACTATATAATTCTATTTTCCTTCCTTGGAGACCAGTTGGATGGAAGAGAAACCAAGAAATAATCTTGTCATCAAATCCCGTATAATAGATTATTTAGGAGGACAGTGTTTCAAATGCAGTGAGGGGATCAAAGATAAAAACATTGAAAGGGCCATTTCATTTGGCAACGAAGAGGTAAATGGTAACTTTGGAAAGAGCGGTTGCAGTTGATATTGCACATTTTTTTGAGTCATCTACTTAGAGATGAAAATTAAACCCATGGGAATTGATGAGAAACAAGAGAAAGCTTATAGAGAAGGAAAAAAGAGAATTTAGGATATGTCAAGGACACAAGTAAAAAGCATTGGCTTTGGCAAAGAGAACCTCAATTGCTTCTTCAGAGCCTGGTGAAAAGGAAGAAAAAAATTAGGAAAGATGATGAAAGAGACTGGATTTGAATGCCTGCAATGAAGTCTTGTGTAATACTTGGAACATCCTGGAGAGTACTGATTACATAATCTCAGTTTATTTTTGCCAATGCTATTTATAATCATAGTCTTCTCCTAATACATTATTCATTTTGGCATTTAATTAATATAATTAGTATTGCTCAACAATTTAGCTTTACAGATTATAGCACCTCTTTTGCTTTTATTCTTTCCCTTATTATTTACTTGTTAACTCTGTTTCCATTTATTTACTAGTTCACATCTAACCATATACCAGCTCCTGCATATTCTACCTCTGAAAAATCTCTTATACCTTCAATCATCATCTCTTTCTAATTTGCTGATTCTTTTCTCATGCTCTTCAAACTTGCCCAAGTAACACCTTCCCTAGATCCTACCATCCCCTCAAGCTATCATCCTATATCTCTTGTCCCTTAAAAACATTTTTAAAATTCTAATTTATGAAATAATTTATGCTATAACATAGTAGAATTAATTAGTTGATTTAATAAATTAGATGATTGGATATGAAAATGAAAAACTATTGATATTCCTTTTATTTTTATTTTTTGCAAGGCAATTGGGGTTGAATGACTTGCCCAGGATTACACAGCTAGTAAGTATTAAATGACTGAGGCCACATTTCAACTCAGGTTCTCTTGACTTCAGGGCTGGTGCTCTAATACATGGCACCACCTAGCTGCTCCTATTTCTTTTAATTTAAATAAAATTCCTAGCCGGGGAAAAAACTCCCCAAAACTATCTACATTTGTGCCTCAACTTTCTCTTCTCTCCTTTGGCACTCTGGCTTCCAATCTCATTCCTCAATTCAAACTTCTTTTCCAAAGTTATTATCCACATGTCCTCATCTTTGTGGACCCTTTTATTACATTTGAGACTATTGACTATCTTGTCCTCCTAACTACTCTCTTCTTTGTGACTCTATGCAAGTCATTTAATGTTTTTCTTCCTCAGTTCCCTAATCTATAAAATGGAGATAATAATAGTACTTACTTCCTAGGGTAATGGGAAGATCAAATGAGATATTTGTAAAGTGCTTTGTAAATTTGAAAGTCTTTATAGAAATTCTTACTATCATTCTAAATATTAAAATTAATAGCATTAATAGCATATCAATTTAATATTTTCACTATAATTTATAATATTGATACATTAGTAGCAATTAATTATATAAATGATATTGATATGATTTACTCTATAAAAATCACTTTGAAAGAAGCTATACTACTGAATTAGTTCTTATTTTTACTGCTATGAAATAGTGAAATTTTGTACACAAAGGTAGATTGAACATCATTTGAGCACAAATAATTATTTTGGTATTTGGGGACACTTTATTTTTCAAAGATAACTCAAGCATTTGTAGTTCTTTGGCCTATGATTCTTAGAGATAGGGACTGAATCAGAAAGCCTAATGTGTCCCTTTTAACTAATAGTGGAAAGAATCCTTCCTCAACTTCTACTGTCATACCATCCATGTGCATTCTGCAGGCCGTCAGATCCTAAAGTAGCATGGGGATTATTTGCAAGGGGTTTCCAAAAATTAAGAGGCAATAGTTGAAGTATCATGAGTCTGTTAAAGGTTTAACTAGTTTTTCATCTAAGAAAAAGGGGCAGCTAGGTGGCGCAGTGGATAGAGCACCAACCCTGAAGTCAGGAGGACCTAAATTCAAATGTGGTCTCAGACACTTAACATTCCCTAGCTGTGTGACCCTGGGCAAGTCACTTAACCCCAATTGCCTCAGCAAAAAGAAAAAAAAATAGACATGCTTACTTTAAATGTATACCACAATACAACAGACCAATATTAATCATGAGTGGATGGAATACTAACTTAGAATCAAAGACCTGAATTCAAATGTAGCTTAGTTGTATGACCCTGGACAATTCACTTCTGTTTGTCTCAGTTTTCTAATCTTTTTTTTGTTTGTTTGTTTTGGGAGGCAATCGGGGTTAAATATCTTGCCCAGGATCACACAACTAGGAAGTGACTGAAGTCATATTTGAACTCAGGACCTCATTTCTATTCATTGGGCCAATGAACTAGCCTAGTTTACTAATATACTAAATGGGGATCACAATAGCAACTGTCTCATAAGGTTGTTGTAAGGATCTCAAATGGGATATCTACAAATTGCTTCGCACTTTGGTTGTGAGGATCAAATGAAAGGTGCTTGATATGTAATTGGTGCTTAATAAATACTTGTTCCCTTCTCCTTTCCTCTGTGTTTTAGGGGAATTTTATCCTGAATCACTCAAGTGATTTTTTTCTACGTGGCCTAAATTCAATCTTCCATTTCACTTTGCTAGATTGGACACAGACTATCAATTTCCACTGTCATGTCCCAGATAAATTCTAGCTGGTATGGTAGATGTGCATTCTACCTGTTCAGATTTCCCCAGTAATTTTAGGTGGACAAATGGGACAGAGATCCAAGTCACACCCTGTGGTATTCCAGACTTGTTGAAGCCCATCCTATAACTTAGATAATTCTCATCCAGTTGCTTAGGAATATGACTATGGCTGAATCTTTCTGTCTTTTCCCCTCAAACAGCAGGAAACATCACTCCGTGGGATTAAGCATAGGCAATTTCACCCCAGGGGTGCCTACATTTCAGGGCTGAATGACATGTGATCTCCGAGATTTGTTTATCAGCTCTCTTAAATTTACAGAGTGATATTGGAACCTTCCCCAGGAAAGGAGGGAATGAATAACTATTATTACTGTTATTATGATGAATGAATCACATAACATCCAGAATCTTCCACATCGACCACCAAGAAAACAAAGTGATCATTTCCCCCTTCAAAAATAAGTTCTTATAAACTCAGCCAGGCAGGCAGGAGCTGGATTTATTCATGTTTTGTTGAATTCCGTTAGAGATCACAAAATAAAAGAAAATAACAACAATAAAAGACATTGTGAGGTTGTTGTTTTTTAAGCCCAATTCTATAAAGAAGGATGTGAGAAGATGATTGTTTGATTGAGCTTTAAAGTCCAATAAGAAGTCTTTAAATCCAGACAACATAATACCCCCCTAATTCAGGGCTGTTTTTAACCTCTAAGAATCTTATAATCTTTTGACAACATCATAATAAATGTACATAAGGAAATTGACAGTGTTGGAAATAAAGGTCCCAAATATAGAAATATATCCCTAAGGGAGTAATTGAACCTCATACAGAAATGTCAGGAGGAGAATTTCCACCTGGAGCTAACTGTCTTTGAGTCATCTTTATAATAATACTAAGGAGGGTTTCATTTGGATTTGAATTCCCTTGTTTGGAAGTGGAAAATGTATGCTGAAATATGCAGAGAAGTAAAAGAAGCACCTGAAAATTATTTATAATGAATGGAATTTAATGATCCTGCACTAGTGAGTGTACATTTCTGCTGAATAGGGGCAATTGGGATTTCTTGAATCTGATTTGATAAGTAAAGAAGCAGGAAGAGGTTCTCTCATGCAGCCAACTGGTGAGGGACATGAGGGATGGTCAAAAATCTATTAAATTTATTAAAAGGCAAGGGGCCAATTCATTAGTTTGCATTTTTAGGTGTCAACATATTTTTTTGTTTCTATTTTTAAAAGGACTTGGAAAATTATTTTTCAAAATGTTTCTCAGCAAAGAAATGGCACTATTCAATGTTTGGAGGTGCCCAAAACAAAAATGCTTTTAAAAATAAATACCTTCAAATAGCATTGCAGTGACAGAGAAGGAACTTCATCTGAATGTACTTGAAAGGTCAGATTCTGGTTAGGATATGAAGACAGTAGTTGAATAGCTATTTCCCTTTAAATTAATGGCCATTTTTATTAATCCTGGGAATTGACTGAAAGAGTTTAGAAATGAGTGTATGGGGCGGGAAGGAAGTCATTTTATCAGAGAACCTCAAAAGGGAGAAGGGACCTTGGATATCATCAAGTTTAACTTGTACCTGAATTTCCTTTATAACATACCAATTAAGTAATCATCTAGCCTCTACTTGAAGACTGTCACTGACAGGTAACTCACTCCTAAGCAGTTCATTCTACTTTGGATAGATCTGATTGTGAGGAAGTTATTCCATGCATCAAGCCTACACCTGCCTCTCTAAATATCCATTTATTCTTGTTCTATCTTTTGGATTGAATTGGAACAAATTCAGTTCTTCTACTTCAAGTATTAGAAGTCAGCTATAATGTCTTATAATGTAACATAAATTGTACTTTAAAGTTTGCAAAACACTTTATATTATTATTATTATATCTCATTTATCCTTACGTCTGTGAGGTTAGTGCTATTATTACCCCCATTTTATAGATGAGAAAACTGAGGCAGAGATAAGTCAGTCAATAAATATTTATTAAATGCTTACTATGGATCAGGCTTTGTGCTAAGTTCTGGGGATATATATGGGGGAAAAGACAGTACCTGTTCTCAAGGAGCTTACAAGCTGATGGGGGAAGACAATATATAAAAGGAAGCTAAAAAAGGAAGAGGGTGAAGGTAGTCAGAGTGACAGTATAATGTAGAATTCTAAAGGAGATTAACTGGTTGAGAAAGGAAGAGATGACCGATCTTCCTTAAGTGGAGGTTTTGGGAGATGCTCTTCACTCCATCTCCCAAAAAGAGGATCCAAGGTTCCTGGTGCCATGATAGAGAAATCCGAAAAACCCCAGCTGAGGGGGAATGGGTAAGTGACTTGCTCAGAATCACACAGTTAAAGTCTGAGGCTGGATTTGAGGTTTTCCTGATTCCAGGTCTAGTTCTCTATTCACTGTACTACCTCGCTGCCTCTGTTAAATATATATTTATTAGCTAACTAATTTTTAAAAATATATATTTAATTTTTACAATTACATGTAAAGACCTTTTTTTAACATTTGTTTTTTAAACAATTTTGAATCTCTAAATTTCTTTCCTTCTCTCTCTACCTCTTCCCTAAAATAGTAAATAATTCAATATAGGTAATATATGTACAATTATGTAAAATATATTTTCATATTAATCATGCTATGAAAGAAGCAGGCCAAAAAAGAATCATGAAAAAATAAAGTGAAAATAGTATGCTTTGGTTCATATTCAGACCCCATAAGATCTTTATCTAAATATGGTTAGGATTTTCAATTTTGAATCCTTTGGAATTGTTTTGGCTCATTTTGTGGCTGAGAAGAGCTAAGTCATTCATAGTTGATGATGTTGCTCATATTGTGTACACTATTCTTCTGGTTCTTCTGCTCACTTCACTTTGCATCAGTTTCTAGGCTTTTTTTTGAGAGCATTCTGCTCATCATTTCTTATAACTCAATAGTATTCCATCACATTCATTTACTACAGCTTGTTTAGCTATTCCCCACTGGACAGGTATTCCCCTAAATTGCCAATTCTTTGTCATCACAAAAAAGAGCTGCTATAAATATTTTTGTATGTGTAGATCCTTTACCCTTTTTATGATTTTTATGATGATAGGAATATAGACCTATTGCTGGATCAAAGGGAATTTATAGTTTTATTACCCTTTGGGCATACTTCTAAATTGCTCTTTAGAAGGATTGGATCAGTTCACAATTCCACCAACAGTGCCTTAGTATTGCAATTTTCCTACATCCTGTCGAACATCAATCATTTTTCTTTTCTATCAACTAAACAAATCTGATAAGTGTGAGGTGGTACCTCAAGAGCTGTTTTAATTTTTGTTTCTCTAATCAATTATGATTTAGAACATTTCTTCATATGGCTATAGATAGCTTTGATTTCTTCATCTGAAAACTACCTTTTCACATGAGTGACTTGTATTCTTATAAATTTCATTCAATTCAGAAACATAGAGTTTTTGAAAAACAAGACCTTTATCAGAGAAACTTTCTATAAAGATTGTTTCCCAGTTTTCTGCTTTCCTTTTAATCTTGGTTGCATTGGTGTTGATTATGCAAATTTTTTTAATTTTATATAATCAAAATTATCCATTTTTGCAACTTGTAGTGTTCTCTATATTTTGTTTGGTCACAAATTCTTCCCTTCTCCATAGATCTGACAGTTTAATTATTCCTTACTCTTCTAATTTGCTTGTGGTATTACACTTTACGTCTAAATCATGTATCCATTTCGACCTAATTTTGGTATGTGGTATAAGATGTTGGTCTATACCTAGTTTTTGCATATTGTTGTCCAGTTTTTTTTCAGCAGTTTCTGTCAAATAGTGCATTCATCCCCAAAACTGAGGTCTTTGGTTTTATCAAACACTAGGTTAGTATGGCCACTTATTACTCTGTCTTTTGTACCTTATCTGTCCCACTGATCCACCACTCTGTTTATTTAGCTAACATTTTTATGGTATTTATTATGTGATAGGCACTGTGTTATGTATTTTGCAATTATTGTCTCATTTGAGACAATAATTTACAACAACCTTGGGAGTTGGGTGTTATCATTATCTCCATTGTATAGATGAGGAAACTGAGGCAAACAAAAGAGAGATTAAATGATTTGCCCAGGGTCACAGAGCTATTATCTGAGACTGAATTTGAACTCTGGTCTTCTTGACTATAGATTTGGGTTCTATCCATAATGTCTCCTAGCTATCCAGATCAAAGATCTTCTAATATTATTCATTATTATTTTTGTATATTTATATTATCTAATAATATTATATATCATATGTAATATGTAATAATATTATTTAATGTTACATCTAATAATCTTCTAAATTATGTATGGCCTCCATCTTCCAAATAGAAGTTAAATATCAAAGAGTAAGTTTAGCCAGAACACCATTGAACATGGAGTGTCATATCCATCAAGCCTCTTGATTTTAGGACCATATATTTTGTACTAAGTGGATAATAGAGATTGACAAAAGTCTCATTATAAAGTAGATAATTGAAGAGGGCAAGCTTCCAATTGGGATCTATGCATCTCCAAATGAAATGATTAATATTTCTCCCCTTCCCCCCAAAGTTTTGGTATGGTTATAGCCTTTTTGCTTTGCAAAATTATTAACATGAGATTCATTCTTTCTCTTTCTGGCCTTCTTGGCTTTTTGATTATTATTAAAGATTCTGACTATTCTGACTTACCTAAGATGATTGCATCATTATTCTGACTTTCTCTTACATCCAATGTTTTATAATCTACAGTTCCAGTCTATCCCATTTAGTTTTGCGTCTCCTCCATCCCATTCCCTTAGAACTCTGCCAAACCAATGGTTAACCTAATACCCTAATTTATACTTAATGATTAGTGGTTGACAATGGCAATGTTTAGTTCTTCTCGAGGCACTGAATTCTTAACATAGGATCCAAAAGGTAAATGCCTTAACGTGGAATGAATTTCTCATTGTTGACTATCAGGTACTCTGTCAAGTGAGGTAACAGGATGGAGAATTTGGAGGTGAGGTGGGTTAGGAAGAATTTTCAGCTGAATTCTTCCAATAGCACCATATACAACACCTCATATTTCACTTTCACATAAAACTACCACTGGCAAAATGGAAAGGTGTTTGACATTAGATACTTAAGCATTTTTTTTAATCCAGCATTTATGCTGACTCTTGGGTTGGAAGTAGGGAAGCAAATGAGGATAACCTTGTTTATTGGAGGAGAAATGGGAAGGAACTGCAAGGCTAGACTTCCGCTCTGTGCCAAAACACATGGAAACAAGTTTGGACATGATTAATTTAAAATGACACAATCCATTTCCAAAGCTCAGCTGGGAGCAGTGATGCAGTGGCCAGAGGACACCGCACAGGATCGTAAGGAGAAACTGCTTAGAGATCCTGGCATTTTGGGGCTTCTGGAGGTTTTCTATTCTGTTTATTTCATTTCTGGCTTCAGCCTATGGTTCTTAACCCCTTCTCTCCAAGTATTCCTTCAGGGCAGATCAAAATTAACCTTAGCAGGACACATTTATACCTATTCCCTGAACTATAGACTGCAGTCATTTCTCACATGTAAGCAAGGGCCAAAGGGTGCTGGAGCTGCTTTTTTTATGTTTTCTGAATTCCCTGATGGACACAGACTAAGGTTTAGGTGGAATAATAGATAACACAGTGAATAGAGCACAGAGTTTGGCAATAGGAAGATCTGAGTTCAAATCCGATAGCAGATATTTACTATTTGCGTGACCCTGGACAAGTAACTTAATCTTATTTGCCTCAGTTTCCTTATCTGTAAAATGAGGTGCAGAAGGAAATGGCAAATCATTCCAGTATCTTTGCCAAGAAAATCCCAAAATGGGGTCAGGAAAAATCAGATATGTTTGAAAAAAGCAATTAAACAACAGGCAGAAAATACCTCCAAAATTGTCAGATGAAAGTAGAATATTTTCCCCAGTTAAATTCCTTGGCAGACAATTCTGCCACAATCATTGTTAGCAATCTCTTAGAAGAGAAATAAAGATGTTATTGAGCCAATAAATTTTTTTTGTAAAATATTATGGGAAAATCATTGTTATCTCCTAAATTCCTTGAGTTTGGGTTGTATTAACCTAATTTTCTTCTTCCAGGAATATTTTACTCCATTTCATCTTGGGGCCCTTTTTTGTACCTAGGAAAATCTTTTATTTTAATACCCAAACCATATATTTTCATTCCATTAGCCTTCAGTTGCGATAACTGTAAAGATTACAATTGTCCAAGTTTTTTAATATTAAAGAATCAAATAAAATCTCTCCCCAGGAAGCAATCTATATTTAACTCCTTTTTCTTTGTATAACCAGACAAGAGTAATTTCCTGTTGTTTTCTTAATGGTGATAGAATTAAAACAAAAAAGTAAAGACCAAAAAAATTCCCTCCAATTCCTTATCCAATCTGAAGAATAATTCACTTAGGATAGTTTTCAAGTTGTAGGAAATCGAAATTCTGGCCTCTTTCAATACATCATAGAATGTCCTTGAAAGGACAACTTTGAAGAGAAATCTAGACCTGTTAATCTGCTGCCTGAGTCTTTAGAAATCAATCCAGATTTTAAACTTCCATTTTTTCGATAAACCCCAGTTGGGTCAGTTTTAGGAAACAAGGATTTGATAAAAATCATTCAATCCCTCAGAATTAAGCCAAAGGAAGACAAATCACTCTGTAAATGATTAATTACTGTTACAATCCCTTATAACTTATTGAAAAACAGCTCATCTTGATCTTTCTAAGATCTTGCTTGGAGATGAAACTATTAATAGATTTAGATGATCGGCAAGATATAGTGAAAGGATTAATCTTTCCAAGAGACAGGGCTCAAACCACTGAACAGATATCACCTTTTATAATAAATAAGGAGTGACAGCTGATTTTCAAGGTCCATATCATATGAAAAGAAAACATGAAGTAGCTGCACATCAGAAGCAGACTCAGTTAACTGGGCAAATGGAAGGTTGAGTGGAAAATTGAATTAATGTCTTTAAACACAGGAAAGGATAAGATAGGGAAGATAAGGAGCAAATCTTCATTTCCAATAGGATTACAACTAAAGTAAGTGGATGTGTTTGGCAGGAGGAAGGCTTTAAGTCATTATCAAGGAAAACTTTTTAAATAGTAAATATGAGAAACTTAGAAGCATTTTACAAAGGGATATTATGTAATCTTTCCAGAAGATTTAAAGATAATGGGGTAGATTACTTGGTTCAAATTTAGTTCTGTGCAGAGGGAGATAAATGGATGAATTTTGGAGATTTGTTCCAATACTATGATTCTTTGAGTTAACTTTTTAAAAATTGACTTTAACCATTTCCCCATTAAAATGTCAGGGAATTGTTCTCACACAAATATTAATTTAGGTTGATTTTCCCTCTCCTGAGTTTGAGTAACTCTTAGCAAGATTGTGCCTCTTACTCTGAATTGTTAAGAATCTTTTATAACAGGTACAGTTTTTAATTCTGCCCTTTGGTCCCTGAAGGGTAGAAGTCTCCCACTACCATCTTTTCCTATTTCAACCAGAACTCTTATCTTGGGCTATTTCCCAACACAAATCATCAGCTCTAGCCAGACATGTCTGTATCTGCCACATACATACTTTTGATTCTTGTCTCTGCATTTTTTCACTGCAGTTGCCCTTGTTTAGCATATCCCTGGCTATTTTTCTTCATCTAATCAAACCCTACTGCACCCTGTCCTTAAAATCACATTTACAAATCTGCCTCCATGAAGTTTTTCCTCAACCAGGGAGGTTCTGGAATCTGCTCCTACTGGCTCTTTACAGATGGGAAATTAGCAAATGCTATAGATCAAGGCTTTATTTATTGCTTTGCTGGTTATCTAGATTTAAAGTGAAGGAAACTGTGAATAATTCAGATTAAACTTAAAAATGTATCACTGGTACATTTTCCCCCTCTCACATAGGCAGTTTTTAAATATTGACTAGCACAACCCAACTCTGTCACATTAAATTTTCCCATTAACTTCAATATAGAATTGTAATTAGGGTGGTGCTATCTGGGTTTTGACCTAGGGTAATGCTATTTAGAGGGATGTATATGTTCCTTAGTCCTATATTGTAATCCTTGACATTCATAGCACAACTACTCTCATGCCATCCATCTCTAAGCATTGATCTAGGGCTTTCATTCCTGAATATCCTTTAGTTATTATAATCTGTTACATATTCTTCTTATAAGCAGGCATAAATACATGATTTTTTTAAAAAAATATTTCATCAAATATTTCCCAATTACATTTTAAGGAATTTTTTAAAAACATTTATCTTTTAAAATATTGAGCTTCAAATTCTCTCCTGCTCTTCCATCCCTTTCAGCCCTTCCCCATGCAGTTGTGCTGACTCTTCATGATCTGATGGACCATAGTCATGGCATTTTCTTGGCAAAGATGCTAGAGTGGTTTGCCATTTCCTTCTCCAATGAAAGGTGACTTGCTTTCATTGCATTCATTTTCATTTCATTCATTACACTTGCAGTGTAAAAGTCTGACACTGAATTTGAACTTGGGTCTTTTTGACTCTAGACTCCTAGATACTCCCTTCATTTTACAGATAAGAAAATGGAAACTGAGAGAGACTGATTTGTCCAAAGTCATAGATTAAGAGTAGATCCAGAATTTGAAAAGTTTAACTCTAGAGTCTGGGCTCTTGCTTCTATGTCATGTGTGCTTTTATCTATAAGTAATCACTCAATTAACAAATGTTTACTAAGAACTCACTATATACCAAGCACTCTGTTGTGCCATGGAGATACTGTAATAGGACAAAAGCTTAACAGTCCTTGCTCTCAAGGAGTTTACATTCTAATTGGAAAGACCATATGCTCCTATAGAGTAGCTAGCTGCCCAGCAGATAGAGTGGTGGGCCTGGAGTTAGGAAGACTCTTCTTGAGTTGAAATCTAGTCTCAGACAAACTTATTAGCGGTATGACCCTGAGCAAATCATTTAACTCAGTTTGCCTCAGTTTTCTCATCTGTAAAATGAGGTGGAGAAGGAAATGTCAAACCACACCTGGATTTTTGCCAAGAAAACCTCAAGTGGGTCATGAAGAGTTGGACACGACTGAAGAGTAACAACAATTACATGCATACAGACATACAGACATACATGTATCTTACGTACCCATTCAATCAAGAAAGCATGATTTTCCTTTACATAAAAGCAGTTTGGAAAGACTGGAATTTCTTAACTCTTTACTCTAGTCTGCTTTCCTCCTGTCTTCAAACCCATTAATCTTATCATCATCTCAGTCTCAATGGAGACATGCCTTGAATACTGATTTATGGATTCATGCAACAGCATTTTGGTAATGGACTAAAATGTCAAAGCAAAAATAAAAACTTTTGTATTAAATAATGGAACTTGCAAATAGCCATCATTTTCTTCTAGAAGTTGTTTTTTTAGGTCTTCCTCTGAGTCACAGTTTTGAGCTGGGGAAGAATTACTCCTAAAGTTTTTTCCTTTGTGTCTTTCTTTTCCAGAGCAGATGATCCTGGAAGGGGACATTTCTCTACCATGAGGCACTAGGGCTGAAGGCAACTTTTGACTAGAAAACTGAGGTGAATTTTAGTGGAAAGTACCCTGGACAATGAGGCATGGATTTGAGTTTCTGTTCTGCTGCCAACTGGCTATGTCACCTTGGACAAGTCAGAGTTTTTCATCATGTTTCAGTTTTCTTATCTAAAACGTGACAGAATTGAACTATTGATCTCAGTCTCTTCCAGGACAGATATTCTATGATTCTCAAATGCTTTCTTTACCTTCTTCATGCTTAGGCATCAATTATCCTTTCTTTCTGTTGCCTTAGATATTTTTGAAACAGCTGTCTGAAGTATTTAAAGGCTCTGGCTCAGGGCCATTAGGCATGCTGATACCTGGGAAAGCAAACAGACATCCTTCTCTCAGTTTTTCATATGGTTAGTGATGATTCTGGGCCTTCAAGTCAGGCATCAAAGAACTCCATGAAAATTCTTTTCCTATTTCAGACCCAAATTGTATGTTTTATCTGCATACCACAGTGCCCTGGGGGAGGAAGTGACTGGTAGACTTTGCAATTCAAAAATCATTGGTCCTGTTTTAATAAAGGGATTTATTTTTCAAGGGAGAATTGATTTAGTTGCTTTTTTTTTTTCATTCCAAACTGTTGGTTAACTTCCTGCAAATCAAAAGTTCCTTTATTCTATTACCTGAGTAGTTACCCTAACCCATTCAGATTTGTTTTTATGCTACATTACAAAATAGTCTCAGAATTGGAGGAATTGTGACAAATCCCAGCAGGTTGATAGCACAGTGGAAAAAGTGCCAAGATTGCAGTTAGGAAAGCTAATCTTCCTGAGTTCAAATCCAGCCTCAGACATTTCCTAGCTGTGTGATTATGGGCAAATCCCTTCATTCTTTTAGCCTCAATTTCCTTACCTGTAAAATGAGCTGGAGAAGGAACCACCCCAATACCTTTGCTAAGAAAACCCCAAATGGGGTCAGAAGGAGTCAACATGATTGAAAAACAACTCAAAATATCTGTAAGTCTTGGGGGGAATTTGTTTACAAACAGCAAGACTTCACCAATTCTGGTTGACTGTGTGGTACAGTGGAAAGAATTGACTTTTAATTATGATCTACTACTCATGTGAGTGAATGATACCTATTATGGTCAAGACTTTGGGCTTTGGTTCCCTTGCCTGTAAAACGAGGAGAATAGACTAGTTGACTTTGAAGTTCTCTTTCTCCTTCAGATCTATAATCCTATGGCCTATAAGATATCTTCTGCTTTAAAGCACTTAATCCATTGGGTTCCATGTGAATTTCCCACAATGAATCTTTTAGACACGATCCAGATTCTGTGATCATCTCATGTTCTTGCTTAAAGGAAGGGAAACTAGCATTTATTAAGTGTCTGCTATGTGCCAGACACTTTATGAGTCACGGCTCCTTTGATTCTTACAACAACAACCCTGGGAGGAAGGCCCTGCTGTGAACTCCATTTTACATTTTAAGTAATTAAAGTAGACAGAGGTAAAATGGTTTGCCTAGGGTGACATAGCTTATAAGTGTTGGAGGACAGATTTAAAATCAGACTTTCCAGATTCCCAACCCAGTATTCTATGCCTTGCACCTTCTAGCTACTTCTAAAAACCCTTATTGGTTCTTTCCTCCCAGATTGATTCTTTTTTTTTAAGAAGGTAAAAGATACCATCTTTTGTCTCATTTCTTTCCTAGTCTTAATCACTGAATGAATGTTACTTCAGTTATACTGAGACTTGGAAAATATCTTATAAGGAATATAAATGTCTTGAAATATAGATCTGAAAAACTAGACTTTGATAAAGCCCATTAAGGTTGAAATAAAGCCACTTGACTATACTTTGAATCCAAATCTTTTGGGCTCTCATTGATTGACCATAAATAATAGGTCCCATCCCAAGCCTCACTTGGACATTGTTCAGGTTTTTCTCTGACTAAGAATTAATATAAATAGCAAGTGTTTTTATTCTGGCCAGAAACCCTCAGGGTCTTCCCCTACCAGATTTTTTTTTAAGTAGGTAAAAGAGGTCATCTTTTGTCACATTTTTTACCTAGTCTTAATCACTGAATAGATGTTGTCTCAGACAAACTGAGACCTGGGAAAGTTTTTTTTTTTTTTTTACCTTAGCTTAAAAAGGCCATGATCTCCTACTGTATCTGGGGCTGCTCACCCTGATTTATAATCTTATCACTGAACCCAGATGGCTCTGGAGGAGACTGAGACTGGTGACTTTGCACAGTCCTCCCTCACTTAAATCCAATTCATTTGCTGGTCTAGAGATCACCTTCCTGAGGTCGTTGTTCCTCTTTAAGAAAGAAGGACAAAGAATAACAAAAACCCACAGTAGTTCTTTATTATTCTAGGATTAAAACACAAATTCCTTAGCCTAACATTTATGGTCTTCCACTGTAGGGCCCCAACCCCATCTTTGCAGCCTGAGTTCCCATTGCTTCCTTTTGATGTTGGAGACCAGGCTGGACCAAAATTCACATCTTCCCTTTATATTTACATGGGCCATCTCCTCCCACCACTCCCCATCCTTGGAATGCCCTCTGAGAAGCCATCTCTGCATCTCTGAGGGGATTAATGTTTTCCCCCCTCCTCTTGGCAATTCTATTTATCTGTAGGTAGGTATAGTCTGCCATACACTACACTGTCCTATAAGTATAGTCCTCCAATAGATTATAAGCTCCTTGAAGGGAGGAACTGTGTATTTTTGCCCTTTTATACCCAGAACCTAATACAGTGTCCTATACATAACAATCAGTTTAAAAACTTCTTGTTGAATGAGAGTATGCTTTAAAAACTGACGCCCTATTTAGTAGTATAAATAACAGATCATCCAGCTGAATTATATTTTATCATTTTCTGTTCAGATGGAATTCTTTGAGTCTAATAGCAAAGCATAAAAGCTCAGCTCAGCTGAAATATGAACTACCATTTGTTATTATCAGTGCTGTGTGCCATTATTACCATCCTCATATTTCAAGAGGACAGGGGGTACTCACAAGGTCAATGGCAATTTTATACAAAACCCCCAAATGAAAGGGCTATAGAGATGAAAGATTTGGGACCAGAATTCCAGAAGCAGGTTGCCATGTGCCTACTGATCTTTCCTTTTCAAAATGGAGTTTTTAATTTGGGAATGAAAGGGGTGGGAGAGACAGAAAATTTTGCAAGAGAACACATTCTCCAACTTAACACAAATTTTGTCCTTAGGAGACGTGGTCAAGGAGAAATATTCTCCAACAGTTGTTGCCCCTGAATGGTCTCTCCTTGGTGGTGAGTTTATTTCCAGATTGCTTAGTGTGGGTGCAGGACAATTCAATTATTCAGCAGGATGGTAATGATCACAGAAACGGATGAAAACAAATCAAAATTATCTCAGAGGTACAAAAGAATAGATTTGGACATGCTGTGCTAAGTGTTCAGTGACCTCTCTGTATTTGCATTCAGAGAGGACGGCTGCCAAGTTTTTAAAGCTTTTTGATCTTCAGAAATAAGCGAGACTCTAAAGAGAGATAGTGTCCACTGATCTGGCACAGTGGCTCTTGCTGCAATAGTTTAGTGGTTACACCATGGGAAACTAAGGGAGGCCAGCAGGTTGTTTAGATCTCAGAGAAGACATTTGGTGATCTGGACCCCAGACATGAAGTAGCCAAGATGTCTTAAGCAGTGTTTGGGGGTGGGGAAAGGGTGGGGTGAAGAAACTCCCAAGAGAATCCCAAGAACCCCAATTGACCCTCCAATGCTTTTACATTATAGAAGTAGGGACTTAAAAATCTTTGTCAAAATGAAGTGAAATGATAGTTAACCTTTTTGTTGAATGTTGGCATAAAGGCTGGGGTATTATAGTGGGCAAAATGATCAGGGATGGCCTTAAATAAAATTAATAAAATTAGGAAGGAAGATTTATAACTTCCAGTTGTAGAGAGCTCTGGTATCTCTGCCAAGAAAATCTCAAACAGGCCAAGAAGACCGGGACAGAACTGAAACAATTGAACAACAAATATGCTTTTAAAACCTTTTATATGCATTTTTTTATTTGTTCCTTACAACAAGGGAAGAGGAATAACTTGTCTTTTTTAGTTTGAGAGACAGAAACATAGAGAGACAAAGACGAGAAAGACAGAGAGACAGAGACAGAGAGACAGAGACAGAAAGAGAGGGGGGGGTGATTATAGAACTAGTTACCTTTAAGAGGAATCTAGGTGGTGCTCTAGGTTTGGAGTTAAGCATTCATATTTGATCTCAGACACCAGTTGTGCGACTCAGGACAAGTAATTTAACTTTTGTCTGTCTCAGTTTCCTCAACTGTAAAGTAGCATTCATAATGTTGTTTAGTGGTTTTCAGTCCCAAATGACTTTTCACGCTCCCATGTGGTGTTTTCTTCACAGAGAAACTGGAGTGGTTTGTTATTTCCTTCTCCAGCTCATTTTACAAATGGGGAAACTGAGGCAAATGGAGTTTAATGACTTGCCCAGATTCACACATCTAGTAGCCAGTATTTGAACTCAGGTCTTCCTGCCTCCAGGCTTAGTACCTGAGCCACCTAGCTGTTCTAGTATCACAAGGCTAGTAAGTATCTGAGACCAGATTTGAACTCACTAAGAAGAATCCAGGTCCAAGACTATGCACTGCACCACCTATTGCCCTGGCATTTGTGATAGCACCTACCTTCCATGGTTATTATGAAAATCAAATGAGATAATACTTATAAAACAGCACAGTATGTCACAAAAATGCTTCTTCTTTTCTCCCCTTTCTCCGTGTCTTCTGCAGATTTTCCCTAACTGCTAGCATTCTATTTCCCAAACTACCTTTCATTTAACTACTTTTGTCTATATGTGTATTTATTGATTTTATATTTTGAGGTATAACTTTTGAGATCTATTTGTTTTCTCTGTTAGAATGCAGGCTCATTTTGCATTGAGTTTCTCATTCTCTAGATTTGTATCCTCAGTGCTGGGCAAAGTATACACAATGGATGCTTAAGCTTAATAAATATGTGCTGGTTACTTGTTTGATTTATGGAACCAAGACTCAAATTCAGGTTTTCTCATTCCAAAACAAATGTTCATCCCATTAGCCTGTATTTATCTTACATGTACCTCGTTATTTACATAGTGTCTTTCTTAGTAGAATATGAGCTTCTTGAGGCCAGGAGCCATATTTTTGCCTTTCTTTTTAACTCCACTGTTCAGAACGAGTCTAGCACATAATGGGCACTTAATAAAATGTTTGTTGACTGACTGATTGACTGATTTTAAAGGAGGGCGATAGAATAAGAGAACCCAACCTCTCCCTTTTTCCTTTTCTTCCCTATATGAGCTCCTTCCTTTCCATTAATGGATATCCAGTGGGACTGTGTATTTTTCTCTTGTTTCTTCTCCCAAAAAAATATTTCATTAAAAAAGAATCTGTTATCAATTATTTGCATTTTTTGTGAATTAAAATGAATGTGTTTTGTTTCCAAAGGTTATGGGTTTGAGTTTTAAAACATGTCTAAGTGTGGGGCAGCGAGATGGCCCAGTGGATCAGGAAAACTCATCTTCTGGGTCCAGATCTGATCCTAGACATCTACTAACTATGTTAGCAGCAGAGCCAAAATTTAAACATGTGCATAAATGGTGTTATGGATAGAGTGCTGGTCTAGAATCTAGAATTGAGTTTGAATTTGGCTTCAGACACTAGCTTGATCCCATTTGCCTCAGTTTCTTAACTTGTTAAAGTTTCCCCTCTTAAAGTAACTTGAGGAAAAAGAAGAGGAGATTGCGGATGAGGTGGTGGTGGGGAACAGGGAAAGAGGGAAAGACAGAAGGGGCCTTTGCAGATTTTTGAAATTACATAAGTAATCTCCATTGTTTGCCCATAAGGCCAGTCTTGGAGATGGTCTAATATTATCTGATTCCATATGGGAACTAAGATCTGTCTTAAATGGGAAAGTGAAACTCATTAATTATTGACCTTTGAACATGCAGCACTTTCCCCTGGACTTTTCACATTAACTAATTGCTGAATAATTGTAATAAGCACTTCAAGAGGGCCCATCAATGGCTGCTCTGGCATATTTGATTGGTTTATTGTTACCTAGTTAAAAATCTCCCAAAAGGCTTCCAGCATTTTACCTTTGCCAATTTTGAGGCTTACGGCATTTCCATTGCTGCAAGAGCATTCCATGGGGTGCATTTTCCCTATTAAGTTTGATTTCCAGATCATGCTTTAATAAAGGTAATTTCCATTTCAAAGCTTGAAAGAAAAAAAAGGAAGCTGAAAATTAAATTAAATGTTGCATTTAATTTCTGACTTACTAATGAAAGGTCCCTTGTAGTAAGGAGTTAGCTTGGAATGGAATGCTAGGTAATCTAAAAAAAAAGATTTCCAGATATATTAGTATACTGAGTTTCTTGTCATGTGGTGGTATGAACCTCTGTCTTCACCAGGGCTAAATTTCAGCAGAGTGAGTACTTTTTGTATTTACTTTTTTTTTCTCAGAGCTGCTCCTTTTGTTGGGCAGAGGGGAAGGGAGGCTGGGAGCTGCATTTTCACAGGACCAGCCTGGTATTTTTCCATTAAGGCCCTGGCATTCCAGCTTGGATTTATATTTACTTGTTCTGAGTACATAAGGTTCATTGGAGAGTGAAGTTCTTTGACTTTTCAAAGGTTCTTACCTATTTGATTTAATATTTTATTTGCTGTGCCTTTTCTGAATTCCCCATGGTATTTTAGCTCGAGGAATCAATAATAATAATAGTTAATATTTATATAATGCCTACTATGTGCCAGGCACTATGCTAAGTGCCTTATAATTATGGCTTCAATCATTCCTCTTAACCACCCTGGGATGTGGGTGTTATTACCCCCATTTTACATATGTGGAAACTGAGGCAAAGAGAGATTAAATGTTTTGTCCATCTAGTGGTTATATCTGAGTTTAGGTTTAGGAGCTTAAAAGTTTGAGCTTAGGAGCTCTTGATTCCAGATCCACCACTCCATTTACTATACAACTAGCTGTCTAAAAGTTATTATGCATGTCAGTTACCATCATTACTGTCCCCAAACTCTTGATGCAAATGCAAAAGCATAAAAATACATAGGAAGTGAGGAATAGAAAAGGCCTTGGTGCCTGGATTGCAGAGTACAAGAAGGGGAGCACAAGAAGTACAAGAAGTCTGGAAAGGTGCTATTTATTGAAATTCCATAACTGTTCTAAATGTTTTTGTCTTCTCACTGAATAGATTCTACTCTATCCTCCCCACTCCATACATTCTCAGCAGATAATCTTGCCTCCTACTTTAATTATTGGACCAAAAAACATTTCTTAAGGATTTTCTATGTGCTAAGATTTAGATATAGGAATATTTTTAAAGAGATGCTTTAAAGTAGTTTAAATTCTAATAGAAGATCTAATGTGGAGGTGACCTGGGATGGGAAGAGAAAGTATTATAAGATGGCCTGATTAAAGGGCTGGTTGTGATGTCATGTGAAAGAATGAAGTAGTACCTGGGGCCAGCCAGTAGCCATAATGAGCTAAATGAGCTAGTTTACACAATTTTATGCAACAGATAGCTTTTTGCAGTAGACCCATATGTCTACTCCAATCCACATTGTCTTCCCATCTCCTACAGCACTTATATTCTGTGCTGAGCTTCATGGCAAATAGATTTAACACTTGGGCACTCTTTTATAATGTTATTTAATTATTCCATATGTGTGTTTCATGTCTTTCTTGTATTTGAGACTGCAAGCCTATAGAGGCTTGAGACCTCCCCACTCCCCAGTTAATAGTATTTTATTTTTTCCAATTACATGTAAAAATAGTTTTCAATATTCACTTTTTTCTTTTTTTTCTTTTCGTTTTTGTATTAAAGCTTTTTATTTTCAAAACATATTCAGGGATAATTTTTCAACATTGACCCTTGCAAAACCTTGTGTTTTAATATTACCTTCCTTCACCCTCCCTCCTTTCTACTCCCTCCCCTAAAGGGGAAGTAATCCAATATTCAATATTCACTTTTGTAAGATTTTGAGTTCTAAATTTTTTTCTCTCTCCCTTCTTTATCCCTTCCCCAAGACAGCAAGCAATCTGATACAGGTTATATATGTACAAGCATTTAAAATATATTTCCATATTAGTTATATTGTGAAAGAAAAATCAGAATAAAGGGAAAACCATGAGAAAGAAAATAACAAAATGATGAAAATTGTATGCTTCAATCCACTTTCAGTCTCCATAATTCTTTCTCTGGATCTGGATGGAATTTTCTTTTTTTTTTATATACACATTTCTACACTACGCAAGAAAAATTGTATCTACACGAAAGACATATCAGATAAAGGAAACACAATGCAAGCAAACATCAATAGAGAGCACGAAAATGTTATGTTGTGGTCCACATTTCACATCCCTCTCTCTGGGTGTATATGGCTTCCTTCAGTGAACAATTGGAAGTGGTTTGAAACATTTCATTGTTGAAGAGAGCCACGTCCGTCAAAATTGATTGTCATATAGTATTGTTGTTGCCGTATATAATGATCTCCTGGTTCTGCTCATTTCACTCAGCATCAGTTCATATAAGTCTCTCCAAGACTCTCTGAAATCGTCCTGCTGGTTGTTTCTTACAGAACAAAAATATTCCATAACATTCATATACCATAATTTGTTCAGCCATTCTCCAATGGATGGGTATCCATTCAGTTTACAGTTTCTAGCCACTACAAAAAGGGCTGCCACAAACATTCTTGCACATGTGGGTCCCTTTCCTTCCTTTATGATTTCTTTGGGATATAAACCCAATAGAAATGCTGCTGGGTCAAAGGGTATGCACAGTTTGAAAACTCTTTGAGCATAGCTCCAAATTGCTCTCCAGAATGGTTAGATCCATTCACAGTTCCACCAACAATGTATCAGTGTCCCAGTTTTCCCACATCCCCTCCAATAGTTATCATTAACTTTTCCTGTCATTTTAGCCAATCTGACAGGTGTGTAGCGGTACCTCAGGGTTGTTTTAATTTGCATTTCTCTGATCAATAGTGATTTGGAGCACCTTATCATGTGACTAAAAATAGTTTTAATTTCTGGATGGCATTTTCCATCCCAAAACTATATTGTTTTGAGTTATGGTATTGGTGAGAAGAGCTAAATCTGTCAGAGACAATCATCACATAATCTTGTTACCAAGTACAATGTTCTCCTGCTTTTACTCACTTTACTTAGCATCAGTTCATGTAAATCTCTCCAGGCATTTCTGAAATCAGCCTGCTCATCATTTTTTATAGAACAATAATATTCCTTTACATTCAAATACCACAACTTATTTGGACATTCCCCAAATGATTCCCTATTCAATTGTCTTGAGACTATCTTACATGTTTTCTGTATCTGTATCAATTTCCTTATCTGTACAAGGAAAGGATTACATTATGTGACTTTCAATGATTCTTGAATTCTATGAGCCTCTGACCTTTCTAAATGCTCCTCTCTCTCAGCTCATGGTTTTTTTTTTTCCTTTTTCCTGCTTCTCTAATTGTGGGAATCTCCCACATTCCTGTCTTAGCTAGCTTCTTTAATCTTTAATTATTTAACTATCTTCTATATCTTTAAATTTTCTTCTAAATTGAATTTCCAAATACACACGATCAACTCATATTTCTGTACAGTTCTAGGCTTACATTTCCCATTTCCTGCTGGACATTTCTATCTTAGAGTCCAACTGGCACCACTAAATTTATCATCATTTTCCTCAAAATCTTCTCCTTTGCTTGAATTCATTATTTCTGTTGATAGTATCATCACTTTCTTAATATCTTCTTCTCAAAGGAATTTATGGCTAAATAAAAAATAGAGAACATTATGAAATGCAAAATGGATAATTTTGATTATATTAAATTTAAAAGTTTTTGTATAAACAAAATCAATGCAACCAAGATTAGAAGGGAAGCAGAAATCTGGGGGAAAATTTTCCATCCAAGGGTTCTAATAAAGGCCTTATTTCTAAACTATATAGAAAACTGATTCAAATGTATAAGAATACAAGCCATTCTCCAATCAATAAAATGGTCAAAAGATATGAACAATTTTCAGATGAAGAAGTTAAAACCCTTACTAGTCATATGAAAAAATGCTCTAAATAATTATTAATTAGCAAAATGCAAATTAAGACAATTCTGAGGTGCCACTATACTTCTCTCAGATTGACTCAGATAACAGGAAAAGATAATGATAAATGTTGGAGAGGATGTGGGAAAACTGGGACACTAATACATTGCTGATGATATTGTGATCCAACTATTCTGGAAAGCAATTTGAAACTATATCCAAAGGGCTATCAAACTGTATATTCTTTGATATAATAGTGTCTCTAGTGGGCCTATATCCCAATAAGATCATTAAAAAAAGGAAAAGGAACCACATATGCAAAAATGTTTGTTGCAGCCCTTTTTGCAGTGGCAAGAAACTGGAAATTGAGTGGATGCCTATCATTTGGGGAATGGCTGGATAAACTATGGTGTATGAATGTTATGGAATATTATTGTTCTATTAAGAAACGATCAGCAGGATGATTTCAGAGAGGCCTGGAGAGACTTAAATGAACTGAAAGATTGTAGAAACAAAAAACATTTTATAAAGCAACAAGATTATTTGATGATCAACTATGATAGACTTGGCTTTTTTCAACAATATGGTGATTCAAGGCAATTCCAAAAGACTTGTGATGGAGAGAGCCATCTGCATCCAGAAAGAGAAATATGGGGACTGAATGTAGATCACAACATAGTAGTTTCACCTTTTTTGTTGTTTACTTGCTTTTTTTTTCTTTCTCATTTTTCTTTTTTGGTCTGATTTTTTCTTGTGTAATATAATAAATGTGGAAATATGTATAGAAGAACTGCATATATTTAGCATATATTGGATCACTTGCTGTCTAGGGGAAAGGATGGGAGAAAGGGAGGGAGACAAATTTGGAATACAAGGTTTTTCAAGGGTGAATGTTGAAAGCTATCTTTGCATGTGTTTTTTTAAAAAAGTTATTATTAAAAGAAAAAAGAAAAAGAGATGATTAATTTAAAAAATAATAAATTAAAAATAAAGAAAAAGTATCTCCTTCTATATCAGTTTTTTTCCTATTTGCAAAACTGCTTGTCTCTCTTATTATTCATTCTGACTTTGCTACTTCCTTAAGCTCATTTTATCTTCCTCCATTATTTCAACCTTGAAAATGTAATCTCTGCTCCTTACTTTCATTTCCTTAAGACCCCTCAAAGTCATTTGTCCTTACCACTTTACTCATACTATTCTGAAAAATCTCCTAAGACCTTCAAATGATCAAATTGGATGGCCATTGTCAATTTTAAGGTAACTTTTGGTTCCTCTGTACCTATTATATCCTATATCCAATCTTAGGACCTTGGAGTCCCACCATGATGTCTGGAGAAATAAGTACTATGCTAGGTGATAAAACCAGGATTCAAAAACAGCATGACAATTTAGGACTCTGAGATGAATCTAAAGAGATGACAATAATATAATAAATATAAATTCCTATCATTGGTTTCAACAAAATCAATTGCATAATTCAATTCAACAACTATAAAAAGTGTTTATTAATAGTTTATTATGTGTATGGTCTTCTGCCAGTCACTTCAGTAATAAAGATAAAAATAATATAGTCCATTGCCTTAAAGGAGTTTGAATTTTTCTGGGTTGGGGTGGTAGTAATGGGAATACAAAATGTAAAGAAATAAGTATAATACACTGAAAATATATAAGATAAGGAAGTGATTAGCAGAGTACTCTTAGAATATCTGAGGAGAAAGAACATTCATAGCTGAGTGGATTAGGGAAAGTTTCTGTGAAAAAAGATCACTTGAGCTTAGTCCTGAATGAAAATAAAGAATCCAAACAATGGACATGAGAAGAAAAGCAGTAGAAAGAGACTAAATCAGGTTAACAGTTGGTGGAGCAGTCCAGTAGTTCATTGGTGATGGGAAATAGGGTTAGAAACAGGACTAGAGATAATAACTGAACCCATGGGGGAAATTGTGTAACCATGGTTAACTCTATATGATCCAATTGACTTTGTCCATGGCATTTTCTTATTTACTTGCTTTATTTATTTATTTATTTTTGTCTGGCAATTAGGGTTAAGTGACTTGTTCAGGATCACACAGCTAGTAAGTGTTAAGTGTCTGAGGCTAGATTTGAACACAGGTCCTCCTGACTCCAGGTGCTCTATCCATGTGCCATCTAGCTATCCCCCTTGGCATTTTCTTTGCAAAAGCTCTGGCAGAGTTTACAATTTCCTTCCCCAATGTATCTCCATTTTATAGATGAGGCAAATGGAGATTAAGTGACATGGTCAGGGTCTCATAGCTAGCAAATGTCTGAGTCTGTTTTGAACTCAGACCTTCCTTAGATCAGAACTCCAGTCCTGGTCTTCTACCCACTGCAACATCTAGCTGCCCTAGAAAAGATATGATTAGATATAAATCAAAAGACCAGAAGGCTTTAGTGAATTGTAAATTCTGTAACTGCCAGTAATGGGACCAGAAGTTTTAAAAAGCTAATTCAACCTTCAGGTTGCATCAGGAGATGAATAGTGTCTAGACTCTGCAATGAGATTCTATGATTTCTAGAGGTGCAATGCTATTCTCAGATCTCATAGGTTATTAGTCTGGTCCTTATCTGAGGAATAAATCCTATCCTAAACACATCTAATAATGAGAGGGAATTCATTACGTCCGAAGGTAGCTCATTCAATTTTTAGACAGCTCTAACGTTAGAAACTTTTCCCTCGGGACCCACATGTGCAAGAATGTTTGTGGCAGCCTTTCTGTAGTGACTAGAAACTGGAAACTGAAAGGATGCCCATCAATTGGAGAATGGCTGAATAAATTATGGTATATGAATGTTATGGAATATTATTGTGCTGTAAGAAACGACCAGCAGGACGATTTCAGAGAGGCCTGGAGAGACTTGCATGAACTAATGCTGAGTGAAATGAGCAGAACCAGGAGATCAATATACACGGCAACAACAATATTACATGATGATCAATTCTGATGGACATGGCTCTCTGCAACAATGAAATGTCTCAAACCAGTTCCAATTGTTCATTGAAGAAAACCATATACACCCAGAGAGAGGGATATGAAATGTGGACCACACATAACATTTTCATGCTCTCTATTGAGGTTTGCTTGCATTGTGTTTCCTTTCTCTGATTTTCTTTTTTTTTTTCTTGTAGATAGGATTTTTCTTGCACAACTTGTCAAGTATTCCAACATTATTAACATGTAGTGGACTTCCTGCCATCTAGGGGAGGGGAGGGGGCTGGGAGTAAAATTTGTAATGGAAAGCTTTGTAAAGATCAAAGCTGAGGAACTACCCATACATATGTTATACAAATAAAAAGCTTTAATTTAAAAAAAAGAAACTTTTCCCTTATGTTGAACTCAAATCTGCTTCCTTCTATTTTGCACTTGCTGGTCCTGGTTCTGCCCTCTGGAATCAGTCTAATGCCTCTTCTATGCCACAAGTTTTCAAATTTTTGAAGAGCCAATGCTCACACTCCATCCTGGTGCTGCTAAATATTCCCTGTTCTTTTAACCCGTAGTAGCTCGTTGATGTACTAGGAGCTAGAAAGCAGAGAGAACGTCCTTTGTTCCAATTGATGTTCTTCTTTTAGTCCCTGATGTAGGCAGGGCATAGGGTCTGGGAGGTGGTCACTAAAACATTATAATGATGGATATTTATAGCAATTTTACCAAATCCCTAGTGAAATGATCTTCATGACTGTCGCTCATGGCTACCATTCCAGTCACTGGGTGAGCCAAGGTGCCACCAGTAGGAGCATTAACATCCTTTGTCCCTCTTAATAGTGAGGCAACAGCTGGAATTCCTAAAGGGGAACCTGGGAATGGACAGGCAGGATGAGGGAGCTGACAGGTCCAGTGACTACTATTTCTTTTTCATAAGAAATAATTTTCAAGCTGGGAGATGAGGTGGGAAGGGATATATCTAAAGTTTAACCATAACTTCGAAAATTTCCTACTAGTCTCTAGGACTAATTAGTATCCCTTAAAATTTTCCCCAGACCTACCTACATTTCTCAATATCAGAATAAGATTCAAATCTGAGCAAGCAACATTTATTAGTTGTGTGATTTTAGACAAGTCAGTTAACCTCTCTGTTTCAGTTTCCTCATCTGTAAAATGGGATGAAATCGACTAAATGACGTCTAAATTTCCTTCAAACTTTAAATCGATGCTCCTGTGATTTTATGTTATCGAACATCTACAACCTGATAAAATGTAGAGTCAGAGTTCTGAACTATACATCACATTTTAATTAGCCACTCTTCTCTATGCCCCCAGATCACAGCCTAATTTCTCTTTAGTCCAGCTTGATTTCATTCTTTGAGCCTGTACTAATTCCCCATGGTCATGTAATTATGTTATTTTATCAGTTGTTATTATTTTATTTGAAGACTATATTGATTCTAATTGGTATAGTTTATAGAATCCTGTAATTTTTTTTAAATAGAAGGGAACTGAGAGATTATCTCATTCAATTCTATTATTTTTCAGATTGAGGCCTAGAGATGCTAGCAATTCTGGAAGCCAGGACAAGAAGTACAAAGAAATAAAAAGTAGGGAAATGGGAGATAAGATCTAGAAAACTAGAACTCACCAGGGGTATGAGAAGTCCTTGGGAATTTTTTCATGTGAACCCCAGAACCTCCAAACCTCATGGGAGATGTAGGGATGGGGTGAGGGAGGAGATGAGGAAGCACTGTGGGAAGGAGGGGAAAGAGAAAAATAATTGTCCCCCTTGACTTCTGAATGCAATAGCAATGTCCTAGAAATGGCCTGTGGGAGATAGTCATAAGAACTTGGGGTAGTAAAGGGACTTTCCCACACTGAGTTCCCCATAATGATGAAATTTCATATTCTTTATGTATTCTGTGTCCTTGACCCTTTGTTAAACCTACTATGGGTAATTCTTGCCATTTAACATTTGTTTTCTTTGGACGCTGAATAATAGCATGGAGATTTTTCTCCTATTCTAACACAATTTCCCTAATAGCTACCTAGTAGGTTAGACTGTTGGGCTTGAATTCAAGGGGAGGAAAAAAAATCTTTTAAAGTCTGAACAATTCAGATTGGCTAACTCTTTCCATCAAATTTAGTGGATAATTGCTGAACTGCTACTTCCTTGTGCTGTAGAGACACACACAGATTGTAGAGGAATAAGCTTTTTCCATCTTCAATTCAACCTGCTGTGTAAGGCAGAGCTTTTATGAGCTACTTCCCACAAAAATCTCAGATTCACCCTTTCATGAGCTGTAAATGCTTCACAGCAGGTATATTGGCGGGAGGCCTTCTATGGGATTTGTCTTTGTTTTGTGTTAGAAAACCAAGGGTACTCAGAAGACGTCTAATAGAATTCAGCATTTCTAAACCAACAATAGTCACAATATTTAGCAAACACAAACACAAACATATTTTAAGATTTAGATTAAAAATGTGAAAGCTAGAAAGGAAATTAGAAGGCATCTTGTCCATCCTTCACATTTCATCCATGAGGAAATTATAGCCTAGGAAGGTGAGGTTAGGTAACTAGTAAGTGGCTTTATTACAACTAGAACCCAGCTTTCCTTTCCCCTAACCTAGTGATTTTTGCAATACCCCATGATGCTTTGCAGGCAATTTTCTGTACTTTTGTTCATCCTCTTTCTTTAAAAATTTTTTTAATTATCTAGAATTTTTTTGTCTCCCTCTCATTTTGCCTCTCCCCACCAAAGGAAAACAAAATACTTGTATTAAATGTACATTGTCAAGTAAAACAAATTATCATTCTATCTATGGCCAAAAACAAGTGTTTCATTCTGAATATTGCTCATTTTCTTTCAAAGACATATAATGCAGAATAGTCTTAAAAGAAAAAAATTCACATACACCCATGAAAAGACATTGCATGTGTTTCCTTTCATTCATTTCCTAAATACCACTGTCTGTTAGATGAAGATCAAAGGAAGTACCACCTTTGCTGATCTTGTTATTCAAAATTCACAGCTCTTCATAACCCCCTTCTATTCATTATTTCTCCCCTCGCCTTTCAGAATGTCTATAAAACGATAGGTTATTATTTCCGCTACTCCAGTCAGTGCTTGTGCCAGCAGGGGGGATATTATTTCATTATTTTTAGAGAATGGGAGCTTTTTCTCAAAATGGGTAACTAAAGTTTCTATTAAAAAAGTCCACTAAGAAATTCGATCTTTGATCTTCGATCTTTTGTTGGATTTTTGAATGTCAGTCATACAAGTTGTATTTGCTGCTCAGGCTGGAAAGATGCATTCAGGTTCAAAGATGGATCTCTATAGGCCAGTGTGGTTTACCACCCAACTCAATTTTAGCTTTTTTTTTTGAGTGGCTTCTGCAAAACTGTGGCAGCTACCACTTTAGAGGATAATTTGACAGAGATACTTATAGGCACATATTTACTTACTTATATTAAGCTGGGCTGAAAAAAGGAACCAATTTGAAATGGTTCCTTCAAGCTGAAAGCTCTGTGCTAACAATGAAGTTTAATTTTAGGAGCAATGGGCTCAAATCAATAGGCTATGAAGAGGTAGTCAGATTTCAGTTTGGTTCTGAATGTTAAGTAGGTCCTAAATTTAGTATTCTTTGAGATTATATTTAAGTAGCTTTTTAAAAAAGCTGGTTTTGAGAAATGATTAGGATGATTTTAGGATATTTTAGAACTGAATAGGATAGAATAGGAATTGACTTAGGAGGGGACTTAGACATCATTCAATCTAATCTTCTCATTTTGAGTTTTAGAAAGGTAAGCTAACATATTTGGCCAAGGTCACATGCAAAGTTAGGGTCAGAAAGTGAAATTGCTGAGTCAAATTTATAAAAATATAGGTTTCTTTTCCCTCCCCCTATTGATAAATGATCAAAACTTGTGAAAAAGCAGTTTTCAGGAGAAATCAAAGCTATCTATAATCAATTAAAATGCTAAATCACTATTGAGTAGAGAAATGCAAATTAAAAACATTCTGAAATACCATTTCAAATTTATCAGACTGGCTAATATTATAGAAAAGGAAAATTACAAATGTTGGAGGGAATGTGGAAAAAATGGGACTCTAATAATGCACCACTGGAAAAACTGGGACACTAATGCATTATTGGTAGAGTTGTGAAATTTTTCATTCTGGAGAACAATTTGGAACCATATACTAAAAGTGTTATAAAACTGTGCATACCATCAAACCCAGAAATAACACTATTAGGTTTGTATCTCAAAGAGATCAAGGCAAGGAAAAAAAAGACTTATATGCACAAAAATATTTATAGAAGCTCTTTTTATTATGGCAAAGAATTGGAAATTAAGAGGATGTCTATCAATTGTGGAATGGCTGAACAAGTTGTGGTATATTATTATGATGGAATATATTATGCTTTAAGAAATGACAAGTCACATGATTTCAGAAAAACCTGGGAAGATGTATGTGAACTGATGCAAAGTGAAGTAAGCAGAACCAGGGGAACACTGAACATAGTAACAGCAATATTATACAATGATTAATAGTGAATGACTTACCCATTCTGATCAATCCAATGATCTAAGACAATTACAAAGGACTTAAGATGAAAAATACTATCCACCTCTACAAAGAGAGAAGTGATGGAGTCTGAGAACAGATTGAAGATTTTTCTTTCTTTTTTCTTTTTTTTTAATTAAAGCCTTTTTATTTGTATAACATATGTATGGGTAGTTCCCCAGCATTGATCTTTACAAAGCTTTCCATTACAAATATTACCCCCAGTCCCCTCCCCTCCCCTAGAGGGCAGGAAGTCCACTACATGTTAATAATGTTGAAATACTTGACAAGTTGTGCAAGAAAAATCCTATCTACAAGAAAAAAAAATCAGAGAAAGGAAACACAATACAAGCAAACATCAATAGAGAGCATGAAAATATTATGTTGTGGTCCATATTTCATATCCCTCTCTCTGGGTGTGTATGGTTTTCTTCACTGAACAATTGGAAATGGTTTGAGACTATTCTTTGTTGCAGAGAACCATGTCCATCAGAATTGATCATCATGTAATATTGTTGTTGCTGTGTATAATGTTCTCCTGGTTCTGCTCGTTTCACTCAGCATCAGTTCATGCAAGTCTCTCCAGGCCTCTCTGAAATCATCCTGCTGGTCGTTTCTTACAGAGCAATAATATTCCATAACATTCATATACCATAATTTATTCAGCCACTCTCCAATTGATGGGCATCCATTCAGTTTCCAGTTTCTAGCCACTACAAAAAGGGCTGCCACAAACATTCTTGCACATGTGGG